>VDFB02105785.1:146080641-146185401 GCA_007258455.2 Sequoia sempervirens
TTTTCCTTTTTTTTTCGCTTGTGTTTCTCCTTTTCAGGACAATGCACAGCATTAAGACCAAAATGTCTCTTCCATGTTGACCCAAAATAGACTTTCTTTTTGTTTTCTTTTCACTCTCTTTGTGTCATTCTTCCAGTTCTATGTATTTGGGGAATGATGATAGTTTCGAGCTGTTTAATCAAAAAATTACAACAACGAGCATATTCACCCCAAATCCAAAGATCCCTTATGTGTTTGGAGTGTTCCATTTTTGGGGCAACCCCTCATTATTTTGTTCCTTTTTCCTTCACATGACACAACCTTACTCAGAATCATATGACTTGGCATAGGGGCTTTCCAAGTTGGCTCTCATGTCTTATTTTATTTTTGCATTTTTAATTTGCTACTTTAAAGTAATTGCTCAGAAAATGGTGTAAAGCAATTCCTTTGAATTGGGGGCATACATTGGCATTATTTATTTGCATTCTTGGTTCTTAGTGTAGCCTTGCCACTTCATATGATGTGTTTGTCACTTTGTGGATGCAATTGGGTGTGATGTCCTTCATAATTGTGATTTATCTTAGCATTTTACATTCCTCTTAGTGGCCTAATGTGACACAATGCATCCCCTAAGTTGTGAATATTTTTCTTTGATTGGTCCTCTCTTGGAGACAGTAGACACAATGTTCCCTAAGTATAGATCTTGCATGAAGTTAACAAGAATCATTTGAACATTTCTTTGACATTTTACATTTTTTCATTTGCATGGCCACCTTGCATAACACATCTTGCATGTTTGTGGTGCCATCACATTTGTTCATGAGTTCTAAGAATATGAAGCTTTCCTTGTCTCATTAAACACAAATTGACATTTTCCTTTGTGGCACCTTAGTAAACTTATCAGGAGGTATAACTTTGATATGGTTGAGCAGGAAGCCCATTCTATAGCAAGACTTTCCCCATGGCAACCTATGTTTTTGTGAGTGCATACTAGCTGAGTGTATGTTTCTCACCATTCAAGATTTCTCACCTGGTGGATAGCCATAAGTTTCCTCGCCCCAGAGTGAGTATGCATTTTCCTTTTCGAACAAACAACCTAGATCTAATTCACAACTAGCTGAACAAAGGATCGAAGCTTGATCTGACCTTTTCATTTTCCTCTTCCTTTCCTTCTCTCTTTCACTTTCCTGTTCCTTTTTTCTTATGTTTAGTTTTCCATGGAATCTTCATCCCGGGGGCTTGATCATGCATCTTTATCATTGTTATCTCATCTTGCTAGCATGAGTTCATTTGGATCTCTCTCGATGTGCATGGCTACTTTAGTGTGTGTCTGAAGAAAGTTCATCCTCTCACTAAAGTGGGGGCTAAATGTACCATAGAAAAATGGATCTTGAAAATTTTCATGGTCATTTTTGTCTTTTTCTGGTGATGCTTGGTTCGTTTTGCTTAGATTTAATGTTGCAATTTAACTTAAACATTCACACTAGGTCCTTAATATTCAAATTATGATGTCTTGTGAAGGTGTTGTGAAGTGTTGTAACACATTTCTACACATTTCTAGACTCTTCTTAATATAATTCATCTAAGTATTCCCTTTTTATTCCTTATCAAGTCCTATTTCAAAGTGTTGTAAAGTCTTTGTAACAATATTTCATGCTTTTCTAGGCTTTTCATCACTAATTACACCTTTCTTATGCTTTATTTGGCCCCTTTATGCACTTATAGGCCTTAATTAAGTGTTTTTTTGAATTCAAACCCAAAAAAACTCATTAAAAGCAACTTAATTTCCGCCACTCACTTGCAAGCCTAGAGTGGGACCCATTCATCATGGGTGGCGAATGAGTCCCTCTTGGCACAAACTTCAAAATGAATTCAAAATTCTTTCAGGTTTATATTCATTAAGACTTTAGGTTGGCATGTGATGTTGTAT
This sequence comes from Sequoia sempervirens, assembly GCA_007258455.2. Classification (NCBI taxonomy): domain Eukaryota; kingdom Viridiplantae; phylum Streptophyta; class Pinopsida; order Cupressales; family Cupressaceae; genus Sequoia; species Sequoia sempervirens. The sequence continues at coordinate 146,082,551 of VDFB02105785.1, forward strand.
TCTTGGGTTATTAGGGCATAGGTGTGTATGGATAAGTGTTTTCAATCCATTTTAACCCCCATTCATCTCATTCACTCATTTAAGATCAATTAACATTCTTGCATTCAAAGCATCATTGCATCATTTGATCAAGCAATTAACAAGCATCTGGTCATAGCCATTGACATATCTTCAGACTTCAATATGTTCAGGGTTTTAGTGAGTTTAGGAAACTTGCATATTATTTATTCATTATTCCTTTCTTGTTTTCAATTCATTTCTTTATCAAGGGTTTGATTACCAAAGTGGGATTTGACCAAGGAAAATCCCTATACTCTAACCCTTAACCATTTTCCCCATCTTTGCATGTGTGTTTGTAGGTATTGTCGACATTTTTGTTAAATAAATAGGTGTTGAAAAGTGGTCACCAAGTCATCAAAGTGATTCAAGTCAATTAAACCCTAATTCAAGCTTGGAGAGAAGATTCAACCTGTTTTCTGTAGATTTGACTCTATCAACCCATCAAGAAGACAAGTGCAGATTTGGACCTGCAGAGTTGAATCCTGAATTTGTAAAATTTTGGAGGAGGAATGATTTTCCATCAGTGGAAAATGAGTCCAACCTATAGGATGGAAAAGTTGATTTCATTAGAATTCAGTTCCCGACAACTAGAAACGAGTTTCAGGTCATTTTACCAGAAGCAAATCTGATTCGCCATCAGTGGTGAATGATTCCCACTTCTCACCAATAGTGAATTTTTTCTAGATTCTAGAATCTTCCAACATCAAAAGTTCATCTTCAAGTGCACTATGTCTAGTCTCATTCAGTTATGTATTCATTCATTTATGTTTCTAGTTCATTTCTCTATATCACATTGATTTTTCAAACATTACATATTTCATTAGTTTTGCATTCATAATCAACCATTTTCATCACTTTTTTGCATCTAGATCATTTAATTTAGTCATAATTACATCATACATTCCTTATTTTGAGTGAACCACCAAAAATTTTGGGGTCTATCTCTCTCCTTTTAGATGAAAAACCTGAAGATTTCAAGAGAAGTTCATAGAACAACAAAAATTGTTAGTTCATTTTGGTGAACATTCATATTGAACAAATTATCTTTCTTATTAGAATTTTCATTTATATCCCAGGACTCATTGCATTATTGTTTGCATTAGCTTTTTGCATTGTTTTTGCATCCTAGGATTTACAAATTTGCATTAGTGAATTTGTGATATAGATTTCATTTTTGCACTTCAAAACATTATTAAAAATAAAATTATGCATCTACATCCCTGTTTTGCTTCTAAACAAATAAAAATCACTTTGAATTTTCTGAGAAAAAAAAAAAATCCACCCCTAGACTCATTCGCCACCCTAGGCGAATCAGTCCAGCTGCACATTCTTCAATGTATTTTCAGGCATTTTTTGCATATTTTCTACATTATTGTTTCCTGTTATTACATCCTATCATACTTTCAAGATTTTCTATTTTATTTTCTTTCTTTCATATTATTTTACTTTAATTCCTTGTCATCATGGCTTTTAGCTTTAATAAGTTTTGGAATTCATTAAAATTCTTATTGGACATGTTCAAATGTGCCTTTGGTTGTGATCCTAATGACCATGAGCTTCATCATGCTCCTTCAACTTCACTTGAATCTCCTCGTCGTGTTGTTGACATAATTGGAGAAGATGATGATAGCATGAACAAGATCTTAAATTCATGCCTTGACAATCTTGAAGCCAATGCCTCCTTTTACCCATCCATGAAGTCACAAGATCTTCCTACTCTTTCACCTCCTTACATGTTTGGATACCTCCATCCTAAAATAAACAAAGGACCTAAGTTCCCTTCAACAGGTGGACCTAGTTCCTCTAAACAACCACATTGTCAACCATTTTATGATAACAAAGTTACCAATACACCAATAAATCTTGAAGAAACATTTAGAAAGGGTTTTACTATCTTAAGCAAACAAGGATGTGAGACAACAACCAAACATGACATTCACCAACTTTTAGAACAAAAACCAACAAAAGAAAAAAAAACATGATTGGACTATCAAGATCTTAGCATATTGCATTCCTCTTAGTGACTTTATGCGAGGCACTGCATCCCCTAAGTTGTGAATATTCTATTCTTTGATTGGTCCTCTCTTGGAGGCATTAGACACAATGTTCCCTAAGCATAGACCTTGCATGAAGTTAACAAGATTCATTTGAACATTTTTTTTACATTTTAGATTTTTGCATTTACATGGCCACCTTGCATAACACAACTTACATGCCTGTGCTGCCATCACATTTGTTCATGAGTTCTAAGCATACGAAGCTTTTCTTATGTCATGAAGCACAAATCAGCATTTCCTTTTTGGCATCTTATTAAAGCTATCAAGAGGTATATCTTTGATATGGTTGAGTGGGAAGCCCACTCCGTGGCATGACTTTCCCCATAGCCACCTGTGTGTTAGTGAGTGCATATCAGTCAAGCATATATTTCTCACCTGGCAGATAGCCATAAGCTCCATCACCCCAAAGTCAGTATGCATTTTCTATTTCAGACAAACAACATAGATCAAATTCACAACTAGTTGAACAAACGATCGAAGCTTGATCCAAACATTTCCTTTTCCTCTTCCTTTCCTTCTCTCTTTCACTTGTGTGTTCCTATGTTCTTATGTTTAGTTTTCCATGGGATCTTCATCCTAAGGGATTGATCATCCCTCTTGATTGTTGTTATCTCATCTTGCTAGCATAACTGCATTTGGATCCTTCTCAATGTGCATGGCTACTTTAGTGTGAGTTTGAAGCAAGTTCATCCTCTCACTAAAGTGGGTGCTAAATGTACCATAGAAAAATGGATCTTGAACAATTTCATGCTCATTTAGGTATTTTTCTTATGATTCTTGGTTCATTTTGCTTAGATTTAATGTTGCAATGTAACTTAAACATTCGCATTAGGTCCTGGATATTCAAATTATGATGTCTTGTGAATGTGTTGTTAACTGTTGTAACACATTTCTAAAAATTTCTAGACAATTCTTATTATAATTCATCTAAATATTCCTTTTTTATTCCTTATCAAGTCCTATTTTAAAGTGTTGTAAAGTCTTGTAACAAGTTTTCATTCTTTTCTAGGCTTGTCATCACCATTTACACTTTTCTTATGATTTGTTTGGCCCCTTTATGCACTTATAGGCCTTACTGAAGTGTGTTTTTGAATTGAAACCTAACAAACCTCATTAAAAGAAATTTAATTCCTGACACCCACTTGGAAACCTAGAGTGGGACCCATTCACCATGGGTGGAGAATGAGTCCCTCTTGGCACAAAATTCAAAATTATTTTAGGTTTTTATTCATTAAGACCTTATATTTTCAAGTGATGTTTTATTCTTGGGTTATTAGGGCATAAGTGTGTACAAATAAGTGTTTTTCCATCCATTTTAACCCCCATTCATCTTATTCACTCATTCAACATCAAATAGAATTCAAAGCATCATTGCATCATTTGATCAAGCAATTAACAAGCATCTTGGAGCAACCATTGACATATCTTCAGACTTCTGCAACAAGGTTTTGGTGAGTTTAGGACACTTACATGGTAGTTATTCATCATTCCTTTATTGTTTTCATTTCATTTCTTTATCAAGGGTTTTATTACCAAAGTGGGATTTTACCAAGGCAGATCTCTATACTCTAACCCTTAACCATTTTTCCCATCTTTGCATGTGTGTTTGCAGGTATTGTAGGTAGATTTTTCAAATAAATAGGTGTTGAAAAGTGGTCAATAAGTCAACAAAGTGATTCAAGTCAATTAAACCCTAACTCAAGCTGGGAGACAACATTCAACCCATTTTCTGTAGATTTGACTTCGTCAACTTGACAAGAAGACAAGTGTAGATCTAGACCTATAGAGTTCACTCCTGAATTTTTAGAATTTTGGAGGAGAACTAATTAGCCATCAGTGGTGAATAATTCCCATTTATAGCCTGGAAAAGTTGATTTCATCAAATTTTAGTTCCTGACAGCTGAAAATCAGTTTCAGATCATTTTACCAGAAGTAGGACTGATTTTCCATTAGTGGTGAATGAGTCCCACTGCTCATCAACAGTGAATTTTTCCAAATTCTACAATCTTCCAGCATCAAAATTTCATCTCCAGGTGCACTCTGTTCAGTGTCATTCAGTTCTATTTTCATTTGTTTATGTTTTCAAACATTGCATATTTCTATAGTTTTGCATTCATAATCAATCAATTTCATCACTTTGTTGCATCTAAATCATTGCATTTAGTCATAATTACATCATACATTGCTTATTTTGACTGAACTACCATAATTTTTGGGGTCTATATCTCTCCTTTCATGTGAAAAATTCTAAGAGTGCAAGAGAAGCTCATAGAACAACAAAAAATGTTGGTTCATTTTGGTGAACTTGTCTCTTCCATGTTGACCCAAAGGGTCCTTTTATTTTTTTGGCTTCTATTTTCTCTTTGGGGATGACACAAAGCATTGGGACCACAATGTCTCTTCCATGTTGACCCAATTGGTCCCTATTCCTTTTCCTTTGTCATTTCTTTTGTTTTTCCTTTTCTGGATGAAACAAGGCATCGAGACCAAAATGTCTTCTTCATGTTGACCCAAAATCTTTTCCTTTTCCTTTTCCTTTTCTTTTTCATTTTTTTTCACTTGTGTTTCTCCTTTTCGGGATGATGCAAAGCATTGAGACCAAAATTTCTACTCCATGTTGACCCAAAACAAACTTTCTTTTTCTTTTGTTTTCACCCTCTTTGTATCATTCTTCTAGTTCTATTTATTCAAGGAATGATAATAGTTCTGAGCTCTTTAATCAAAACATTGCAGTAACGAGCATACTGACCCCAAATCCAAAGATCCCTTATGTTTTTTGAGTATGATGATAGCATGAACAATTTCTTAAATTCATGCCTTGACAACCTTGAAGCCAATGCCACCTGTTACCCATCCATGAAGTCACAAGATCTTCCTACTCTTTCACCTCCTAACATGTTTGGATACCTCCATCCTGAAATAAACAAAGGACCTAAGTTCCCTTCAATGGGTGGACCTAGTTCCTCTAAAAAACCACATCATCAACCATTTTATGATAAAAAAAGTTACCAATACACCAATCAATCTAGAAGAAACATATGGAAATGGTTTTACTATCTTAAGCAAACATGGATGCGATACAAAAACTGAACATGACATTCACCAATTTTTAGAAAAAAAATCAACAGAAGAAAACACAACATGATTGGGATATCAAGATCTTATCACATTACATTCCTCTTAGTGGTTTTATATGAGGCACTGCATCCCCTAAGTTGTGAATATTCTATTCTTTGATTGGTCCTTTCTCTGAGACATTAGACACAATGTTCCCTAAGTATAGACCTTGCATGAAGTTAACAACACTAATTTGATAAATTTTTTTACATTTTAAATTTATGCATTTACATGGCCACCTTGCATAACACAACTTACATGCCTGTGCTACCATCACATTTTTTCATGAGTTCTAAGTATACGAAGCTTTTCTTGTCTCATGAAGGAAAAATCAACATTTTACTTTGTGGTACTTTATTAAAGTTATCAAGAGGTATAACTTTGATATGGTTGAGCGGGAATCCCATTCTATGACATGGTTTTCCCCATAGCCACCTGTGTGTTAGTGAGTGCATACCAGTCGACTGTATGTTTCTCACTTTTCATGCTTTCTCACCTGCTGCATATCCATAAGCTCCATCACCCCAAAGTCAATATGCATCTTATGTTTAGTTTTATATGTTTAGTTTTATATGGTATCTTCATCCTAGGGGCTTGATCATCCCTCTTGATTGTTGTTATCTCATCTTGCTAGCATAAGTTCATTTGGATCCCTCTCACTGTTTATGGGTACCTTAGTCCGAGTTTGAAGCAAGTTCATCCTTTCACTAAAGTGGGGCCTAAATGTACCATAGAAAAATGGATCTTAAACATTTTCAAGTTCACTTAGGTCTTTTTACTATGATGCTTGGTTCATTTTGCTTAGATTTGATGTTGTAATGTAACTTAAACATTCACATTAGGTCCTGAATATTCAAATTATGATGTCTTGTGAAGGTGTGGTCAAGTGTTGTAACACATTTCTACACATTTCTAGACTTTTCCTATTATAAAGCATCTAAATATTCCCTTTTTATTGCTTATCAAGTCCTATTTCAAAGTGTTTTAAAGTCTTGTAACATGATTTCATGCCTTTCTAGGCTTGTCATCACTAATTACACCTTTCTTATGCTATATTTGGCCCCTTTATGCACATATAGGCCTTAATTAAGTGTGTTTTTGAATTCAAACCTGAAAAAACTCATTAAAGAAACTTAATTCCCCACACCCACTTCCAAGCCTAGAGTGGGATGCATTTGCCATGGGTTGCGAATGAGTCCCTCTTGGCACAAAATTCAAAATAAATTCAAATTTCTTTCAGGTTTTTATTCATTAAGACCTTATGTTAGCCTGTGATGTTGTATTCTTGGGTTATTGGGGCATTGGTGTGTATAAATAGGTGTTTTTACATTCATTTGAACCCCCATTCATATCATTCACTCATTCAACATCAATTAGCATTCTTGCATTCAAAGCATCATTGCATCATTTGATCAAGCAATTAACAAGCATCTTGGAGCAGCCATTGACATATCTTTAGACTTCAACAACAAGGTTTTGGTGAGTTTAGGACACTTGCATGTTATTTATTCATCATTCATTTCTTTTTTTCATTTCATTTCTTTATTAAGGGTTTTATTACCAAAATGGGATTTGACCAAGGAAAATCCCTATACTCTAACCCTTAACCAATTTTCCTATCTTTGCATGTGTGGTTGCAGGTATTGTAGGAATATTTTTCAAAGGAATAGGTGTTGAAAAGAGGTTAACAAGTCATCAAAGTGATTCAAGTCAATTAAACCATAATTCAAGCTTGGAGACAACATTCAACCCGTTTTCTATAGATTTGACTCCATCAACCCGACAAGAAGACAAGTGCAGATCTGGACCTACATAGTTGACTCCTAAATTTGCATAATTTTGGAGGAGGATTGATTCTCCATCAGTGGCGAATGAGTCCCACCTATAGGTTGGAAAATTTGATTTCATTAGAATTCAGTTCCCAACAGCTGGAAACTATCTTCAGGTCATTTTACCAGAAGCAGGACTGATTCTCTGTCAGTGGGGAATGAGTCCCAATGCTCATCAATAGTGAATTTTTCCATATTCGAGAATCTTCTAGCATCAAAATTTCATCTCCAGATGCACTTTGTTCTGTCTCATTCAGTTCTGTTTGCATTTTTTATGTTTCTAGTTCATTTCTGCATATCACACTATGTTTTCAAACATTGCATATTTCATTAATCAATTTTATCACTTTTTTGCATTTGGATCATTTATTTAGTCATAATTACATCATACATTCCTTAGTTTGAGTGAACCACCAAAATTTTTAGGGTCTCTCTCAACTTTTAGGTGAAAAACCCCAAGAGTGAAGAGAAGTTCATGGAACAAAAAAATTGTTGGTTCATTTTGGTGAACCTATGTCTCCTCCATGTTGACCCAATTGGTCCCTTTTCCTTTTCCTTTGTCTTTTCTTGTGTTTTTCCTTTTGGGGATGACTCAAGGCATTGAGACAAAAATTTCTCCTTCATGTTGACCCAAAAAAATTTCCTTTTCCTTTTCGTTTTATTTTCGCTTGTGTTTCTTCTTTTGGGGATGATGCAAAGCATTAATACAGAAATGTCTCTTCCATGTTGACCCAAAACATAACTTATTTTTCTTTTGTTTTCACTCTCTTTGTGTCATTCTTCGAATTCTATGTATTCGGGAAATGATGATAGTTCCAAGGTCTTTAATCAAAACATTGCAGCAACGAGCATACTGACCCCAAATCCATAGATCCCTTATGTGTTTGGAGTGTTCCTTTTTGGGGGAAACCCCTCTTTCTTTTGTTCCTTTTTCCTTCACATGACGTAGCCTTACTCAAAATTGTATGACTTGGCATTGGGGCTTTCCAAGTTGGCTCTCATGTCTTGTTTTCTTTTTGATTTTTTGATTTTCTACTTTAAAGTAATTTCTCACTGAATGGTGTATAGCAATTCCCTTAAAGTGGGGGCATACATTGGAATTATTCATTTTCATTCTTGGTTCTTTATGTAGCCTTGTCACTTCATACGATGTGTTTGTCATTGTGTGGATGACATTGGGTGTGATGTCCTTCATAATTGTGATCTATCTTAGCATATTACATTCCTCTTGGTGGCCTGATGTGATGCACTGCATCCCCTAAGTTGTGAATATTCTATTCTTTGATTGGTCCTCTCTTGGAGACATTAAACACAATGTTCCCTAAGTATAGACCTTGCATGAAGTTAACAAGACTCATTTGAACCTTTCATTTACACTTTACATTTTTGCATTTACATGGCCACCTTGCATAACACAACTTGAATGCCTATGGTGCCATCACATTTATTCATGAGTTCTAGGCATACGAAGCTTTGCTTGCCTCATGAAGCACAAACTGACATTTTCCTTTGTGGCACCTTATTAAAGTTAAGAGGAGGTATAACTTTGATATGGTTGAGTGGGAAGCCCATTCCATGGCACAAATTTCCCCATAGCCAACTATGTGTTTGTGAGTGCATACCAGCCAAGAGTAAGTTTCTCACATTTTGGGCTTTGTCACCTGATGGATAGCCATAAGTTTCATCACCCCAGAGTGAGTATGCATTTTATTTTTAAGAAAAATATCCTATATTTGATTCACAACGAGCTGAACAAATGATCGATGCTTGATCCAACCTTTTCCTTTTCCTCTTTGTTTCCTTCTCTTTCACTTGCAATGTTACTTTATTCTTATGTTTATTTTTCCATGGGATCTTCATCCTGAGGGCTTGATCATCCCTCTTGATCATTGTTATCTCATCTTGCTAGCATGAGTGCATTTTGATCCCTCTCAATGTGCATGGCTACTTTAGTGTGAGTTTGAAGCAAGTTCATCCTCTCACTAAAGTGGGGCCTAAATGTACCATAAAAAACTGGATCTTGAACATTTTCATGGTCATTTAGGTCTTTTTCCTATGATGATTGGTTCACTTTTCTTAGATTTAATGTTGCAATGTAACTAAAACATTCACATTAGGTCTTGAATATTCAAATTATGATGTCTTGTGAAGGTTTTGTGAAGTGTTGTAACACATTTCTACACTTTTTGAGACAATTCTTAAGATAATTTATCAAAATATTCCCTTTTCATTCCTTATCAAGTCCTATTTCAAAGTGTTTTAAATTCTTGTAACAAGATTTCATGCTTTTTTAGGCTTGTCATCACCAATTACACCTTTCTTATGCTTTATTTGGCCCCTTTATGCACTTATAGGCCTTAATTAAGTTTGTTTTTGAATTCAAACCCAACAAACCTCATTAAAAGAAACTTAATTCCCTACACTCACTTGCAAGCCTAGAGTGGGACCCATTCGCCATGGGTGGCGAATGAGTCCCTCTTGGCACAAAATTCAAAATTCTTTAGGGTTTTTATTCATTAAGACCTTATGTAGGCATGTGATGATGTATTCTTGGGTTATTAGGGCATAAATGTGTATAAATAAGTGTTTTTCAATCCATTTTAATCCCCAGTCATCTCATTCACTCATTCAAGATCAATTAGCATTCTTGCATTCAAAGCATCACTGCATCATTTGATCAAGCAATTAACAAGCATCTTGGAGCAACCATTGACATATCTTTAGACTTCTACAACAAGGTTTTGGTGAGTTTAGGAAACTTGCATGTTATTTATTCAACATTCCTTATTTATTCAGCATTCCTTTCTTGTTTTCATTTCTTTTCTTTGTCAAGGATTTGATTACCAAAGTGGGATTTGACCAAGGAAAATCCCTATACTCTAACCCTTAACCATTTTCTCCATCTTTTCATGTGTGTTTATAGTTCTTGTAGGAAGATTTGTCAAAGAAATAGGTGTTGAAAAGTGGTCAAGAAGTCATCAAAGTTATTCAAGTCAATTAAACTCTAATTCAAGCTTGGAGACAACAATCAACCTGTTTTCTGAAGATTTAACTCCGTCAACCCAACAAGAAGACAAGTGCAGATCTGGACCTACAAATTTGACTCCTGAATTTATAGAATTTTGGAGGAGGACTAATTTTCCATTAGTGGTGAATGGGTCCCACCTAGATGCTAGAAAAGTTGATTTCATCAGAATTTAGTTCTTGATAGCCAGAAACTTGTTTCAGGTCATTTTACCAGAAGCAAGACTGATTCACCATCAGTGGCGAATGAGTCCCACAGGTCATCAAAAGTGAATTTTCCTAGATTCTAGAATCTTTGAGCATCAACATTTCATCTCCAGGTGCACTCTGTTTAGTCTCATTCAATTTTATTTGTATTTGTTTATGTTTCTAGTTCATTTCTGCATATCACATTGTGGTTTCAAACATTGCATATTTCATTAGTTTTGCATTCATAATCAATTAATTTCATCACTTTACTGTATATAGATCATTGCATTTAGTCATAATTACAGCATACATTCCTTAGTTTGAGTGAACCATCACAATTTTTTGTGGTCTATCTGTCTCCTTTTAGGTGAAAAACCCTAAGAGTGCAAGAGAAGTTCATGGAACAAAAAATGTTGGTTCAAGTAGAAGATCTAATAATGGATGTGTTTTCAATATGTTTGGTGGTGCTATTAGTTGGATGAGAAAGTATTAGGTTATATTTGTTTTTTCCTTTATAAAAATATATTATTTCACAAATACTCATAATTTTGACAATACCATATTGCTTAATAATTTTTTTTTAGATGTGTGGTTTACTCTAGGATCTATTATATTTTTATGTCGCAATGAGAGTTCCAATTTTTTTGAAAAATTTTCAACCTTTCATGTTAGAGTGAAGCATACTGATGTATACTACCATTTTATTCATGATATTGTAGAGGATGGGAGGGTAATTTTGGACTAACTTAACACTTTGTAGAATGGTTTAGATGCATTAACAAATAAAATAAGAATACATTTCTATATGATCGTATGAATCTACACGCCTCACATCCTTTAGCAATTAGCTTATAGTTTTGATAATCCTTTTTAATTGCAAGATATTAATCAATTAGGCATATCCATCAGGGATAACTTTAAGAAACCCCCCCTGACGAAGGTGTAAAATCCTAGTGAATCCTAGCTAAGTGCTATGATTTTCTTGGTGAACCTTTCCTTTTATTTGAAAAAAATATTAATTTTCCTAGCGAGTCTATTCACATTATTAAAAAATTTGTAAAATCCTAGCAAATATTAATGAATAATTGGTAAAAATATTAATCATAGTGGTGAATCCTAGCGAATAATCACTAAATAGATTAACTACAATGGCGAATCTCTCCTTTAAAACTTTTCTTAGTTGGTCGGCACAATTCCCCCATTTTTTTTTTGTTTTTTGTAATATTGAAGTAGGAGCTCAAGGGTGATAGCCACTGATGGGTTCAAGGGGAAGAGCCCCTTAGGGGGGTCAAGGGTGCAGATCCCCCTTGTGGGGGTCAAGGGGGCAACGCCCCCTCGAGAGGTCCAGGGGTAGTGGAAATTCACTATCAAAAATTCATTGGCACACGTGGATTAAGTATTTTTTTAAAATCTCACTTTAAAAATAAGACTAAATGAAAAGTGAAATTGTTACCATTGATTATCTTTTTATTTGGATGGCTACATGTTGATTCTGTGACCTATATGCACGTTCCTTTCAAAAGGCTTATTGAGGGCAAAAATTTGTTTTGGCCCACATGATTAAATCTAATCGTGTGGCCCAAAACAAATTTTGGGCCTCAACAAGCCTTTTAAAAGGAGCGTGCATATATGTCACAGAATCAACCTGCAACCATCTGATTAAAAAGATGGATGATAATTCGATGATAATAAATAAAATCCCTATTCAAGGCTAAAATTGTTGGAGTACAGTTAACACTAAGAGGGGGGGTGAATCAGCATTAACAATCAAATTAAATCTTATTATTTATTTTAATAATTTTAAGATCATGAATTAACTTATGCAATATAAATCAAATGAACAAATAAAAAACAAACACATATAAAATATTGACACATAGATTGTCTTGAGTGGAAACCCTCCTGGGGAATAAAACCACTCGAACTTGGCCTCACTAGCCTTATTTGAAAATAATCTTTGTTACAATGCCTCACTGGCTGTGAACCTGACCATTTATAGAAGACCTCATAGGAAAAGATATGCCTCACTGGCAAAGATGTGCCTCATTAGCAATCACAACAACTTCCCAATTACTTTTAAATTTAATACATAGAGTATCATCTATGTTTCCTTCTACAACATCCTTTGATCTTGCATCACTTAAGATTCAGAGGAAGAATTTAAAGTATAACATAATTGATCAATTTCACAAAGCACTAAATGTGCTTATCCAAACATCTTTTCAAATATGAATCAATGAAATGTCATTTTCAATCAAATAAAAATATTTCTTTTTTGCACAACACACCCATAAATCGAATCAATGAAACATTTATAATGTCTCATATTTCTGAACTGAAGAAGAGAACGTCCATCAAACTATTTGTGTTTAACCACCTTGTAACTACTAACAAAATTCTTTTTCAACATAGGACGTATTAAGGATTAACTGTTATTTATGCATCTAAGACGACAAGAGATAACCCAGTCTGCACAAGGAAAACCCTTAACACACTTTATTTTGCGTAAACATAAGGGTTAACAAAAAAACTATAACATAAACTTTCAACCAGACATGATATGAATAACACAAGATAAGACAACAATATAAAGCATTTAAACCATCAAGATAATGGAAAGTAGTACCAATGGAACCTCTGACTTTCCTGCTCTATTCCCTTTAGCATTCACCATGGCTACGCCACAAACCCTAGTAGGCATGTTGTGCCCTAGCTCAAAATAATGAAACACATTATCTTTGCTTAAAATGAGCTTGACAAGATTTTCATTATGTCTTTTATGACATATGATACTTTGAACCAGATGGGATTTATTTCCCCATTTTTTTATCACAATGTCTTTGAGCATATTAATACCTAGCTCTTTGCCTTTGTGTTATCACAACCTTTGCGTTAGGTATTAGAAAAAATTTCTCAATGAAATTAGTATGCTATAAAATTATCCTCTTTTTCAGCATGCCAATGAAATAATCAAATAATTATGCTTCTTATATATCAACATATGATTCACAAAAAATAAAGAAGATTGTGAATATGATGAAAGTATACCATTGAATAACTATCAACCAAATAACACCTGTAACGCCTGTATCAATGCTCATATAGACCTTTCACATTGAAACCTTTCCATATTTGACATTAATTCCAAACACAAATTCCAATAGGGTCAACAAACTCCTCCTTTGGCATTTATGTCAAATATCCTGAAACCATAATGCCCCATATACCTAGTTCAAAATCATCAACCTCCAATTGCTAAACCTATAGCCAAAACTGTCATAAGAAAGAATCATCACCTAGAAATTGAAAGCACAATATCAACCATAGAAAAAAGGCCCAAAACATATCTGAAGCACAACACCAATCACTGATACTTTCTCCCCCTTTTGACATTAATGCCAAAGGTCAAAAGGAGAGAATCTGAGATTGATAACTAGACTATGATCTACAATTATGATATTCATACGACGAATATATGACCTGTATGATCAAAGCAACATAATTATACTATATCAAATAAGCTATCATTTTGATCCTTTTTATTTACCTTATATCACTATTCCAATTTGCTAAGCACTATACTGAATCAGAGAATGATAATGCTATATAACATACCACATAAGACTCTAACATGCTCCCCTTGAGACCAAGTCACTGATTAGAAGTAAATCACTGAGTATTAATTCCAAAAATAACCGTAACAAACCACAATGAAAATGCACCAACTGGAATACGAAAGATACAGTGGAATAGAATCACACTGATAATACAAAGCACTAACTTTTTAAATGTACAATCACTAATTCAATGACTTTAAATCATTATGCAACTGCAATAGATAGTGAATCACTGTCAAATGTATATTTAGAAATGAAATCACCAATATGTCAAATAATATGGCATCGTTAAAAAATAATATCTATGTTTCTGTCAAAAAAACCCAATATTGTATGAGGAGCATCAACCATTATAAGATATATTAATCACTGTAGAAAGCACAATCACTGCAAGTTAAAAGAAGGAAACACTACAAGTTATGTCACGAATTTCACTATCATAAAAGAAAAGAAAGTCCTATCTCAGAAAGTCACTATTATCAGAGAAAATATATCACTGTCACCACAATCCAAAAGGGTTATAGCACTATGTCTGCCTTTAGTATTGAATTCACTACCAATCCACATCAAGAACACTTGTGATTCATCATACCATTTGCAAAAAATCTCTCAAGAAAAAAGGCATCACTGCAAATCATTGGTTTTCAAAGAGACTCCCCCTGACTAAAATAGTTTTAACAAGACATAGTATGATCAAGGTTGTCAAAACACCTATTATTATCATCAACACCACTCTATGCAATTCAATTGCAAGATTGAACTAAACAACTACCTGCCAATATAAAACATATCACTGTGAAAATGGATAAACCCTTGGCAAAAATACATGTCACTGTTAACCCTTCTAGTACTGTTATCATATGACAAAGATATAACCATTGTAAACTTTCCCAAAAAAAACTTTGACAAAAATACAAGATCACCTTAATTGTATCAAGTGTTGAATGCATGTATACCAATTATAAGTACCTGTCAATCTACAGTGTTAGGAATATACACATGCTAAAATATAACTGTCAAGGCAACACAAGAATTGGATTATCACTGCAATGTGCATTGGTATGACTACCATCATCAACTCATTATGCCACTATTCAATACAAATACCATAGTCAAGAATTTTATTCACTACACTTGCAACATGAGCCCTACAAATCACAGTCAAGAACGCAAATGTTGTCCAAATAAATCACATGTGTAAGCATGAAAAACCAAAGAGTAACCACTATGTAAGATGCACTTTTATTCCTGACTATACATTCCTTTGCTATTACCATTTCCATGATAGTGTCTTTTTGGCTATCTTGTATGATAGTTGTTTGATAACTTCCCTTCACAATTACCTTGTAAGAGATTGTCAACTACCTCTATTGTTATCGACAGTTATACAATGATTGATTTTATCACTTACTAATGTCTAGCTTTATACCCACTGTTACACACACTACCACTCTCAAAACATCATTTAAAAAGCAATATTATCACCATACACATAGCCAACACTATCATAAATCTTAGCACAATTATTTCAACAGAACTTTCCTGAATCATAGAAAATTGTAGAAGATAGAAAAACTAATATAACAACAAATTTTACAACCTTCTTTGTTGTTATCAATGGGGTTTAAGTTATAATGCACTCATCAACTCCCCATGTCTTTATTCTTCCTTTTAAATACTTAGTAATGATTCTTGTGCAACATGCACAAGATTTAGTCCTTCCTCTTCTTTTCCTTGCTTTCTTCTCCAAACTTGAATAGGTTTCTTCTTTTGCTTGTTTGACATATTTTCCTTCTTAATGTGATTAGATGGTTTAACAGTTCTATAGTAATGTGTTGTATGTCCAAGATTATAGCATATATAGCATAAAACCTTATAACTAATAGGAGGAACAAAATCATATTCTTTTGGAAACCAAAAAGAACTTCTTTGATCATATCTTTCATGCATCCAACAATTTCTTTCTATATGACCAGCTTGGTTACACTTGTAACATACCACATTGTAACTCTTATTTTTCATACTATAAGGACTATTATTCTTATTCCATTCAGAATCATTTCTACCATAAGTCCTACAATCTCTTTCTCTATGACCATATTTATGACACGAATAACAATAACCATGAAATTCAGAATAATTGTACCTCATTGAATGATTATGTCTGATAGGTGGAGGCTGTGAGATTTTATTTGTTCTTCTTCTTCCAACATCAACATTTTTCTCTTCTAATTTCTTATTGACATCACTTTTTGAAGTTGCAAAAGTATAACTTAAGTCTATTTTCTTTCTTGGAGTATTTCTGACCTTAAAACTCTTTCCTTTCTCATTTGCAGATGCAAAAACTATTACAGTTTTTTGCTCTTTTCCACTTGAAGAGACCTTTTTTCCTATTTTATATCCTAGACTAGTAGGATCACTGGAATGTTTTTTCTTATCATCCAGTGCATTAATACTTTTCTCAAACTTCTTATACTTTTCTAACTGAATCTTATGATCTTTAAGATCTTTCTTTAAAGAAACAACCTCTCCTTCAAGCTTATGACACTCAGTTTTTTTGGCATCCAAATTATATTTTGTAATTTCCACTATCCTCTCTGTCTCCTCAATCTCTGTTTTCAGATTTAAGATTATGTTATCTGAATAAGTAGAACAAATTAATAGAGAATTTGTTTCTACACTCTTTTTCAAATAGTCAAGTTCATCCTCAAACTCTTTACACATTTCTTCTTTAGCTTTCAACTTGACTCCTTTTTCTTCTTCAATTATTTTTCTTTCTTCCATTTGAACCTTGAGTTTCTGGTTTTCTCTTTCAAGTTTTCTAATCATGTCTAGAGCAGAGACAAGCTCTCCTTCAGGGTTACTACCACACACTTCTATATCCAATTCATTCATATTCACCATGAATTCATCAAAATCTATATTAGACACCTTGTCTTCTACAAAATTGTTCTTACTAGCATTTAAAGAATTAATTAACAATAAATTTTATTGAGACAAGGCTTCACTAGACATGACAGGAGTAGTTGGAATATCTTTTTGCTTGACACTAGTGTTTTTCTTTTCAACTCTATTTCTTTTGCACTTAGCCATGACAAGTACTCGATGACTAGGAATCCCCTAAGATGATAAGACTTAACTTACAAGGGTTTGGCTCTGATACCAATTCTTGGAGTACAATTAACACTAAGAGGGGGCAGTGAATCAGTGTTAACAATCAAATTAACTCTTATTATTTCTTTTAATAATTTTTAGATCATGAATGAACTTATGCAATATAAATCAAATGAACAGATAATGAACAAACACATATAAAATATTGACACATAGATTGTCTTGAGTGGAAACCCTCTTGGGGAATAAAACCACTTGAACTTGGCCTCACTGGCCTTATTTGAAAATAATTTTTGTTGCAATGCCTCACTAGTTGTGAACCTCACTGGTTATAGAATGCCTCACTGGAAAAGATGTGGCTCAGTGGAAATCACAACAACTTCTCAATTACTTTTAAATTTAATACATAGAGTATCATCTATGTTTCCTTCTACAAAATCCTCTGATCTTGCATCACTTAAGATTCAGAGGCAGAAGTTAAAGTATAACATAATTGATCAATTTCACAAAGCATTGAATGTGCTTATCCAAACATATTTTCAAATATGAATCAATGAAATGCCATTTTCAATCAGAGAAAAATATTTCTTTTCTGCTCAACACACCCATAAATTGAATCAAAGAAACATTTATAATGTCTCATATTTATGAACTAAAGAAGAGAACTTGCATCAAAATTTTTGTGTTTAACCACCTTATAACTACTAATAGAATACTTTGTCAACATAGGAAGCAATAAGGATTAAATGTTCTTTACCCATCTAAGCCGATAGGAGATAACCAACTTTGCACAAGGAAAACCCTTAACATAGTGTATCTTGCGTAAACATAAAGGTTAACAAAAAAACTGTAGCATAAACTTTCAACCAGACCCGATATGAATAACACAAGGTAAGACAAAAATATAAAGCATTTAAACCATGAAGATAATGGAAATCAGTACCAATGGAGCCTCTAAATTTTTTGCTCTATTCCCTTTATGATTCACCATGGTTGTGCCACAAACCCTATTAGGCATGTTGTGCCCTAGCTCGAAAGAATGGAACACATTATCTTTGCTTGAAATGAGCTCGACAAGAATTTCAGTATGTCTTTTATGACATATGATACTTTGAACCCGATGGGATTTATTTCCCCCTTTTTTTATCACAATTTCTTTGAGCATATTAATACCTAGCTCTTTTCCTTTGTGTTATCACAACCTTTGCATTAGGTATTAGAGAAACTTTCTCAATGAAATCAGTATGCTATGCAATTATCCTCTTTTTCAGCATGCCCATGAAATAATCAATTGAACCATGACCAAATAATAATGCTTAGATTATATATCAACATATGATTCACAAAAAATAACTATCAACTAAATAAAACCTGTAACACCTGTATCAATGCTCATATAGACCTTTCACCTTGAAACCTCGCCATATTTGTCATTAGTGCCAAACAAAAATGCTAATAGGGTCAACAAAAATATCCCTAAAATTAAATGGTAATTTATTATTAGTGGCGATATTGCCCCAAAATTAATAATAGGAATATAATATTACTGGCCAATATAATTAATATTTTTAATTATAGTATAAACTATTGGCGAATTAGTTCCAATGACACATTGTTTACATGGTGAATCAATTCAATTTATTAGTTTAAAAAATAATGCATAAGCGAATTAATTGAGATGAAATTAATTTTTTGTAAAAGCTTGGTGATTCTGTCTCCTTTTTAGCTTGTACTATTTGCAATTTCTGGAGGTATCGATTTCAATTATTCGACAATTGGTGAAGATTTTCCACTAAAGTTTTCCCTAATATCTAGTCTTCTTTGGGATACATATTCTTAATTAAAATTATCAATGTATTCCAATTAGGCATGCTCTAATTACAAGTATTCTCCATCTTGTTACACTTACTACTAACAGATCATTAAGATCTCTTATTCTAAGTTCTTCATTTAGTGAATTCTCATTCAATTCTTTAAAGATAGATCAATAAATTTTCTATTCTAGAATATGAGATAATTTAATATGTGATATTCCTCATTATATTTGGTATAAAATCTTAGTCTGTGGTATGTTTTCTTGATATGTTCACTTATGTCTTCTTATTTTTTAATTTTTTCTATTAATTTTTATTTTCAAATCACTATGTCATGGTCATATTTATTAGGGTATTAATTTTATTGGTCACTTCCATCTACTTCTATTATATTCTTGTTTTTATTAGTATATAATCCTCAATGGGTTAAATTACTATATCTCTATTCTATTTTATCTTATATTTTTCTAGAGATTATTTCATTAGTTGTTCTTTCCTTTAATTATATTATTTTTCCACTAATTTTTTCTTGGTAGTAGAGGAGTTTCCCACTTCATGTTCATATTTTATATTCATTTGCTAACATCTCTTTAAAAAAATCCATCTTTCTTTGATATTTTTATTGATGATTTTGGCATTTTGTAGTGCATTTAGGCCAATTTTTCTTCACTTAAATTGATCCTTGTACTAGTCCATTCTTTGTAACTTTGAAAAAAGTGAATGCATCATTTGAATTGTGACTATAAAATCCACAACCTAGTTTTTTCTCATTTTTCTTCTACATTCATTAGCATAATGACCTTTCCTACCAAAATAATAGTAGAGTAGTCTCTAAATTCTTTGTCTACCTCAACCACTTCTAAAGTTATTTTACTATCCTCCTCTACCATATCCTTGAGATAAATTATTATTTTTTTCTATTAGATAGATCATTATTATGTATTTATGGTATTGTGTGGTTAACATCATTAATTTTTCTTCTTCTTTTTTTCATGTTGGTTCTTTGTAACCATGGGTTGTATAGTCATCAAACTTAGTTAAATTTCTAGTCCATAAGATCCTTCTCTTAATATTTATATTAATGAATATTCTTTAGTCATTCCTCAAACCAATCATTTTTATCTTTTCCATTCAAATACTATAGGGTACTAATTTTTTCTGGTTTTTATCCCTCATATAATGCAATAAAAGTTCACTACTCTATTGGGTCTTTTTGAAATTCTATGCTTGATGTAGTGACTATTTCTTATAACTTGCACCATTGAAAATGCATTTCTCAAGTTTTGTTATATACTAAGTTACAACATGCATTTATTATTCTAGCTAAGGGAGAAGTCTCACTCCTCTCACCTTTTTTCTATAATTTCCTATTTCTATTTCAATTTTTCAAGGTCTAATTTTTATATTTTCATAAAATTTTCACCTCCATAAGATATATTTCTCTAAGAACATGGGATTCAATGATTAGGGTGTTGGAACTTTTTTTTTCATTTCAAATTTGGTATAAGTTCCTTCATTTCATGTGCCTATGAAGTGTGATCCTTTATCAATAACTGACTTGAGATGTTTCTATAAGAGATTGTTTGTATCAAGTGTTGTTAGTGGTTTTCCCTTCCATGTACTTTAGTTAGTTAATCAAACTCAAAATTTAGAAATTTTCCTAAGTCAAGAAGGTGGTTGAAGGTTCCATAGCAATCAAGAACCATTGGTTCTTGGTTCCCATAGAACCCTTGACATAGGAAGGTGCCAATGAAGAAAGTAAATGGAGTTTGAAAGGGAAGATAGATGAAAGATAAAGGTAAAAAAAGATGTATCATAATTTTTCTTGGTTCCCAAAACCAAATAAAGTCCCAACAAGTTCTTGATGAGAGAAAAAGTGCTAATAGTTCTTGATAGAGATGACATCACTAATAGAAGTGAATCCAAATGGTAGAGCACTAAGGATTGGTGTGAACATGAATGTGAAGGTTCTTGCTAGGTTTGGAGGTGTTGATAGTCCCTTCTTGGTATGTAATCATTAACAAAGTAATTCAAATCCCACAATGCTTCTTTTCATAGTGCAAGAGGTGCCAAAGGTTTTAGTCACATATTTTAATTGTAGCTTCCACCATAACTCTAAAATAGGAACATAACTACCTGAATTGATAGCAGATCCTATCCTTCCATTTGCAACATCCATTCTAGGTGGAAGAAATCATGACTCATCCATTTGAATGTGATACAATGAGTATAATTTAGGTTTTATGTGTGTTTTTGTTATAGGCACAATTTTTTTTATCATTAGGGAAGACGTTGGTTGTGGTATGGTTTGCAGATGCTTGTTTGTCTATCAGGAATTTCAAAGGTACAATTTTTTATAGTCTAAACCATTTTGTGTCGTATTTTATGTTCTTCATGGACTAATATAATTTATTTATCATGGCATATGCACATGAATGTCTCCATGAAAAATTATAGATCTTTAGTGGACTTTGCTCAACTGGGGTTTCTTTTATCACATTCGCTGATATGACTATAGTGTGAAATTGGTGAATGTAACAATATTATAAATATAAAAAACTTTGTAATAGCCATTTTCATTTTTAAAATGGATTTATGTACTATGTGTATGGATTACTAAGTATGTTTTTTACATTGATGCCATTATTTTGATGCATATGACAGTATAGTTGTTGTCTTTTTTTTAAGATTTACTATTCATTTTGATATTTGTGACTCTATACAAAATGAATAGGAATCAATCTGAAATAATTTTACTAAACTTAGACCTCAAAATAAATAAACATTAATTAGTAGTAGTACTTAGTGTAGGAGTAATTTTGTACATCCATAACCTGGTATCATAAACATGGGTTTATCACTATTAGAGTTGTTTAATAAATCTATCTTATGTGAGTTATGATTGCACAATTACATCAGCTGTATAGGGGTTCTTATGGCAATCAATTGTTCTTGGTTTGGTGAATCTTTGGAACCAAGACATCTTATGGGGTTTTCTTGTCTATATCTTGTTATTTTTTTCATTTAGAGTGTTTTGAATACCTTCTATGGTATACCCTTGGGAATACCCCCTGGAGCTTAAGATAAGCTAAAAGAGTTGGTGATATAATCCACTATCATAGAGTTGCCTTAGATTCCTCCATATTTCTATTGATAAATTGATTTGACTTGCATGATGACAACCTTGGCCTTGTGAGTGAGATTTGACTCTAGGAATGGAGTAGTGACTTTTATACCTAATAGAATGACATCATTGTTGGGGAATAACTTAATTTAGCTATTGTCGATGAAGTGTGAGGTTGATGCATATTTGAAACATCTTTGCAACTTATTTTCTATTTTTTGTGAGTGTAATTTTTCTAGGTGATTTTAGCATCCCATCAACTCATTCACAATATAATACATCATTTTCAGGGACATAACACTTTGGTTTTATCTTGAAAATATATACAACTCAAATCAGAGAAGTTCTCTTGTTTGATATATTTAGTTTCAGCTACTCGAAAATATTTCCCTCCCATGTGAAGAGTGGCAACTCTATTTCAGTCAACCCAACAACTAACAAATAAATAAAAATACTTTATGATGGAGAGAAGAAGTTAGGCTATATACCAACAAGGAGAAAATGTAGCTTCCACCGGTTCTTAAAGACATTCATCACGGGAAGATCAAAGTTCTAGTAATTTGTTTAGACACACCTCTCCAATATCAAATTCTTTTTATGCAAATAAAAAGGATTTGTGCATTGATATTAGAAACCAACAACTATATACTTTCAAGGATTGAAGTTGTACTAACATAATCAACAAACATAAACAAATTTCTAGGTTTAATTATAAAGAAAGAAATGATGATTATTGGTAGAAGGGACGAGGATAAATATTCTAGTCCATATCATGATTACTAGTAGTCTCCTTTTTCTAACACATCATATGAATGTAATCATGAATTATATGAAATGTTGGATGAACCTTGAATGGAGACACACAAATAAATAAAAATAATTGAGAAAAAAAGAGAGGTTGAATAGAAAAGAATAAGAATCATTCTGCTTATTGATGGGATGAGTATGGATGAAAAATATAATGTTGAAAATAATGGCATGAGTTATCTAAATGTGGAAACATATGATACTTGCCAATATCCCCTTTACATTGATGGTAGTTTTGATGATGTTATGTATGTGGATAGTTATCAAATGATTTTATTCTTACAAATTTGATACATGATTTAATTTTATGAATTCACATGTTGATGTGTTTTATATGTTGAGTAATAATGATCACCTAGCCTATAAATTTTTTTAATTGATTGTAGTGTAGAAAAAAGTAGCCCTTTTTCACACTTGATTTGGGAATGATTATCATTAAAATGAACCTAATGTTTCCTTGATCTAGTGTTGTAATATTTTTTACACATTCACATTAGGTTTAGGGCCCTTTTAAGCTAAATAGGCATAATTTTTCCTTAATTTAGTGTATTTATTTACACCTTCACATTAAGTTCAGGACCCTTTTAAACTAAATGGACTTAATTGTGCTTTATTTAGGGTGTTGTAAAATGTATCCTAACACTTTCACACTAATCTATTAAACCATTCAGTTGTAAACCACACAATTATTAAAGCACATATGACTGTAAACCAGAATATTGAGAGGTGGGTGAATCAGTATTCTATTAAACCATTCAACTATAAACCACCCAATTATTAAAGTACATATGACTGCAAACTAGAATGAAGACATTGAAATAAACATGGTACCACAAAACACATCAACACTAGATTTTTACATGGAAAACCCAAAATGGGAAAAACCATAGTGAGGATTAGCTCACAATATAATATATCCAGATATAGAATATTACAGGGCTCATTGTCCTTAGAAGGCTTACAACCAAAATAAAAATGAAATG
Source organism: Sequoia sempervirens (assembly GCA_007258455.2). Classification (NCBI taxonomy): domain Eukaryota; kingdom Viridiplantae; phylum Streptophyta; class Pinopsida; order Cupressales; family Cupressaceae; genus Sequoia; species Sequoia sempervirens. The sequence continues at coordinate 146,106,286 of VDFB02105785.1, forward strand.
GCTAACTGCCAAGAATATACAAAAAGATATGGCTCACTTCATGTTACCTGATTTTTAGCTTTTAGCTGAAATCAAGTAACCTAGTGTTTGTTCTTTTCATGTTGTTTAAACATTTAAATATAAACAATAAAACTGCTAGTTTCAATATGCATAAAGGAGTGATTGTAAAAATAAGCAGATTACATTTTTTCATTTCAATGGTGCATTACAACAAATGAGAAAGAGAATCATGTATTCAAATATCATTTCTTTTATTGATAATAATTAAGGTACATGTCTCTCACAAGCCAAGGGAATAGCTCTCTTATTCAATGCAAATATGAAACAACTCACATCAATAAGTAGAATGAAACAAGAGAATGTGCATGTAAGAATGGAACCAGTCATTTTCTACAAATGACTTGTTACAAGTAGCCCATTGTCATGTTGCTACTGACTCAAACCACTTGTGTCCCTCCCAGCTTTGTAGCACTCCTCACCCTGCATCTGAAGAAAACATGATGTTAGAGAAAGGCTCTAAGCAATGAATGATGCAATCCTTACATACACACCTACCTATGCATGTATAAACTGATCCATAAATGCATTAAACAAGAACATCCAACATATGCATTTATTTTCTAACTATTTGCTTCATGTGTAGATTTAGGATAGGTCTCATTATTGTTTCATTATCAGATCAAATATAGCATGTGGGGTAAATGTGGCTCCCACAAGGGTAGAGATCAACATGCTTTGAAAGGAAAGGAAATTGAGCAACTTGATCAAATATTTATCTCTTATCAATGTGCATTAAATCAATATGGAATCACACTAGTTGATCAACTTTCATTATCAGATTCAAAAGATGCATCAAGTTCAATGATTCATCTATTAAGTAATGAGGAAGCATTTCAAGTTTTTGTCAAGCTCCTCTCACTGTAACCCTATGGGGCAGTCACACATCACATAGGAAGGTGAGTTGTTAGGTCACCCACATATGTGACATGTGGCTATCCAATAAATTTCAAATGAGGAGATTGTTGTATATCACACAGGAAAGAAAAAGGGAAACTAATGTGATAGAATTAGACAACAGATCAATGTGGGACAACAAGCATTACAATAGTCTCATGGAAGGACAACAAACATAAATGCATGTCACATGTCAATGTAAGAACAACATTAGTGAATATGCTCATAACCTTTCATGCAGGGGTTTTGGACATCATGAAGTAGTACAAGATGACTCTCTTTTGAAGCCAAGACCATGTGCAAGTGAACATGACAACAAATTCTTATGATTCTACAAGGGGCGGTCCTTAGGGTGAATAGGAGGACAACAAAAATTGTTTCATGGTAGGAGAAGGCAGCATGAAGGAAACAAACACAGTGGTTAATGCAAGCTAATATCAAGAATAATGACTCTCCCATATGACAGTAAAGATTCCCTAAGAAGATTGCATGAGGGGGTACACTTAGATGAATGTGAGGATAGTACAAAGAATGTTGTCTTGGCATTAAGGAAATTCTAGAAGGCCTGTGCACAACCATATAAATGACTAAGCATCAAAAAGTAAGGAGGGTTTCCAGTAGACCAAAGTTTCAAGATGATATTCTGATGGAGTATAATGATACACCTTTTATGAATTACTTAGCCATGATCACAAACTATTCTAGTACTTTTAAAGAGGAGCAGCCAATCCAAGGTAGGAAATTCATGTCAAGCATACCCAGTTCAATCATCCATGAAGATAAAATGGATAGTCGACAAATCGTTAGTAATTTCTACCATGCAATCAAGGCAGTCTTGTTGCATGACACTTGTTAAGCACTATGAATCATAAAGGACAGTTGTGACCAAACATGGACAGTGAAATTGTACCAACAAAATTCTCTCTATATGATCTCATGAATAAGAACAGAAACAATGCATACTGACCTCATGCTAAAAAACATCAATATGCAATGCAAGTATATGGTAGTCTTGTCTAAGGAAAAGTGGGAAGGTGCATGATCATGAAAATGAGTTCCACTTTATTGTGCATTACATGAAAGGAAAAGAAGCTTAAGCCTTCAACCTCTGTCATCATTGAAGTACACGATGACAACTTATAGATGGAATAAGCATGGGATATGGAAGCACTAGTATTAGAAATTTAAGCCTCACATTTTCACTGAGAGTGCAAGTTGTTGAAGTCTAGGAAATTAGTAAAACCATACAGTGATAATTCAAATGGAGATTCATTCATACCTTATCTATCTCAAATATCCAACAATGGAAACATGAATATTTTGGCAGTCACATGACATGTCATGACAAATAGATGGTGGATCACAATGAGGAAGGGCTAAGTCCATATGCCACAGAGCATATTGCAAGGGACTGTACAGTCTTATAGGGACAGGCATTTGTCACTGGTTGAGTGAATGTGTGAAACCCAGGTACAAGACTTTAGGGGAAAAAAATTTCATCTTAGGTGCTTGAACAAAGCATGTGTCTTAAACATTCAAATCTGAAGCACAACAAGCAAAGGAGTTTCATTTGTCAAATGTCACTTTTCAAAAGGCTTGGGATACATTATGAATGGTATGTTTATCAATATCAATAGAACATTCTTGAAACAATGTGGACAACAAACATGCAATAAGGAGCCACTTAAGGATGGATTTTTCTCATTTGATGTTGGAGGGTATTTCATTATAGAAAGAAGTTCTAAAAGTTCTTTATTGCACAAAAAGAAGCAGGGTAATCACGACATTTTCAGAAAGTAGAAAAGTGCAGATTATTCACAGTGACCAAACCCATTTTGGGGTTTCACTTTCAAAATAATTCTACATAAAAGAAGTGCTACAAAAAACCTAGTTAAATGCCCACTAAAAGAAACATTTTGCTATAGATTGGGGCTTTCATTATACCCATAATGTGCAATGACATTTCCTCATTTTATTTTATTTTGCAACAAAATATGAAGTTGTTTTCAAATTGGAAATATACCCATCTGGGTTCATCATAAAATTTGAGAAAGAAATGGAAATATGGTAAACATTCCATAGGAATCAGAAAATGAAAAGCCATTCATGGGTTATGATAGGCCGTGGTGAAAATTGGCCTTTTTCTACAAAATATGGAAAACCCACCTGGGTTTTTTTTAAAAACGAAGCCACATTGTCATATTCTACAGGAAAGTGAATAACTTGCAAAATCGTCTACATTTTTGCAACAAATCTGAGCTCTTTAAGAAAATTAAGGAAACCCACTTAGGTTCTTAACAAACAAGTTGAAGATTCAACAAAATGCATGTTACAGGAAACCCAAACAAGGGCTTTTTGCAAGAATGCAAAATGAAGCAGCGTTGCTATTCTACAGAAAAATGTTGTACATTTACATAGCCATCTACATTTCTATCAAAGAAATTTGAGTTTCTTTAGGAAATCAAAAAACCCATGTTCAAAAAATGGAGGCCAAGCTCATAGGCTGTTTCATTTTTCCTCTCTTTTCTACAGATCAAAAACCCATCTGGGTTGTTAAAAAAATTGTGAAATACAAAGAGAAAATCAAAAGACAACAAGAGGGTTTCGAAAAATGAAGCTGAACCAAGCAAAAACACAATATTTTATGTTCATGGCCACGACCAGAGACTTATTTTCTTCAGGAAAAAGCAACAAAAACAACAATAGGACATCCCTATTAACAAATGCAAGAATAAAATGAACGTTTGTGTCATCTTTTCAATATGGAGGCTCGAAAAACATGGTTTTTAATTGCTCAAAGACAGAAGATGGAGTTGATTGAATGCTTCCCTGGAGCTTTTGCTCATATTTTGCAATGTTCGAAGCTTTGTCTCTCCACAATAAACTTCATTTAAATATTTTCATGGTAGTTGTCAACAAAAGAAAGCAACAACAGAGAACAGGGGAATGAAGAAAGTTCATCAAAATGCTTGATAGCTGCGGCCTGTGAGTAAAAAATGACCTCCAAATGGATAAAATGCAAGTTTATTCCAAGAATATGCATGTACCTAAGCTTCCATGGCATTTTTTAAGCAAGAAATGTCAAAGCTCGATTGAGAGCCAGTGTGAAATCATCATTCTTTCAGTGTTTTCCCAAACCCTCATGGTGGCAGACCAAATTTCTAGATTCTTCCAAGGACCGAATGATGATATTTTTCATCATTTGGTTGTTTTACCATTAGGGTTTGACCCTTGAGTGTCAATGGGATTTTTCCTTCCCATGTTTTTAAAATCAAAAACATGTGTTAATGCAATGGGGGCCGAAATATGTGTGTTCTCACTTAGGCATGTTGTGCCTTAGGGATTTCTTCCCTTTATTTTAACTTATGCTAAGTCCTCAATATGCAAATAGAGTGTGCCATGCAACAAGTATATGCCTTTGATTTTTACCCCAACATCACATGATTTGGAATATGCTTTCCAAGGGGTTTGGAGGTTGACCTTTTGACTAGGTGTGTTAAAGATTATGATGCCTTTGAAAACCTGTGTTTTGCCATATGTGATCAAGAATGCAGAATAGATGTAATACATATTTATGGTGGGGTCCTTTGATCTATGCTCAATTGTAAAGTGATTTGGTTAGTGATTTTTTATGAATCACTTAACAAATTCACTATCTTTAATGCTTTGAAAAGCCATGTGTTTTCAAAAAACACACATACTGCATGGTGGAGAATGTGGTCAAGTCTTGTATGAGGACCATTATGACTTGCAGAGGTGAGAAATGTGTGGGATGCTATTTTGACTGTTTTGGTGGAAAGGAGCCTAGTTGGAGGCATTTTTTGTCACACTTTTGGGGTGACTATTGACTTGGCCTATGTTTTCTTCATGTGGAAGACATTTTGGAGGCTTCTAGAAGGTTCTTTTGGGGCCATTCCTATTTTATTCGAGGAGAATCTTCTAGAAACACCAGTGTGGGGGTTTTGGATGTTTTTGGCTTAAATATGTTGTTTAAGTCATTTTGAGGGGGTTCTTTCTTTTTCAGTAGGAGGGTAGCTACTTTCTTGGAGTTATTTTTCATGAAGCTGCATTGTAACTCAGATAGACCTAATATACAATAAGCACTTTGATTTAATAGATTGGAGAATTTTTACCTTTTCTCTTCATGTTTTGTGGTGTGTCATTAATGGTTGATCAGTCTATTTTGTGAAAAGTCATTTTCCTTACAACTTGTCCCATGTTTCATGCATCCATTTGACAGAAAATGTATGTTTACAGGTTATAAACTATGTTGTTTAGTAGTGTTATTGATTGTGAAATCTGTCTTTTCCTTTAAAAAAAATGTTATAGACCTCTTTATAAATTATTGATGTGAACTACATTGGATAGGGAATTGTGTGAGTTAGCTTTGAAATATTAATTTGAGTGTGCAAGGCTATTAGCAGGTCTAGGTTGTTTTGGTGTCTCACCTTAGTTTATTTTCAATATCAAGTTTATTTTATCCAAACGCTTACCCTTATCTCAGAAGATCAAGTAGTTAGGTGGCATCAAAATGGGAATCCAACCATTATCACTGGAGGACTACTTTCAAATAGGTTACCCACAACCTAAAAGTAGTCCAATGTTAGTCCAAATCTGTTAAGTTCTTTAAAGAGGATTAGCAAACAGGGTACAGATTTGGTGTTCTAACACTTCCAAGAGTATGAACTGATGGAATGCACTTTCAATGTGTTGTATTCAATTCCAATGAAGCTCTAAATGTCAATTACTTCTCTACATAGTAGTCGCATAACAATTATACTCTGATCCTTGTCTCCTTTCATAACACATTGCTTAAAACTGATAAATCATTTAAGCTCGCACATTCTCAATATCCTTCATCTCATACACATATTTTTCCACACTTTTGTAGACACTACAATTCCAAAAAGTCTTATATATATATAAAGTATATTTCATACATCAATTAGGTCAACCTAATTAGATTTACTCAAACCAATCATAAATATCTTGTCGGCACCATATAAGATTTAAAATGTTTTTATCCATGTGGTGTATCATATCAATTCAGTGTAGATCTGTAAGGATCCAACCAATAGCTGCAAAGTATAATTCTTTTTCTTAATATGTGCCATATATTAGGTTGGCCAAGAGTAGGACCTAATCAAAAAAGCTCTAAAGTAACACACACTTCTCAAGGTAAAGACCTTCCAAATCCAATGTTACTTCATTTTCTCATCACATTAAAATCAGAGAGATCAACATTAGAACTGCAACATCAGAATGTTCTTCCTAAGAAAATGTGGAGTCCCCCACACTAGTATAATGAATAGAGAAACAACTATAGTGTACAAACTTAAACTTTGTCATTGATAAATTTATATACGCAACACAAAACTTCTCAAGATCTTGGATATAGCTATCTGAATGAGTCATAATAATGAGATTAAGAGAGCAGGGTCATATCTCTCCTTTCAGTGAATTTTAGACTAAAAAACAACTGTACTCGATCATCAGTAAGGAACACTTCTGGTATAGATCAACTTCTAATATACCAAATATGTTTCCCTCAATGTTTCCATAATGTTGACATCGATAACAACACTGGAATAGTTAAAAGATCCTATATACATTTCATGCTCATGTTGAAATTCTCCCATATTTCTAATAATCTCCCCCTTTGGCATTGATGGCAACATGCATATAAAATACATTTTTATCCCAATATAAAACAATTGAATACTCCTTTCAAGGTTAATGCTTCACCTTATGTAATTGTTCTTGACAAAAATGTTTTTCCTCTATCTATCTATCTCTCTCCCCCTTTGACATGAATTGAAAAGGTCATGACAGGGTCTGATATAATTCCTCAAATGTGTGCATGCACCAAAAAAAGAATTGATAAAAAATCATAACAAGTATTAAACTAAAGAAGGAGATGCTTTGATATTCTTTAGGGTATCTTCCCATGTAGCTTTTCCTTCTTCCTGATGGAACTCGTTAAAAAATTTCAAGTTCCATCACCAAAGTCTTACTTAGTTTTGGAAGAATATGGGTTTTATCTCATGTCATTGTGTAAGGTTATTAGTTTACTTAGGTCTTATTTGAAATCCCCTTTGATTTGTATCCTCGCCAAGGTTTTATTTCTTGGTTAACCCCTTGTGTTGGTTCTCAGTCCTTTAAGTCATGATTTATGCCATTGAAACCCATTGAATAATTGGCCCTTTAGTCTTGTTTCACCAGTTGATGTATGTTGGGCTATGGTTTTAATTTTTTGTAAGTAGGGCTAAATATTAATTAATCAGGTTCACTTCCATCCATTCATTAGGTAATCTCATCTCCTAAGGTCATTTATTTAAAATCAAATAAACATTATCATCAACCTTTTAATAAATCAAATGGCCATTTAATCAAATCCCAAATCATATTACATCATTTTATGATTTAAATAAATCAAATATCCAAGTCCTAAAAGTAAAACTAACCTAATCATCATTAATTTAGTCTAACCATGATTAAATGCTAATCTTACCCACTTGCATTCTCTAGATTTAGCCACTTGCACAAATAAATCAATTTATTGATTTATTAAAACCCTCATTTTCACTCAACATGGGCCTCAAGTTTGAAAAACATGACAAGTTGATTTGTCCCTCCAACATTGCATTTATTGCTCATTTTCTTGTCCCCCTCTCAAAATTTATTTCCAAATTTGAATTAAAATTCTCCCTCTCATGGGCACATTTCCCAAATCTTGCACATGCATCAACCACTCACCACTTGACAAGTGTCTTCCTCTCATTTGTCCAATCTTAGTCCCACATTCTCCATGTTTGGCACTCTTAGCATTTGAAAATCTTTAAATAGAGGCTTCATCCTCAAGCAAATCCTCCACAATCTCTTGCAAAGTCACTCTCCTTGAGAACTGATTTTGCCCACACCATCTTCATATCACATTCATAGCAATTTCATCATTTAGCTTAGCTTGATCAAGGATTGGGAAAGGGCTTCTTTCCATAGAAGCACCAATCCAATATGAGATGACTCACTTCATGTTTTTCATGTGCTTATTTAGCTTTCTTTTATCATTTGTTTACATTTGAAAGCATTGATGTACCATTTCATATGGATGTTGTTATTTGCTTTGTTTTAAACTAACATGCTAATGTGTGCTATTTGTTTTGAGAAAAATGCAGATTTCACCATCTACATTATGGCACAAGGTACAAATGAAGGAAAAGCAAAGGTGAAAAGGTACAAAAGAAAATGAAGGACAACCAAGGTACAAATGAAGGAAAGCAAGGAGAAGGCTAGCAAAGGAAAACGAAAGGAGGAGGATATTTTACAAAAAAATCAAAGTGTTTTTTCAACGCAAGCTAAAATGAACTTTAGGATGACAAACTTACTAGATTTTGTTTGGGATTAACAAATTGAACAAGGAAATTTCTCACACTTCATTTGGTGCTCTAAAAATCAAATCAAATCATTGCTTTGAAGGATAAAATGAATATGTGCCTTTATTGTTTTGTAATTATTTACACAAAGTAATATCATCAAAAGACGTATGCGCTTTTCTCGTGCCTCACGGCGATCTTGAGAATCAAAAGGATTTTGGTGACATTAAGTTGTGTAAATAATTTCCCATACACACTTCGATTTGGGTTTAAAATTGAACAATATCTTGTGCGAGTGTGAGTAGGGGCATTTTCGCATATATTCTCTTTCTTTGTGCCATCAAAGATTGATCGAGTTACGGATTTTGTCTTTTCTTGCTTTTGTTTATCCTAGAGGGCCTACCTTGGGGAAAAAGTACTCACCCAAGGGAACGAATCAACCGGTAACACTCTAAATCCAAGAGTATTTCTAGCCGGGATATAAATGTGGATATTGGAAGAAACACCAATATCACGCGGTTGACTCCGACAAGATGGATCCGAAAGGGGAATCTTGCCACGTTGGGTCAACTCTTATGAATGGAAAGTCCTTACTAGAATCCATGTGCTAGAATTTTCCAAAATCCTTAATCTATTTGTTGGTGCAAGAACGGTCATTCTAAAGCGGCCCCACACTTTTACGGTCTTTAGTAGAAATGGAAAACATGCCATGGGAGTTTCATGGGTGTTGATGCTTGGCTGCCCTGTATAAGTGAGTGCCATGGAGGGGAGCTAGTGGGGTCAAGCATCTAACCATTCGTGAAAGATAAGCGTAGCTAGACTTGTCCAAGTGGGGATTCAATAAATATTGTCTTACACATCCATAGGGTTTGTGCTTGTTTTCGGTTTGAAAACATAGTGTTGTATTTGAAAACATTTGCAAACAAACACTTAACAATATCATTCAAATTTCAAACCATTTTGGAGACAAATGCCATTGACTCAATCCATATGTTATTTCTTTCCCTTGGAATTCACATCCTTAGAGGTTTCTAAACATTGGATTATATCTCAATTTGTCTCCTTAAGTAAACAATAGGAAACCCTTGCCTTAAGTTCATTAAATTTCCACATAACATATCTTGTGGAGTTTGAAGAAATTAAGACATTGGACATCTTAGTTTGAAACTTTAATCAAAGAGAGTGTTTTTGATAAAATAAAGACATTAAGCAAAGCTAAACAAAATGAACTTTCATATGTGTTGAAGACTCACAATTCCCAAAGCAAAAAATAATTGAAAACGAATGTTCAAAAGAAATCAATCCTTGGTTACAAAGGTATTTAGGAAGCATTTGCATACTCTTCAATACCTAGATCTAGGCAAACAAAGTGGTTTTTTTTAGGTTCATCTAGGGATCAAATCAAATCAAAATCCTTTTCATCTATCCTTCAAAACATCAAACATCAAATCCATCTCACAAATCATCTTTTGAAAAATCTTGAAATCATCCTTGATACTAGGCTTTGTGGCAAAAAATCAAAATCATCCAAAAACATTGTGACCAAGTCCTTGAAAACATTTATCAAAACACCTTTGGCTAGGCATATGTAGATGCATCCTTTTGCATATACTTAGTCAAAGTTATCAAAATCATCTTGTCTAACATAGTGTATGTAGATGAATCCTTCTTCATATACTTAGTGAAACTATCATTTGATTTGGATAGGTGTGGGTATATGCGTCCTTCTCCTCACACATATCCAAAATCATCATCCTTTGAAAAAAACTATCCCTTAGATCAAAAGAAAGTCAAAAATCAAAGTCAAGGACAAAATCCGAAATCCGAAATCCAATCAAATCCAAGTCCTAAAGCCTAGTGTCTCATTCAAGATTTATCAAAAGCCAAAACATTCATATCATTCATCATCATAACCTTTGATCCCCCCCAAAAAAAAAGAATCCTAAAACTTTCACTTTGGGACATAAAATAGAGATTAATCCAAAGAATCAAGAGATTCATCTCCCATATTCTCGAAGATTGATCCCCATTTTATGGTTCTAACTAGATCTCAATACAAGAAGAGTATGGAAGCCAACAAAGAAACACCTGCTTCAAGTGATCTTAGCCAAACCACTCCTGAAATTAATGCCATTGGGGATGGAAATCTCACAATTAGCCTTCCAACATCATCGCAAACCCCACAAGAGGAAACCCAAGGAGAGGATCTTACCTTTGGAATGTCTCACGAAGAAATAGCTAAAATGCTCCAAAATCTGGACAACCATAGAATCATCAACATCATGATGAGACTTAACCCTTCATTGTACATGCTTGAACTAGCAAAACAAGGGGCCAAGTTGCCTTTGGATTTTGATGTGAGCACTATAGTAGAGTCATCTTTTCCACCAATCTCATCCACCATCCCCATTTCATCTACACCCCCATCTCAAAACATCACGGAGAATATCCCGCAAATCATAACATCATTTTCTCCAACCCAACCCAACGTTAACAAGGGAAACACATTTCTCAATGCTCTTCAATCACATCCCCTTGTTAATAATCAAAACTTGGATGCAAACACCACATTGGAACAAAAAATCCCCTAAAATCCATTGCACAAAAATGTTCCTCTCACCTTACACTATGACCCATCATCAACATTTTTCCACGGAGCACCACAAACACCTCTTCTCACAAAATCACAAGAAGAGGGAGATATGTTCGGACCAGGGGGCATATTCGACACCACACAACAACTAACACCCCTTAAATTTCCACCTCTCCCACCATTGCCATTATCATCCACACCACTCCTTGGTTTGGGGTTGCCTCCCCTACAAAGTATCAATCAAACCACTATCCCAACCATCAATCAAAACATCACACCAAACGCTCAAAATTTATCATTGATATCGCAACAACAAATGATAAATACACAAGCAATGGCAACACCATCAAACACACCCTTAACATCACAAAGCATGGTCTCACAAGGACCAATCACATCAATACCATTATCCAACATGCAAAATATCAACACAACATCATCATCTACCACCATTCCAAATCCACCACCACCAACGTTCACCACATCAAACCAATTCGACCTAGCATTACAAGCTACTTTTCAAAAAGGATACCAACAAGTGCAGAAACAAAAATCCATGCAACAAGCCACTCAAGCTGTGCAAGCTGCGAAAGCTGTACAAGCCGCATTACAAGCGCAACAAGCACAACAAACCCAAGCTTTATTGCAACAACAACAACAAGCCGCCCAAGCTGCACAAGCATTGCAAGCACAAAGAGTCGCTCAAGGAAAAAATTTATTACAACAACAAGCTGCACAAGCGCAAGCCCAAGCTCAAGCACAAACTCAATATCAAGCACAACAAGCACAAGCACAAGCACAACTTCTTGCACAAGCAGCGCAATTGCAAGCATATCAGCAAGCATTAAATCAATACCAAGAGCAACAAGAAGCAACAAAATTGGCAGCCCAACAACAAGCATTTTGGGAACAACAACAAGCATTGTTGGAGCAAGAACAAGCGCAACAACAAGCACAAATCCTAGCGCAACAACAACAGGATCAACAACAGGCATCGTTCATACAAAAGAAAGTAGAAGCCTACTTCACTCGATAGAACATGCAGATACCATCAAACAACGCACCGACCAATCCATCCATCCAACCAACAATTCAAACACCCCAAAACACTTTCATCCCACCCCCTGATTCCCAGAATGATGTGACAACACAACTCAGGTTACTCTCGCAACAAGTGCTCAACCTTCAATCAGGGCAGACAACCAAAATGCAAAGCAAATTGTGTCCCTATCCATTTGATAGGAGCCTAGACATGAAACCATTCCCTAAGGGATTTGAAATCCCCAAATTTGACAAGTATCGAGGGATGGGAAACCCTAAAGATCACATCAGGGAATTCCAGGTTCATTGTATGGAGGTCGCATATGACGATACTTATCTGATGCAACTATTCCCTAGGAGCTTGGTAAGTCCCTCTATAGAATGGTTTTCCCACTTACCTTCAGGCATTAGAACATTCCAAGAAATCAGAGATGAATTCATTAGGAACTATGCATGTAACATCGCAATGGATGTCAGTCTTGAAGAATTATACGCTCTAAAACAAGTAAAGAATGAATCTTTTGCTTCATTCCTTCAACAATGGAAATCCAAGGCCAATCGGAGCAAGTGGACCATGCTAGAAGAACAACAAGTTTGCATGATCATAGCCAACTTTGAAAGCCGCTTGTCATTTCATCTCAAGGTTTAGGGAATCACCACATATGAGCAATTAATCTCCAAGGCGCTTAGCATCGAAAGAACCCTTGTGACCCAACCCGCCGAATTAATGTCATATCACAAACTACAAAACAACCGCCCATCATCTAATTCCAATGATAAACCTCGTACATGGGCGAGAAATAAGAACATCACTAATGATGGCATCGTTGATGCCAAGGTGGTCATTAGTGGTCCACGCCAAAATACACCCACACCGCAAATCCAACCACAACGCAAAAACACTCATCACACAACATACCAACCCAATAATCCCACCATCAATAACCTCAATGACCAAAGAGGACCACCCCAATGCAAAACTTATCCAAAATGTAAATATTCCATTTTGGGGGAACCATTGGAGGACATAATGAAAAAGTTGATTTCCGAAAAACTCATCCAGCCTCCTACATTCAAAAATTACCAAGAACTCGATGTCAAACCCCCTTGGTACAACGAGAATCAACTTTTCAAATTTCACAAAATAAAAGGTCACACCACAAACAATTGCATGAGACTCAAAAACATCATCCAAGATCTCATTGACAAGAAAATCATAAACGTGGAACAACCTACGAGAAATCAGGACCTTAAAATCTACATGAATCCGATGCCGAATCATGGAAACAAAGGAAATAGAGGTGATAAAGGGAAAGGCAATGTAAATCATGTTTATGAATCTATCGTTGCCTCACTAAATGAAGACTGCATGGTCATCACTATCAAGGGCGCCCATGCCGAAGATTGTGGAGTCACCACAAGAGGTGGCAAAGTCACCATTGTAGGATCATCCCAACCAAATAGAGTCCCTACATCAAGAGCTGTTCCATATAGCTACAATGTTGTAGACCAACTCAAAATAATGCCAGCACACATCTCCATCATGGAGTTGTTAAAAATCTCATTAGCGCATAAAAAGATCCTTGAGGAAGCATTAGCCTCATCCACTGTCCCTGCAGATCTTGATGTGGAGCAATTCCAAGCTATGGTCACAAATATCATAACACCTAATCTCCTTACATTTTCCAACCAAGATTTCCCCGCTCAACCATCTCACAACCGTGCACTTCACTTGGAAGCCATTGTAAACAAAAGAAAAATCAAAAGGGTCTTGGTGGATGGAGGTGCAGGTTTGAACATCTGTTCTCTTAGTCTCATCAAACAATTGAAAATATCAGAAGATTCCATCAACAAAGGCAAGGGCATCACAATAAGAGCATATGATGACCAAGAAAGAGTGTCTCAGGGCACAATTAAGCTCCCTATCCAAGTAGGGCCAACACTCATGGAAACCACATGTCAGGTCTTGGACCTCGAATTGCCATACAATATCCTCCTGGGATGCCAATGGATTCATGCGATGAAAGCCATAGCATCAACCTTCCACCAATGTGTGAAATTCACACATAATGGACAAGAGGTTACCGTCCATGGAGATCCCGAGCCATTTTCATATTGCAAGAATCTTGAAGCCAAGTATTACAAAATTCCCCAAGTGCCAAAAAATGATGAGGGACCATCCACACAATACATCGATCCCACCACTCTCGCGTCCACTTCTGCGACAGAGACACCTGCCATTCCCACCATATTCAACATCAAGCTCATCATTCAGGAGGACGGTTGTGGAAGTTATAGGCTCCCTAACAATGCTTTTGTGATAGGAGAGTTACCACAATCTCCTAGATCACGAGGACGCCCATAAGAAAATCAAGCTTCCACATCACAAATGTATCCTGAGGATTATCCCGAATTCACAAGATGGGGAGACCTTGGTCATGAGGTCATTGAAGCAGATCCATCTCACATGTTGTATCAAGATGAAAGACCGACAACTAATTTACCAATGGACAAAAAATAGCAAAGGCCTACACATGACGCTTTCAATGGGTTATGATCGAAATCAAAGACTGGGACAAAATGACAATGGGCTCATAATACCTATCATGCCAGAGACGCGACCCATAAAAAATCTTGGTCTTGGATGTGCCACTCTGAGAATAACCATACGTGGCTGAAGTCCTCCAGTTAGAGCTGCTAATGTTTCTCCTCAGCGAATACTAGTACAAGTACACTAACCAATAGTCACAGGTAGGGACACACATAATTTTATAACTGAGCCCTATATTAGTAGCGATGACGAAGATACCTTATCCAATCTACCTAGGCTATTCGAAGATACCACCCTATGTATGAATAGTACCATATCCTTTGAACCAGATAGTCAAAATCATGAGATTCGTTAGTCTACCCCCAACTGATCGACTATGACCAATGAGGACCACCAGTTCTCGATAGATTCAAAAATGATGAAGCACTCTCAGAATTCATGGGATTGAGGGATAACATTCCAGATGGAGATCACATGGCAAGATTTATAATAGAGTTGGACACACATGCCTATTACGGGGAAACGATTGAATCCTTTAGTCACAAAAGTGAAAAACTAAGAATCATATCCAAGTCCTTGTGTGAAAACCACACTGTGGCACTCTTTGACAAGAAAATAGTAAAAAGAAAGGACGTATCCAACAGTGAAAACATCTCTGAGGCACCCGAGGATGAAGGATTCAATCTTCCTCTAAGAGCTCTTCACCAGGAGATGTCAGCAGTCTTGGCTGAAAAATGCAATCCGGTCAACCTAGGAACAGAGGAGACCCCGCATATCACATTCTATGCGGAATCACTATTATCAGAAGAGCAAGAACTCCTAGCAGCATTCTTAAGGGAAAGGCAAATAAAATTTGCATGGAGCTATGCTGATATGTCAGGTCTTGACCTAGAAACCGTAGTCCACCATTTGGCAGTATATCCAGACGCAAAGCCTGTCAGACAAAAGCTTCAAAAAATGCATCCTCAGATTGCCCTATTGGTCAAAATGGAGCTCAAAAAGCTATTAGATACAGGATTTATCTGACCAATTGATTATCTAGAATGGGTGTCAAATTTGGTACTTGTTTCAAAACCTGACGTAGCCATCAAAATCTGTACGGACTTCAGAGATTTGAACAAGGCATGTTCCAAGGATAATTTACTGCTTCCCAATATCGACATGATTATAGACATGATAGCAGGACATGAGATGCTATCACTAATGGATGGCTTTTCAGGATATAACTAGATCATGATAGAAAAAGAAGATCAACATAAGACGGCTTTCACTTGTCCATGGGGGACTTACTGTTGGAACATGATGCCATTCGGCCTAAAGAACATAGGAGCAACCTATCAAAGGGCCATGACACTAATATTCCATGCCATGATTCATAAAACAGTTGAAGACTATGTCAATGAAATTCTAGCTAAGTCAAGAAAAAGACAAGATCATATAGCAACCCTAGGTGCTATCTTTGACAGACTAGAGGAATACAAAGTCAGACTAAATCTCAAGAAGTGCGTCTTTGGTGTACAATCTGGTAAACTACTAGGATACATAGTCTCCATGAGGGGTATTGAGGTGGATCCAGCAAAGGTGAAAGCAATCCTTGAGATGGAAGCACCAAAGACATTAAAACAACTGAGAGGTCTCCAAGGAAGACTTCAATCCATCTGACAATTCATAGCACAACTGGTAGACAAGCAAAATCCATATTCTCACCTACTCCACAAGGGGGTAGCATGTAAATGGGATATAAAATGCGAAGAGGCATTCAACAAGATCAAGGAATATCTACTGACACCACTAGTTTTAATGCCACGTATCCCAAGGAAGCCATTGATCTTATATGTGTCAGCAACAACAGTAGCCCTTGGAGCTCTCCTAGCTCAGCGTGATGAAAATGGAATGGAGAGGCCTATCTACTATATCAACAGAACAATGGTCAGTCACAAGCTAAATTACTCATTCATCGAGAAAGCTTGCCTCACCATAGTGTTTGCATCCCAAAAATTTAGACATTACATGTTGGCACACAAGATAAAGCTCATTGTGAAAATTGATCCCCTCAAGTATCTCCTATCAAAGGCAATGCTCACAGGAAGAATGGAAAAATGGGTAATGATATTGTCAGAGTACGACATTGAGTATGTTGAGCGAAAAGCTATCAAAGGTCAAGTTATTGCAGATCAACTAGCAGAGGCACCTATTTATGCAGAGAATCCTCTTGTATCTGAATTTTCAGATGAATCCATATTTAACCTCAATGTAGCAGACCACTAGAAACTATACTTCAGTGGTTCATACACGCAACATGGATCGGGAGCTGGTGTCTTCTTCATCACCCCACAAGGGGATTGCATACCGAAGTCATACAAATTGGCATTTCCTTGCACCAACAACATCACGGATATGAGGCTTTGACTATAGGCCTTAGGATAGCAGTGCAATGGAATATCATAGCTCTCAAAGTATATGGAGACTCTCAGTTGATCATAAATCAGGTCAATAATGAATATTAGACAAAGGATGACAAGATAACCCCATACAAGAAATTGGTGGAGACTCTAAAGGAATCCTTCACCGACAGAACATTTAAGTAGATTCCAAGAACCAACAACAGAGCCGCTGACGCCATGGCTACAATTGGGTCTCTAGTAGACATCCCTCACAATGTGCCAAAATACAAATTTCTGATCAAGTAGCTTCTCGTTCCCACATTTGAGGTACCAAAGTTGGAATATGTGTGTCAAATAATTGATCCTGGCGATCCTTGGTATCATGACATCTATACATATCTTCGCATAGGAGTCATACCCGTTGACCTACGATCGAGCCTAAAATGAACCTTTATCAAAAAGGCATCCATATTTGTCATCCTAGGTGATACCTTATACTATAGAAGCATAGAAGGTACCTTGCTACACTGTTTAAATGTTGAGGAGGCATTAACCGCTCTAATCGAGGTTCATAACGGTATCTAAGGCTCACACTCGAGTGGAATGACCATCACCAAGAAACTGCTGAGGATGGGGTATTACTGGCCCACAATGGAGCGAGAAGCACATGATCATGCTAAAAGGTGTTTACAATGTCAGCAGCATGGGGACCTCATCCATGCTCCAACTCAAGAGCTTTGCCCGATTATCACACCATGGCCCTTTTCGCAGTGGAGACTTGATCTCAGTGGGAAAATAAAACCCACCTCATCCAATGGCCATAAATTCATCATAACTACAACTGAGTACTTCACAAAGTGGGTGGAAGCCATACCCATGACGTATATCACTGGGAAGCAAATCTCAAAATTCATCTTGAACTATCTCATCGGTCGTTATGGTGTCCCACAAGCCATTATCTCAAATAATGGGACACCTTTCAAGAATCACGATGTCCATGACTTCTGCAAGAAATTCAAAATCCAGCATCACTTTTCCACCCCGTACTATCCCCAAGGCAATGGCCAAGCAGAAGCCACGAACAAAACCATCCTCAAAATCCTCAAGAAAACAATCAATGACAGGTTGTGACTGGAATTTGTAGCTTAATCCTACCCTCTAGGCTTATCGAACTAGCATCCACACACCCACCGATGCCACCCCATTTTCCTTGGTCTACGGATTAGAAGTCGTACTCCCCATTGAGATCGAGCTCCCATCCCTCAGAATATCATTACAAAATCTCATCACTGATGAGGACTATCGGGTATCAAGATTAAACGAGCTAGAGCTACTAGATGAGAGATGCATAGATGCTTTGAATCATCTGCAAGTCTACCAAAATAAACTCAAACAGAGCTACAACAAGAAAATCAGAAGCAGAACTTTCCAAGTCGGGGAACTGGTCTTAAAAGAAAATCAGAAGAATGTTTCGAATCCCAGCAGCAAAGGCAAGTTCGAACCCAATTGGTTAGGGCCTTTCATCGTCACAACAAGCTATAAATCAGGGGCATATCAGCTATCAACACTCGAAGGGGAACCTCTGCAGGAGCCCATGAATAGCTCCCATCTCAAAAAGTTTTATGCCTAAAATCTTCCAAGGTATAGAACCAAAAAATCCAAAAGATCAGAAAAAGTCCTGAAAAAATGGTTACTTGGGTGAAAACCTGGCAAACAGGCGTCTTGGTAACAACAAAAAATCTAAAAGAAAAAAAAAAAAATAAAAAAAAAAGATCAAAAAAATCACCCTCTAGTGAAAACCACTTTGGTGGCACTTTGGGCAAGTACCTTGGTGAAAACCTGGCAAATAGGAGCCTTGTATAAATAAGCACTTTCCATCCACCAGTACCTTTATGTCTTGTTCGTCATTATCCCTCCATTTCACTTTCATCATCCATTGCATTCAGGTCTCCATCCATCACACATCAATTCGCATTTGCACCATAGCTTTGTCCAGTGTTCGCATCATGATCCCTCCTAGTACTACTCGGCCCATTCTCAAGGTTAGTTTGTCCTTCCTTTATTGGAGTAGTCTATTGCATCACACTAGGGGCACGTTCTCATCAGATCAGATTCATGTATGGTCTTAAAGTCTTCAAATCAGAAAATCCAAAAACATCAGAAAATCAAAAAATCCAAAAACATCAGAAAATCCAAAAACATTCAAAACATCAAAATCAGAAAACAGGTCAAAAATTCATTCAAAAAACCAAAAACAAGGTCGTCTTGTCAAACTACGTCGTCTCTGAGCTTGAACGTAGGCAAGGTTGATCTTTGATCATCCCCTGAGACATTTAGGTCAGTCCTATAGGAGTCTGTCATAATAAACTAACATCTCATCATGTATATCTTCATCTGTAAATCGGTCATGTCATCAGTCAAACTACGTGGTCTCTGCGTGTATAATGTAGGCAAGGCTAATCTGTTGATCAACCCTCAAGGCCCCTAGGATAGGTCTATAGGTTAGTATCTTGGTCAAAATCTCAGAAAATCCCATAAACATTGGAAAACCAAAAATCAAAACATTTGTAAAACCTTGAAAAATACCAAAAACAGCCTCAAAACATTGCAAAACATCAAAAACATCCAAATATTTGAAAAAATCCATCCGCGTCATCTCGCTTGTACCTGCAATAAACACCATTCGTAATAAAATGATCATCATCCTCAACCTTTGGTGAAATAGTTAGAAACAAGTCTAGCAGGTTAAAAGTAAAACTCAAAAGTGTCAAGTGTCAAGTCTCAGTCAGTACGTAAACAAGTTGTTTAAGTCTTTGTGTCAATAGTCCATCATCCAAACAATCCCATATCAATCATCTGATAACATCATGTCCTAGGATGAATCCTTCCTACAAGGGGCATTATTTATCAGAAAGAGCACTTTGGATAAACGAAATGATGTGCTTCCATCCACTAACATGTCTTAGGATGTATCCTTCCTACAATGGGCATTATCTTTTGGCAATAAGTTTCGGTTCTTATCCTTAAAAACACGTTCCCTTTGGTTAGCGGTATTGAAGAATGTCAACTTGTTTGTGTACTTTATCTTTATCTTTTGACTTATCTTATTGCACTCAGTCCAAGGACCTCTTGATGATATCTAAATGAAGGATTTAGAGAGATAGGAATGGGGCAACGATCACCATTCTTTTGTCTGTTGTGCTTGTTGGACGTTCTTGTAAAATAACTTGGCGAATACTTTCTTTGTTAGATATGTATAGAGGATGTTTTGGATGGCTTGTTGACTATTGCATTGATTGGTTATACCTCTCCATGTTTTGGTCTGAGATGTTTGAAACTTCTAAAGTGCATCCTAGCAAGGTCTCTGTATGTCAGGTGTGAATAGGAATACTCCTATCTATTTGTCAAGTCAAAGTCCATCACACTAAGTACAACACCATCTTGGTCCTTTATACCTTGATGCATCATACTTATGTGTGTTATCAAACATAAAGTAAGTGACCCTTTTAAAATCCCAATCCTTGATAAGCAAATCATCCATCTATCATCATCATTTCTTATCATCATTTCTCATCATCATCTCTCATAATGTTGGCTTGTTGGATCCTCTTGTCATCATCTAATTTCTTCATTTTCCGCACTAACATCACAACATGAATAGTTAATCATCATCACCAATTCATCCATCATGCATCCATCATGCATCCATCATGCATTCATATCATCATCATAATATAGATATATTAGTCTAAGCATCTGCATAAATCATACATTTGCATAATCATAGTATATCACATCATCAATCTCATCCATCTCATATCATATCATCATTTAAGTTGTTTAGGATAATATAGATTTGTTATTCTAAGCATCTTGAAATCATCTCATTTGCATCATCATCCATAACCATCCATTTTGAACCTCTTTATCGCGAGATCGACCCTCAAATCAAATCTTTTCGCTCGATCTCTCGAGGGGGCAATGTACCAGTGTACTTCTTTCCGCTAGGGCATCCGAAAAATCAGAATTTTTTTGATTTTGATAGCGGCAAGTTTATTCTTTAAACCAACACAACAAGTACATTGCTTCAAAGAGGGGCATAATGTAGACATGCAAAATTAACATTGTGCATTCAATCAGGTTCATTCATTAACTAAACTAGATTTCACATTAGGTCCATTCATCAATTAATCAGGTTCACTTCCATCCATTTATTAGGTAATCTCATCTCCTAAGGTCATTTATTTAAAATCAAATAAACATTATCATCAACCTTTTAATAAATCAAACGGCCATTTAATCAAATCCCAAATCATATTACATCATTTTCTAATTTAAATAAATCAAATATCCAAGTCCTAAAAGTCAAACTAACCTAATCATCATTAATTTAATCTAACCATGATTAAATTCTAATCTTACCCACTTGCATTCTCTAGATTTAGCCACTTGCAAAAATAAATCAATTTATTGATCTATTAAAACCCTCATTTTCACTCAACATGGCCCTCAAGTTGATTTGTCCCTCCAACATTGCATTTATTGCTCATTTTCTTGTCCCCCTCTCAAAATTTATTGCTGAATTTGAATTCAAATTCTCCCTCTCATGGGCACATTTCCCAAATCTTGCACATGCATCAACCACTCACCACTTGACAAGTGTCTTCCTCTCATTTGTCCAATCTTAGTCCCACATCCTCCATGTTTGGCACTCTTAGCATTTGAAAATATTTAAATAGAGGCTTCATCCTCAAGCAAATCCTCCACAATCTCTTGCAAAGTCACTCTCCTTGAGAACTTATTTTTCCCACACCATCTTCATATCACATAGGCTGGCTGGCGGTTGCCACGCATGTTCTCTAGAAATGGGCCCAATGATTTCAAATGGATAGTATTGTTGAGTTGTCAACAAAATCAATGGTCAATAGTGGGTGATGTGGATTAATCTTGACCATTTCCCACTATCTTGTGTGGGCCCCATCTCTTATGTTAGATTCCCAATAGGGAAGCGGGCATTTTCTGCATGGAGTGATCCAGAGAATGTGGAAGCATTGACACATGGGAAATTTCTTAATTAAAAAACTAAACACTTGGCATGGAAAATCAAGTCTGCATTACTAATGCAGATTTATTGCACATGCTTAAAGATCTTTCAATCTAAGTCATTGATGTTGTATGAAGGATGAAGCTATAGATAACTAAGTGTGCATGAAGAAACCAATAGATCTAATCTCAACCTCTCCCTGTCTCCCCATTGATGAAAGTTGCACACGAGTTATGACTCATGGGGCATGGAGAAAAGGACACATGGATTAGAGCTATAGTGACAAAGAGATGGTGAATCTCGTGTACTGTTGATAAGTAGTTCCACGTGGCCTCCTATCATTTGGTAAGTATTGTGGCTATGTACAGTCAGATCTTTCATAATAAGTTGATCAAATTTGGACTGTCAATTTATTTACACTCCAAAAGGATCAACGACTGGCATTCAAAACTCAGCTGAGGGAAAGTGAACCATTATGGTTCACGTTAGAGAGTCTTAATAGCTAAAAGGACATTGATCTACCGAAGTAAGGAGCTACATAAATATTAAATATTTGTCTTAAAGGAATAATAGAACATTTAAAATATACTTGAAACACTCAAGGAGCTCATGCTGTGGTTTCTCAACATTTCTTATGTCAGAACTAGGATTGTCAACCTATGAAGAAAACCAGTAAGTGAATTGTTGCCCTCTCTCTAGCATTATTGATAAGTTGTGGTTTTTCGAGCTTAAGTCTATTAGGGTTTTCTTGGTTCAACATTTTAAGGTTTGACGTTCAAAAAGAAGATTTTTTTAGTTCTGTATTTGCATAATTTATGTCAAACCCTCACAAAATCCATAGGCCTTGTTCAAAAAAACCAAAATCCCTTCCTTGTAGTACTTCTTGTGTTATGGCTCCTAAAATAAAAGTGTTTTCATCTAAAGGGGAAGCTTTTTCTCCCAAAATACCTTTAAATAAAGACCTCATGGATCAATTACCACCCTCAACCAGTGAAAAACCTAAATGCCAACTAATTCCTTAAGGTTTGCAAATAGTAGAGGGTCTATTCGACACAATATATTCTATTAGGGATGCCAAATTTCCTTATACTAGATGGGAACTATTTTATAGCTGGTATAGGAACAAAAATATGGGTATCCCAGTAGGAAATCATTAGAAATATGACCTGGGAAAGTTAATTGTGCCAAATATTTATATGGATGTTGAACTTCTTAAAGTAATAGCTACTAATTATGACCCAATCACAAGGATTGTTAGAACATATGATGGGAAATAAATTGTTAGAATCACTAAGGAGGAATTGGGTTTTGTTTTCAAGCTCACTAGATGGAGTGATGAAATGCACAAGATAAATGAAGAAACTCTTAAGAAAGAGTATGATAAAACCAATATTTCATTCAAAGTCCATGTCTTGTCGAGATTCTTAGCAGAAATTGTAGGACAAAAAAATTGTAATAGGACCACATGATAAGGAACCTTTCCTAATTAACTATTTTGATCCCTACTTCAAAACGACTTTTTATTCCATTTGTCAAAAAATTGGTTATGATCCTATCTCTGGAATGCCAATGGCATTAATGTATATGGTTTCCCATATCCAACACCCCCAATATTGTGCAGTATATGATTAGGGTATGTGCAGGATCATGATGGGCCAAAAAGTGGTGATATGATGGGTATGTGTAGAGTATGTGGCTGGCGACTTTTTTATACCCAAAATTGATGAAACGGAAAGGGTTTTTAAAGGATATTCTTAGCTTTCCACCAATATAAATTATGCTTTAGTTTGAATTTAATAAATTATTATTATTCATTTTCTATTTGAATTACGACTAAAGTCTTGATTCATAGGTTGATTAAAAAACATCTATAGTTTTCAAACGATATCACATTTTTTGAATCCGAAACATGTGTCACATTCTATGCTTCACATACTATAGGATTAAAAGATTTTTTTTTAATTTTATGAATTTTTGACCAAGTTAAAGTGGTCAGACATATGAGTTTTTATATTTTTTAAAAGTTGTAATAAAAAAATCATAATTAATTATTTATTTGGAAAAAAATTACAAAAAAATATGCATCACATTGGGACATGAATCCTCTACTTATATATAAAATATTATAAAAAAATATTATCATTTTATTGTAGTTAGGGTGGTCAGACAAACACCTACTTATTATTTTCTCCCTGAAATTTAAGTACTACTGCATTGAAATTTCAAATTTTCACAAAATAGATATTTTTTTTTAGTTAAACCTAGTATTTTAGAAACTACATTCAATTTGCTATAGATTCTATTCTTACATATTTTTGAAATAATATGGATAACTTATTCAAATTTTTATGTCAAATTGTTGAACTCTGATTTTTCTAGTTTTTTTGCCACTTAAGGGCCTGTTTTTTCCATGATGATCCTGCACATACCCATTATGTGGGGTTTCTTTTAGAAAAAATGCATGAAGGACTGAAAAGGTTGAAGAAGGGTGAATTAGGAGTGAAGTTTGAGTTGGTATTCATTATTGATGCACAAGTTTCTAT
This sequence comes from Sequoia sempervirens, assembly GCA_007258455.2. Lineage (NCBI taxonomy): Eukaryota > Viridiplantae > Streptophyta > Pinopsida > Cupressales > Cupressaceae > Sequoia > Sequoia sempervirens. The sequence goes on from VDFB02105785.1 coordinate 146,130,769, forward strand.
TTAAGGGTGCAATTCATTTTAGACACAATATTGTCTTAGAAAGAAAGGTGGGTGACTTAGATTTGTCTGTGCAATGCTAGAAAACACTCTTGGACAAAGATGATAGGACATATGACTATGTGACATTCTAGAATTTGTTTGCTTCTAAACTGAAGAAAGTATTGGATGTGGGTTTACCCAGGATTCCCATAGCTCTACATGATTTCTTAAGACCCAAGGAGAGAAAGCTTGATCTAGGAGTTGATCATAATTGGGGGGATGTTATTTCATACCCTAATTATACTATCTTAAGAGTATATGGTTTTACGGTAGCAACTCAATTGTTTCCAAATTTTGTGCCAGAGAGAATTAGTTTCCTTGAGGTTATGTGGCAATTGGGAAGTGTAGAGAACAAACATTTATTGAATCAAGGAAAAGGAACTTTCTTTCCTTTGTACACTTTTTTTTATGATTTTGAAATGACCAAGGGAGGTTGGAATAACATCCTTGATATACTTAAAACATACTGCATGCGGAGGTCAATTGAGAGAGTCAGATATGATCCTAAAGGTTTTATAACTTGGCTAAAAGAGAGAAACAAGAGCTCCAAATTTATCCACATTTTACAGTACCCTAAAGAAATGTGTCTAACACTTTGGAGTAGGAAAAAAGGCTAGAAAGATGGATTTCATTCAATAAAATGCAGAGAAAAATAAAACAAGAAGAGCCTGATTTCAAAATTATCCCAGGGGCTGAAGATAAAATAAAAAAGGTGGAGCATGTAGCAAGGAATTTTGATTCAATATTGGGCCACCTTGAAACTAAAGCGGTAATAGGTAAAGATAAAGGGAAAGCTCCAATTATAGAAGGACCCAGTGAAGGAGAAATCCTAGTTACAGGAGAAGAATCTACATCACAAGCCCCTAAGGAACCAAGAATAAAATTCTTTGTAAGGAGAAAGAGTAATGAAAATAAAATTGATGAAGCCCCTGCTCCCCCTCAGCAAGAGGAGTACAACCCTCCTTCTCCTATGCCACAAGTACCATTTCCATCTCCACCAAGGCCGATAGAGCTTGAAATTGTGAATGTTGATTCCCCACCACCTAGTGAATTACCACCAAGGGAGCCACCATTGAAAAGATAAAAGCTCGAAGCCACTAGTCTAGTGAACTATGATGATGAAGACTCAGATGATGATATTTGGGTGTCAAAATAGGAAATGTAAGAGGGGGTGACCATTGGACATGTCATAGGGACAACACATAAATTGGAAATGAGATTGAGTAATGTCGATCTCATTAGACTGAATGGAAACGATGATATGCAGATTGAATCATGTGCAAGGTTTTTAGATGATGACTCATTTATGAAGACTCAAGCTTTTATGGAATTTGAATATAGGGCTAAAAGAGATGAGTATGTAGAAAGTATGGCTATAGAAAGGAGCCTTCACCCAGAATTGTTAGATAGTATCATCCAGAAAAAGGTGTTATTAAATGAAATGAGAACTAGATTCTAGAAAATGACTGTAAAGGAGGGTCAAGAATTGGTAAGGACTAGTGGTATTTTGTTGCTACCAGAATGGGATCTCGCTTCTACTATAGCTTTTGACACAATAAAGAAAAGTGGTAGGCCTCTCTATGAAACAGATGAAGTTGCACTTGCATTACAACAATCTGCTTATAGTGAAGATTGGGAAGCCTTGGCTATATGGTATTTAGCTCCTAGCACAAGAAATCCTGATATTGATGAACCTACACCTAACTACAATGGAGGTCTAATAATAAAAAGAGTGATAGAAACATCAGCCTTAGAAGTTGCAAATATGTCAATTCATGTTGCACAATTCACAAGGGCCACTGTAGAATCTGTAATTGTAGAAAAGGATAAGCTTAGGAAAAACTATAATAACTTGTTACTTAAGTATGGAGACCTTGAGTGGGATAATATACAGTTGCAGACAAATGTAGCATTGTTGGAGGATATATTGCAAAGATTGCAACCTGAAAAGCTTAAGTAGAGTGGTATTGACTCCCCCACTACTTCACAAGAAGTAGTACCCCCAGAGTTTACTGTTGAACCACGTTCTTCATGGGCCATTGTTCCATATAACATGGGGAGTGTGCCCATGTTTCAATAGTAGAACCTAACACATTAGAAGGGCCATAGGTTGAAGGGGATATTAATAGGGATGAGTTGCTTAGGCAGATAAATGAGTAAAAAGAGAAATGTGACAATCATGATGAGGAGACTTTCAAGAGTAATATGAAGATTTTCACAACAGTGCTAGAACACTTGAACAGAAGAGTGAATAACAAGTTGAATACTATTCACTACAGTTATTCATCTATGGTGGATTCTATCATGAATTTTTACATTTACAGAGAAAGAGCTATTCCACACATGGAAATTTGGATCCCTAGGAAGCTAGATTTGATATTGATGGGAATTGGAGTTAAGCAGGATCCCAATCTAGCTGAAAAGTATAAACCTACTATAATTCTTGTAGGGAAGATTGAAGGATATAGGGGAAATATTAAAACATTGAAAAATAAAATAAATGAGTTAGTAAAATCATTCCATGAATCACATCATGGTCTTCTCCCATCTATTTTAATAAATGATAATAGCATTAAGACTCTACAAGAGTGGATAATTGAAAAAAATCAGGTCATTTCAGATCAGGCTATGTCAATTTGTCAGAGATTTGATATGGAGACATTGAAGAGAAATATGGATATGTTAGTTCATGCTAAAACTATGCTACTGGAATTTGATAAGGAAGCTAACCGGATTGTCACTAGGTATGCACCTTATAGATAGAGTGCTGATGAAGTTATGAATTTTTTCTAGCCCACTAAAGATGAATTCGTGGCATGGAAGGGCAGGTACTTGGAAGGAGTGTGGGGTGTGGCATAAAAGGTGGAGGGTTAGTGATTTGAAATTTTGATATTTGCAACCATGATGAATAATGAATAGTTGAGAATGCACTACATAGCTTGGATTTAGTACAGATTAGGCTTTTGATAAAGTATGGAAAATATAGTGCATCTTCTTCAAGTTGAATTAATGAGAAGGCTGCAGATGTGGACATATCTGTTGACTTCTCTTTTTTGTTTCTTTCATGCTTTCCTTCTTTCACTTTGTACGTGTGGGCATAATTTTTGAGGTAACTATTTGGTTGTACCCATTTTGAAAACTGGACCAGATTCTAACAATGAATGAAGACTTATTTTGTTTTCCCACATGTTTCCCACCTCTTGGGAATGCATTCTATCTGAACCGGGGAATCTTTATTTCAAGTGGTCCAATAGGGTTATGACATCTATACTTTCTAGTATGAGGCTTGATTTGCTCCTTCATTTCTATAAGAAGGAATTTAGGGTTAGAAAGTAGGGGTTCATTATTTTGGAATTGACACTGTGAATTGTATGGGATATACTAAGTATGTTTTAGAGTTTTGGTCTTTAGTTAGAGTTCAATATTATGTATGTAATTTTGATAACAGTATAGCAAATATAATGTATAGTAATACCAATTTCATGGCTATTGTCTCTCCTTGTACTCGTTTTATGAGTTATGAATGAAAGCAATATAGGATTCCTTTTATTTGTCTCTATTGTTTCTCAAAGGATGTTTCATTTCATTCTTTCTTATTCATTCAAAGAATTAATGTAAATACTTGGATGATATCATTAACTCATAAGAATCAGGTGCTAGGATATTTGTAAGTAGTAATGATCACGAATGTAATAGGGGAGTGTTGTAATGTAGTATTTCTTGTGATTGTATGTTGCTATTGTTGAGTTGTTATCTGGTTATATAAGTTGATATTCACTCCTCTTCTCAAGATAAAGGAATTGGTTCGTGCAAAGTGTTTATGGTTTAGTTTCTGTGTTGATTCATTAGCCAATCACTTTAATTCACAAATTCTCAAATGGATACCATTGTAGTTGTTTTAAGTTGAAGTTTTTCCTTTTCGTGCTCCAACTATATGACATTGATAAATAAGCTACCAACTTATTTGATGCATTATGTTGTTGAGTAATTTTATGAGAAGTATGTGTTATTGACAATGTATTCAATTATAAGTTTGTGAATTCCTGAGTATACATTATGGGATTACCCTCCTATGTTTAATAGAGCCCAAAGTGTAGGAGTATAAGTTTTGCAATCTTCCACTCGTTCGTTGGCTAATACCTTTGGAATACTGATTATTGGAAATTGAAAAGTCCATAGGTATTTCTAGAGATCAGTTTGGTTCTTAAAAAATAACCAACAAATTGGCGAATTTGTTGGGGACTAGCTAAGTCCAAAGTATCAAGTTCAGATCTGATACAGTCAGAGTCAAGTGCTTGTTATGATATTCTTTACAATGTGAAGAATAATTGGTTTAAATTTTGTTGCATTAGTCACATCATACTCAGTCTTATGCATTAAGTCTTGTTTCATTTTTTTACCTTGTGTTGGGTTATGTTTAGAATCTTTTCTAAAGTTACAAGTACAAATTCAAAGTGCAATCACTTTCCATTTCCCAACATTCTAGGTGGCGACTCTAAGTTATCTAGTACTAGTGTAAAGACAAGTTTTTAAAAAGAATGTAAGAAGAAGGATTTTGACACATCTAACATCATGAAAAAGACCAAAAGTTATGCGAAGAAACATCCTGAGTAGAAGGTAGAATCTAAACCTACTAAAGAGAAGCAACCTGCTGGGTAAAGAAGAGCTCTAAATTAAGTAAGTCTATTGATTCTCTTGTTGACGAATCTCCCACATTTAATATTGAAGTAAGTAGTGCTAGTATTCATGAAAAGGCACATGAAATTAAATGGTCTAACATTGACCAAGGAATTTTTCCTATTGAACAAGTGTTTGACAGTGAGCTTAAATTTTCAAGAAAAGAGGATAGGTGGGAGTTTTGTGGTAAGAATAAGAAGTTTTTAGAGCCTTTAACCCCTATCAAAGTTGGATTCATTTTTAATGAAAATAATTTTAAGCCAAGAGGTGAGTCTCCAGATATACAAGTGCACCTTTCTCTTGAGGAAGATCCTATTGACCATCCCTACTATACTCCTACCCAAAGTGAGGCTGGGGATGTTCTAGAAAAAGAGGAAGACATATATAAAGACATGAAATCTATAGAAGAAGAAGAAGAAAGGCTCCAAGAAGAAGAAGAGAATAAACAAAGGGAGTTAAAGGAAAGGGAAGATAGGATGAGAGCTAAGAAACTTGAGAGAGGTGCTAGAAAAAAAAAATGGAGAAAATGAGAGAAGATACCGCTAGGCATAAGACCTTTGAGGAAAAACTTTTTAGATATTCTTCTAAAATGACCAATGATATTATTGAAGCAACAGTCTTGATGGGAACTTTTACTACTAATACCTACACTACATCTATCTCAACTACTCAAGCCTCAAATCCTCTTACTACTACTAAGAAGACATCATTTTTAGATCATGGGAAGAGACCCATTGACTAGTTGACCCAAGAAAACTACCTTCAATACCAGTACTAATACCAATACCTCATCTATTGAAATCTCCACAAACAAGGCCAAAGTTGATCCAACTCTGTCTTCTGCACCTCCAAATCCTGAGATATTGAGATTATAGATGGAAAATTAAAAGATGCAAGAAGATTTTAAAAAAGTTGAGATGATAGCTTCTAATGCAAAGATGGCTAGGAAGACTTATTTTCTTAAAATGTCCACACCCATGCCGAAGTCTTCAAGCTCTGGGCATACTAATAGTGTGACACAAAAGAAGAATTTTGATGAGCATACTCCTAGTGGAAGTGGTGGTGGTGATCAAGGTGGTGGAGCCAGAGGAAAGAATAAGAATAATAATTCTTATTTTGAAGGTGATGAAGGAAGCAAGAAATGAGGTGGTGATGTTGAAAGTGGAAAGGATAAAGATAGTAGCCACTTTGACAATAAAAGAGATGATGAGAAAAGAGATGTTAATAGGGATTAACATACTAGGAGGCCACTCTAAGTAGATAGATACCAACAATTGTGTTTCAGTGGAATACCTGGCTACCCTAAACCTTTCCCTAAGGATTTCAGACTTGCTCTAGTCAAATTTTCTGGTAATAATGCTTTGAGTGGTGAGGATCATCTCAAAGAATTTGCTAATGTTATGGATGATTTCAAGGTGGAAGTAGAGGATTTCATGATGAAGTTATTTATGCAGTCACTCACTTAAGATGCTCATGAGTGGTATAGAAGTTTTCTTGTTGAGAGCATTGGCTCTTGGGAGGGATTTAAGAGAGTATTTAGAGAGCAAGATGGTGACAAGACTGATTCTATTTTTTTATTGAATCAATTTAATAATATTGCTAAGGGTTCTAATGAGTCTATGGCTAAATTTAATACCAGATTCCAAAAGGCTAGGAAGAGGTTGCCTCCTCATTTATAATTAAATGACCATGTCTACTTGGTAAACTATTGTAATGCTTTTGATACAAAATTGAGTTACTGACTACTTGATAAGAATCCTCAATCATTGAGGGAAGCCTTCAAGATGGAGGAGCATATTGAGAATATTAGTAGAGAAATTAGTAAAGTTGGAAAAAGAGATGATAAAAAAATTTTCAAAGGTGCAAAAAAGGAACATAAGAGTTCAGGTGCTAAAGGAGGAACTATTGAGAACAAGCTTGATAATTTTATGAAAACCATGTAAATGATAAGATTGTGAAACAAGAAAGATTCCAACTAAAATATTATCAAATAAATGAAAGACATCCTTGGTTGCAAGACCACCCATATAATAATAGTTGGTATAATGGGAATCTTGTTCTAAATAATCAAAGAAACACCTAGAATAAATTCCCTTTGGATCCTCTACAGAAGAATTCGGGAAATTTTGTTGAAGATACCCCTTGGTGTATGACTTTCCAAATGCCATATTCTTCTTAGAAATGTGCAGTAGCACAAATGCTTGAAGTAGACGAAGATATTCCTAAAGACTATGATCAACAAAATGAAGAGGATGTTAATGTGCTTATAGTTATGGGTGATTTTGTATTGCAAACAGTGAATGCTCTTCTGATGAGGATTCTTATGAAGTAGATGTATATAATCAAATGCAAATGGCTAGTACATACTATCAACAAGTTCTCTCTAATGAGGATGTTGATAGTGATGTTGAGGCTTACAATTTGGAAGTGATAGAGGATGGTGTGTCATTAAGAAGACCCTCAAATGAGGAGATTGTGAAATACACTACAATCTTGGCTACCCAAGCCATAAGTTCCTACCATTTGAGGAACAAAATAGTAGGTGGTGAACATAGTAGTCCTACTAGTCTTTTCATCAAGGAGAAAAATGTCAAGAACAAAGAACAAAATCCTGATAAAAAAATAGAAGCAATCAAAGCTAAAGAAGGCAGGGGAGATAAAATGTGGGCTAAAAGAGTAGAAAATATGAAAGCTACTCAATAATTCAATTCTCTTGTGGAAAAGATAAAGACACAAAAGAAAAAACCTAAAGTCACAAGGAAGGATGATAAACATAAGGTTGAGGTGACAAAAAATCAATAGAAGGAGAACAAAAATGAACAAGGTATGCTCCCAATTGAATTACCCAAGTATACTCCTATTGATATGTTTCAATTACTTAGCCAGGTAAAATTATTTATTCCTTTCCTTGAAATGATGAGAATAGAGAATCATAAGCAAAAGGAAGTAGCCATTATCAATGGTGCTACTATATCCTGTAATGATTTAGTGGTGCCCACTCCACCTAGATCATAATGAGTGAAAAAAGATAAGAAATAAAAGGAAGTTGAGGGAGTTATCACAAAAATTCCCCATATTTTCTTAGGAAATTCAATCACTACTTGTCCTGATAGGATATATTCATTTTTTCACACTTTAATTGTTGGGGAAAATTTTATACAAAATTGTATTATTGACTCTAGAGCATCAAACAACATCATGCCATCTATAATCATGGAAGAATTAGGATTGAAAGTTGATAGCACTTATGGTAAGTGATATGTTATGGATTCATGAGAAGTCCATATTATTGGTGTGATAAATGAGATTCTATACATATTAGTATCCCACCCAGATAAAGAATTTAAGATGAGTGTGTTGGTAGTGGATATCCCACCTAATTATGGAATGTTGTAATCTTAGAAATGGAGTGCATCTATGGGAGGAATTATGCAATGTGACATGTATTATGCCACATTTTCCATTGATGGTAAGGATTTTTAGGTGATGAGAGAACCAAGAGTCCCACATATGTTGGAGCATGTTCCTGAGGATGATACAATTCTTTTCATAGAAACTGACATTAGTAATTTGAAAATGGAATAAGTACCAAGAGAAATTGATAGGTTCCCTACACCGATAGAAAATGAAGTTGTAAGATTTTTTGACAAAAAATGACTTTGGAAAATGTATTTTGATGGTGCAAGTTCCAAAGATGGGTCTAGCGTAGGGATATTATTAGTATCACCTAGTGGCAGTACTTATAAATTCTCTTTCACATTGTCCTTTGTCTATACAAATAATGTGGCAGAGTATGAAGCTTTATTATTGGGGTTGAGATTGGCTAAGAAGCATGAAATAAGAAATTTAATGGTGGTCGGTGATTTTGAGCTTGTGATATCCCAAGTAAGAGCCAAGTACGCCTGCAAGAGTAATAACTTAAAGTAGTATAGAAATGTTGTATATGATTCCATTTAGCAGTTTGATGCTTTTGGAATTGACTGGATGGAAAGAAGACATAACATAGTAGCTGACTTACTTGCTAACATTGCATTGAAACCCAATGATATAACTTTCATAGGAATCTCTAAGGTTGAGATACAAACAAGGCCTTCCATCCTTGACAATGTACACAACTGGTAGATTTTCAATGATGATGAGGATATTCTTAGATTCTTGAACTGTGCTAATGAATATAAAGGTCAAGAGATTGACTCTGGTGGATTTGTTGAAAATATTGATGGAAAGGATATAGTATTTGGAAAAGAAATTATTTAGTTAAAAAATAATTAAAATCCCCAAATTCCTTGCAGCACTTGAAATGGTTTTTGATAGTCAAGACAAAAGCAAGACCAAGACATTTGTTGCTCACCTAGAAGACCTAGAGGAAGTAAATTTGGGGACTGAAAATCCCCCTAAGAAATTTTATGTAGGAGAGAAGATGAAGCAAAAGGTGAAGGAAATGTTAATTTCCTTACATAGAAAATAAAGACATGTCTTTGCTTGGTCATATGATGACCTAAAATCTTACATAGAGGAATTGTTTCAACTTGAAATTCCTCTAAAGGAGAATGCTAAACCTTTTAGGAAAAAGTAGAGACCCATTAATCCTACTATAGCTCCCAAGATACAAGAGGAGTTGGTTAAGTTGAGAGATGTTGGTATTATAAAACCCATTAGACACTCTTCATGGGCATCCAATTGGGTACCAGTAAGAAAAAAGAACAGTGGCATAAGATTATGTGTGGATTTCAGGAACCTAAATGTATCCTCATTAAAGCACAATTACCCATTGCTAAACATGGAAGCCATGTTACAAAAGGTAACTGGTTGTGAGCTACTATCAATGATGGATGGTTTTTCAGGTTATAACAAAGTAAAATTGGAGTTTGAACAATACAAGACTGCCTTCACTACTCCATGGGGTACCTACGTCTATGTTAGAATGCCTTTTGGCTTAAGAAATACAAGTACCACATTCCAGAGAGCTATGGATGTAGCTATTTTTTTATTTTATTGATTTATTTATGGTTGTATATCAAGATGACCTAACCACTTACTCCAAGAAATAGGAGGATCATTGTATACATTTAGAAAAGGTATTTTTCGGGTCATTAGAGTATGGGATATCTTTGAATCCAAAGAAATGTGCTTTTGGGGTAACTAAGGGAAATTTGTTGGGATACATTACAGTTTCTAAAGATAGAGTAAGGATAGACCCTAAAAGAGTAGCAGCCATAGATAAAATACCTCAGCTAAAAAATGCCAAGGGCATTCAGTCATTTTTTAGACAAATAATTTTTTTGAGAAGGTTTGTGACTAACTTTATAGAAATCACAAGACCTATTTCCAAGATACTGAAGAAGGGAGAAAAGGTGCTATGGAGTGAGGAGCCTAGTTAGGAATTTAAAAATATTAAACAAGCTATTAAGGAGGCTCTAGTATTGAAATCTCTTGATTTCTCCAAGCCAATGCACATTTTTTCTTTCACTTCTTTTCATACAATTGTTGTTGTTTTGTTACAAAAAAGGAAAGAGGGCTTTGAACAACTCATCAAGCACTCTTTAGCTTGAGTCTATACAAGATACATAACTAAAATATGACATAATTGAGAAGCAAGCATATGCTCTGGTTAAGGCTGTAGAGAACTTCAAGAATTACTTGTAGGGAGCTACTGTCATAGCTTTTGTACCGAGTGTTGTTATGAAAGATATTTTCACTCAGTAGGAGACTAGAGGCAGAAGGTGTAGATGGATCAATAGGATCCAAGAATTTAACATTGATGTTCAAATCACTAAACTAGTAAGCAGCCAGGGCCTAGCTAAGTTAATGACATAAGCTAATTTGGAGGCTAATTAGGTCAATTAGATAGAAGTGATTGATGTTGCATTGATCTATGATATGCATGTAAGTGTGGAATAAGTAAATAAGTAAAAACAACTAAAAACACTTCTTAATGAAACATTATATCAAGATTCAACCGCAATTAACTAATTTAAAGCACAAAAAACTTGAAAGTGTCTCTTTTTTTCCTATCTCCAAAGATTTATTAAATCACAGAGGGGTCTTAGATTTGGTAAACACTATGATTGTTGAAATTCCAATCTAGAGAATGGAATGATGCTAAATGCAATGATCTAATTCTAGATGATATTGATCAATGCTACTATAATCTATGCTGACATGAAACCTGATGAATGAAAGCTATAGTAAAACTAAGATGAAGCCATGATTATGCTTCTATTGATGCTATCATTGCTATGATGCTAAGATGTTATTGCTAAATGCTTAATTGCTCAATTGCTTGATTGATATTCCTGTAGAGTAATTTTGCACAAAGATTGGATTCAAGATCCATTTCCTGTTTCAGAAGGTTGTATATATAGATTCATGACAACATATTGTGACAGGGCATCACAACAAAGGATTGGATTTGATCTAGAGAACTCAATGGTAAGAGATTGAGAAGCTTGAGCTGATCATGGGAATGGTTTCTCCCCATGAAAACATTAGGCCAGATGATAGGAAGAATCAAAGGAAGGAGATTGAAGAGGATTTCCTACAAGTTTGTCTCCAAGGCTTTCTCGTGAAATGTCAGTTGAATAAAATTGGATATTTGATGTCTAATTTGGTAGGTGGGTGAATAGAGGAAATTGCCTTTATGCCTTTTATTTGAATATTTGATTTATTCAATTTAGTAAAAGGGAATAAATAATTTAATAAAACAAACTATAGAATTTTTTTTTAAATAAATATAGAAGGGATATGATAATTAAACAACAAAGTATTTAACCTTGTTTAATTAATTAAGATTGAATGATGTGATAATTAAATAACACAAACTATTGAAGTTGTATATTTAATTAAAATTGAAGAATAGGAGAATGAACTATAAAAAAAGTTTTATATTTATTTAATAGTAGAGGAAATTAAGGTAATTGATCAAATAAATTGTATTTAATTAATTAGATTATCTAGACCATTTTTAGGTGTATACATTTTTTCCCTCTTTCACGTGATGTGTTTACACATTGCTTGAAAGAAAAATTTGTTGCTACTGCTAGTATCAATGAAAAAAAATTAGTATGCCTAGAGATGAATTTTCAGATGATAATGGATATATGCCCCCTCAAGAGATAAATTGATGAATTTTTTATTTTTTTGAGTTTTTCTGAAATTTTGAATTTTTTATGATTTGTCAATGATTTGATAAAGATTTTCAATTTCAATAATGCAAAATTGATTTATCTCTCGAAAAAGAAGATTGACCCTGCCATATTGATTAATTGATTAATTGATGCCTTATGTTGCCTCCTTGTGTTTGATGTTTGATGATTGTGTTCAACCGATTGAATGATTTGATGATAGGATGATGATTGACCTCATGATAGGTGAGGATCAATGATAGAATGATGATGATTGACCTCATGATAGGTGAGGATCAATGCTAGAATGATGATGATGGACCTCATGATAGGTGAGGATCAATGATAGAATGGTGATGATTGACCTCATGATAGGTGAGGATCAATGATAGATTGATGATTGACCTCATGATAGACAAGGATCAATGATAGCTTGATGATTGACTTCATGATAGGTAAGGTTCATTGATAGATTGATTGATTGACCTCATGATAGGTGAGGATCAATAATAGTCACTCACGAGATTTGATCAAAGTATCACCAGAGCCGATTAGATTGATAGGGTGATTGATTGATAATATTGTTGATTTTGTGATATGTTATGATCATAGGAGGATTATAGAGTTCTTCCCGAAGATGTGGGACATGATTCCACATCTAGTGCAGGCTGATATAGATATCATCAGTTGATGTGGAAAATATATAATGCAGATGCAAAACTAATATGAATGCAATCTAATTTAACCATGCAAATCTACATATGCAAGCATTGGCATCTTAACAGTCCATTTATTGTGCTTTTTATCATCATTGAGCTTTTAAAATGTTGAAAGTGAGTACAAGCATTGATGGTATGAGTTAGACCATGATGACCTAAGTACTACTTTCATGATTTTTGATATTGCAAGTGAACACAAGCATCTAGGTATAATTAAACTGAGATGACCTGAGCATTTCTTGCATAAACAGACAAGAATTTACCACTTTCCTATGTGAATTGGAATTCCATCCATGATACTTTGTAGAGAACTTCTCGCGACAATTCACATAGTAATTATGATTAATTCATAGACAAAAGACAAAGAAAAATCATACTCCTTGCTTCTCTAGTTCAATACATCATTGAGTTGCTCCAAAGATATGATATCAAAAATCAAAGTACACAACATTTGAACATTCAAGCTAAAGTGATAAAATCATGATTCAAAAGAATATCATCCATTGAGATTTGATTTGATTGATTAATTTAAGTTTTTTGATTTGGATGTTTTGATCTTCTGTTGATTGATGATTGATTGTTCAATATTGAGTTTCCCTATGATCATTGTGTTTTCCTACGTTTGTCATACTAATTGTTTGTCTATTTGTTTTAGCTCAATGTTTTATTGCCCCCAGTGAGATCAAGATTTTTCCCCCAAGCTAGGGTGAGACACGACTATGATGCCAGGATATGTACATGAGGTTTTATTGCACTTTTTTAGATTTTTTTTTTGTGGTTTAATTTGATTGTTTTGGATTTTGCAGCTCCTTTTTTTTGTATTTTTTAGGATATTTAAGATGAAATAAGATGATATGACTGATTGAAGGAACAAGATTCCCCACAATAGGGGTAATACAACCATGGATAAATGATAGATCAAAATGAAAGATTCACTGCAAAACATGTCACAGAAGCAACATATCTCTTGCCAAAAGATGATAATGGTTGATTGATTAAGATGCGAGGAATGATTCATTCCATAAGGCATGATGATGATAAGTACTTAGGATCACTAATTTCCTCTAAGTACGATAATATTGATGATTGTTGATGATTGATTGACAAAAGATATGAGGATTGGATAATGTTTTGTAGCTAGGCTCAAATATGATTTGCATGATAAGATTCAAGGTTGCACAAGGGACATGGTGACATGGATTTTGATAAGCTAGGATATATGGAATGGAAGAAAGCAAGGATAAAAATAATGAATGGTATGATCAAGATCATCTAGATAAGATACAAAATTAATTTTCTCCTATTCCTCATCAAGACCAAGGAAAGGAAGAAAAGATGTATTTAGTAAGAATGATGGAAAATGGATAAGATGAAAGATATGGTATGGAAGATATGGATAAAATGTATAGGATAAGATATATGATGTTCAAGAAGATCCCCAACCTTGTCCAGATCAAAGGTGAAAATGTAAGGAATGAGCATAGAAAGGATAATGACCATGAATGATAAGATGGATGAAACTTGTCCCTAAGTGTAGAGTGCAAGAGGAATATGGAAGATAGGGAAATGGAGGAATGATTTAAGCATCCAGATTCACAACCAAATATCCCTCTAATAAACCATGGCAATGGGAATTAGACTCCTAAATGTTGGAAAATTAATGATATGAAGGAAGAATCTAAGGACTTATGCAAAGGTTTGGATTAAAGGAGAATGTTGGGGGGTGAATGTTGGATAATGGATAGGAGGTTGGAAGGCCTGTTGATGGAAAGATGGAAAGGATGGAAAGATCAACGTTGGAACACACCTTGAAGGGTGGTGGAGTGATGGAGGAAAAAAGGATTTGGAAGGCGATAGGTTATTAGATGGAAAATTGGAGGAATCTTTTGGATTAGAAAATTTTGATGACAATTTAGATTTTATTGCTTCTATGAGACTTTTAGGAGTCCACATGACTTTTGACTTTGATTTTTGCTTTGTGGGCCTTTGTGGCCTTTGACATTTTTTTTTTGATTTATGGACCTTTGTGGTCTTTGAAAATCACCTTTTTGCTTTGATGGGCCTTTGTGGCCTTTTAGATTTTTCTTTCAATTTTGGATCAAATTTTCGTTTATTTTTGCATGTCTCTTCGAGGAGACATGTTGATCCTTTGATACATGTGGATTTTGATATAGAAGCTTTTGATATTTGGCGCCCAAATTGCTTCCAAGAGCAATGGGAGGGGTGGATTGAGATGAATGATATGGAGGTATTATGGATGAGTTAATGTTGATAGAACTTTGAAAGGGAATCAATGATGTGTGCCTTTGTTGTTCTTGAGAAATAGGACATGGACCTAGGATAGTGGGAAGGTTTGATGTACTAGGATGAGGACCTAGGATAGATGGAATGTTTGATGAAATAGAATCAAGACCTAGGATAGATGGAAGGCTTGATGAACTAGGACACTTAGGCATATAATCAGGGACATGGTGATATAGGTTTCTTTGAACAGAAAGAGGTTCTAGGATACCTTGTTCATAAAGGACTAATCATTTTCCTTTTTAATTCATACTTTGACACATTCGTTTACCAATGGGATATGTATTGTTTATGAAACAAGATGCAAGTCCATTTTGGGTAGGATATGATATGGATGAGAGGATAGGTGTTGGAAGTAAACTGGAATGGATAAAGGTGGAGGATCCCAATTTATAGGTGTGGGTTTCATGGATAGCTTGCATAGGTGTGATAGGCTCTTGACATGGGGATGATGGCGTGTTTTGATCTTGACTTGGAAAAGGATCATGAGGTGGTATGAAAGGTATATCTTGATTATGAGAAGGATAAACATCTTCATGGGATGAAAGGGTATCCTTGAATGGAAGCATAACTTGATCTTGATGAGGAAGGGAATCATGAGATTTTGTAGTAGAAAGCATGTCTTGATCATCAATTGGTAAGACATCATTAGATAGGATGGAAGAACTATCATGCTCTTGTGATGCAATAGAATCATGAGATGGTATGGATTGATTAGATGATGTGGAAGAAGAACTTGGAAAGATACTTGTCTCTTGAGATGTAAGGGAATTATTTTGGATGAAAAGGGAAAGGAGGGGATTGTCATAAGATTCTTGAGAAATGGGATCTTGATCAATGATGGGAAGAATTTATGGAATTTTGATATCATGGGATAGAGTGAAAAGAATATTTTGATCTTGATGTGTAGGGGAGTCTATGCTAGCATGCTTTGGGTTGAGAGATTGACATGAATCATTGGATGTTGAAGATATGATAGAAAAGGATGATTGGATGGAATTGTTAACTTGAGTGAAAGAATCTTAAGGTTTATTTTGGCTTATGGTGGATGGAGATAAATGCATGAAATGATAGGATTGCTCAATATCATTTGTGTTTGGGGACTTAGATTTGGGATTATTGAACTTTTGCAAATATTCAAAGACATTGAACTTAGATGATGTATTTTTTGGTGAAGAAGTTATTATGTTCATTGTTTGGTCAAGAGGATATGGGTAGATGTCTGGCAGTAGATATATTTTGTTGTTTCTCTTTGTATTTCTTGGAATTGTTGGTGAAGGTCTTCCATCTGCTGAGTTAAAGCATTCAATTGAAACTCATCTATTTCAGGCATGGTGATTTGAGTTTCAATTTATTTTTTCTAGGAGTTTCTATCTTTGTAACCTTGTTAAAATGGACATACAAATGTTATTGTTTTCAATAAACTTTTGATTTTAGTCTGGTAAGTGTCAAGGATATTAACTCAAGTCAAATAGAATGATAGATTCTATTGATTAGACTAAGTTGATAAGTTTGATTATACGGTTTTGTTTCTTTGATTTAGGATGACTGATCATGAAACTTAACTTACTAATCAAATTTGTTTGATTGAGACGCTTTTGGATGGTAGATCTTGGTTTGATTTGAACAAATTCAATTGTAAAGTCTAGTTTATGTAGGGTTAAGACTCTGTTTTGATTTAGGAAAGTTTATGTTCTAAAAAAAAATCCAAATTTTGATGTTAACTGTCTGACAGGGGTTTCCAATAGCTTTCTATTTTCTTGTTTTCTTTGTGTTTTTTAGGATGATCTTATCTAAATTAATGTTTTGAAAACACAACAAGAATTTGTAAAATAGTTGTTTTTAAGTCCCAGAATCTAAACAATAAGTGTATGTTCAAGAATCAAACATGATCCTCCTTGATTTCCATTAGTTTGTTAACAAAAATACACTTCAAACAAACTCACTCTTAAGGTCAAAAAGGTCATCATTATACTCAATAGCCCACATATTAAAATTGTGTCAACTCACACAGCCCTGTAACCCCCTAGAGGGCACCTATTTTTTTGTCTTTTCCAGGAGTGTATAGTCAAAGTTAGATTTCTTGATCCCTTGAGCAAACGGTCCTTGGAAATTATATGGTGAGTGTCTTGGGGGAAGATTCTTCCCTCCTCTTGTACTGTGAGTATTACAATGTTCATAAACTGACAAGTTGGATTCTACACTATGGTTCATAGATAGGGTTTCCATTTGGAGTGGAAAATGATAAACTCCTTCAAGAGACCTCCTAATCTTTAGAACAAATATTTTGGGGATGGCTATCTTGCACACTTCTGGTAAATGTGGGTTTCCCTAGTTTCACTTTTATTTTATACTTGGGTTGGAAAACCTGGCTTTGGTTTGTTCCCACTCAGGTCGTTCCCATAGGGTGAGTACTTTTTCCCACTATGGAAGGCCTTCTAAAGGATTTAAAAAATTGTAAATTGCATGAAATTAAAGGATGAGTGTGACATTTTGATCACCTAGTTAAGGGGAGAGCATAGGCCTATCACAACACAATCACATTAATCAATGTTCAGTTCTTAAGCCCAAATGACAATTCACTATTCTATGTGAATATATTGCTTCACAAAAGTCATGATGTTAATTTTAACCAAAATAGAAAAAGTATGATGACTACCCTAGGATTGATATGTTTTAAATTAAATGTCTACCCTAGGATTGGTTATTTTTAGTCCAAATGCATCAAAATAAATTTCTGGCCGCGGTCGTGTCAGATCTACACAAGAAATCATAGAAGTGCTAAAACAGATTGCACAAGTGCTATTTAAATCATTAGAAGCACTACAAAATTTGGAAGCACTGCACAAATTGGTAGAAGTGCTAAAACTTTTGGTGGAAGTGCTAAAACAATATTGAACCTAGAACAGTCAATCGTCCTGAAAGCTTATTTGGTGAAAGTGCTAAAACAAAGTGCAGAAGTGCTATTGTTTCCGTTGGAAGCACTGAAATAGTCAGAAGCGCTAAAACTTTTGGTGGAAGTACTATAGAATCCCTCAGTTGCACTAAAAGAAAACACACCTGTATCATATATGAACACTTTTTAAAAAAAATGTTAAAATATGGGGTTAGTGCCCCATGGTGGGTGCCAAAATGTAAGTGTGGAATAAGTTAATAAGTAAAAACAACTAAAAACACTTCTTAATGAAACATTATATCAAGATTCAACAACAATTAACTAATTTAAAGCACATAAAACTTGAAAGCGTCTCATTGTTTCCTATCTCCAAATATTTATTAAATCACAGAGGGCTCTCATATTTGGTAAGCACTGTGATTTTTAAAATGCCAATCCAGAGAATGGAATGATCTAATTGTATATGGTTATTTCTAGATATTGATGCTATTGTAATCTATGGTGACATGAAACCTGATGAATGAAAGCTATAGTAAAACTAAGATGAAGCCATGATTATGATTCTACCGATGCTATCATTGCTATGATCCTAAGATACTAAATTACTAAATGCTTAATTGCACAATTGCTTGATTGTTATTCTTGTAGAGGAAGTTTGCACAAAGATTGGATTCGAGATCCATTTCCTATTTTAGAAGGCTGTGTATATAGATTCACGGCAACACATTGTGATGGGGTAGCATATCAAAGGCTTGGATTTGATATGGAGAACTCAATAGTAAGAGATTGAGAAGCTTGAGCTGATCATGAGAATGGTTTCTCCCCATGAAAACATCAGGCCAGATGATAGGAAGAATCAAAGGAAGGAGATTGAAGAGGATTGCCTGCAAGTTTCTCTCCAAAGCTTTCCCATGAAATGCCAGTTCAATTAAATTGGATATTTGATGTCTAATTTGGTAGGTGAGTGAATAGAGAAAAATTCCTTTATGTCTTTTATTTGAATGTTTGATTTATTCAATTTAGTAAAAGGGAATAAATAATTTAATAAAACAAACTATAGAATGTGTTTATTGAATAAACATAGAAGGGATATGATAATTAAACAACAAAGTATTTGACCTTGTTTAATTAATTAAGATTGAATGATGTGATAATTAAATAACGCAAACTATTGAAGTTGTATATTTAATTAAAATTGAAAAATAGGAGAATGAACTATAAATAAATATTTCTATTTATTTAATAGTAGAGGAAATTAAGTAATTAATCAAATAAATCGTATTTAATTAATTAGATTATCCAGACCATTTTTAGGTGTATACAATGCAAACATGTGGATAGTATAGAAGAATTGTCTAGTATTTAAAGACTTTGTAGTGTCCTACAGACATGGCTGAGAATGGAAAAAGGATATTGAAATTGCATGCCATCAAGTATGTGATTATTGATCTAACGAGCTATGGTGGAGAAACTTGGATGGTATATTGATCAAATGTGTAGATGGAAAGAAAGCACTATAATTGTTGAAGGAAATGCATAGTAGGGTGTGTGGTGGTCATTATATGGAAAAGACTAATGCCCATAAGATCTTGAGAGCAAGATTCGGGTGGCCTACTATTTTTAAGGATGCTCACAAGTTTGTTAAGACTTGTGATGCTTGTCAAAGGTTTTTAGGAAAGTTGAAGTTTTTCAGGAAATCTACCACTTAGGCCTATGACATTTCAAGCCCCTTTCTAACAATGGGGAATTGATTTCATTGGAGAGATACCATAAAAGTTTAGTGGAGGGCATTCATGGATACTTGTTTCCATTGATTATTTCATGAAATGGGTAGAAGCAATACCCACAAAGAAGGAAACAAGCAAGGTGGTGGTGGATTTCCTCTTAAATAACATTCTCATTAGGTTTGGAGTCCCATAAAAGATCATCTCAGATAATGCTATGTGTTTTAGATCTGAGGAATTCAAAGAATTTTGTGATAAACATGGCATACAGGTTTCTTATTCTTCATCTTACCATCCTCAAGGAAACAGTCAGGTTGAGTCGAGCTTGATAAAGATTATCAAAAGGGTGATGGAGAAGAATAAAAAGGCTTGGGATTTAAAGCTGAAATTAGCACTCTGGGCAGATAGAGTGATTGTGAAGAAAGCTACTCGTTATTCACCATTTGGCTTGGTATATGGTCTAGATGCTAGAATGCCACATAATAATTTTCAGATTTATAAATTCCTGCAAGAATATGACAAAGATGTATGTGATGATATGCAACACTGAACAAAAAATTTGGTGCAGCTGGATGAAACTAGAAGAGAAGCTCATGCTAAAAATATGAATATTTAGTTGCAAGTGAAGCATTTACATGATAAGAGAGCTTCTCCTAGAAAATTCAAGGTAAATAGTATGGTGTTAGCCTAGAATGCAAGGGCTCAAGACAAGGGAAAACATGGGAAATTTGAAGCATTATGGATTGGCCCTTATCTGATAGCCAGTATGCATTGTGAGGATTCTTATTGCCTCCAAAGTATGATAGGTGAAATTTTTTAACTACCAGTACGTGGACAGTTCTTAAAGCTATACTTCTCCTAATTATGTTATTTTTCCATGTACATTGTAGATTTTGTACATTATGTATATAGGTGTTTTTTATTTTGTTTTGTCTATTTTGGTCCTGCTACCTAGTCTAAGTAGCTCCTTGGTTTTGGTCCTCTTGTTTTATTCCCCAGTTTTGGTATGCCTCAACCTGAGATTGTAGGATCTCACCATTCCTACAAGAGACATACATCCCCAGTTGGAGCCACTGATGGAACTCATTAAAAAAATTCATGTTCCATCTCCAAAGTCTTGCTTAGTTCTTGAATACTATGGGTTTTATCTCATGTCATTGTGTAAGGGTTTTAGTTTACAAAGGTATTTAATCAACAATACCTTATCTCTTTAATCCTCCTTTCATCAAATGAATTAATAAAATATGACATTTATTTAATTCCTCACATGTCACATCCTCCATCTTTTATTATATAATCTTAATCCTTCTTCTAATCTCATTATTAGGATGTGCACATGCCTAATCCTTGATTAGGAGGTGTGACATCCTCCAACTTTTGCAAGTTGGCCTCTAATATTTCTTAGCCACCTAACCTTCCTATAACCCCTCATCAACTTGTCTAATCACCCCCTTTAGTCAACTCTTCCCATCCCCCAAGGAATTTTTAATTTCTTTTGTCTTCCCAATGTCCTTTGAGGAATTTTTAATTCCACTCTCATCTTTCAAGGAGTATTAAATTACTTTTCTCTTCCCCATGTCCTTTATGACATGTGTCCTTGGTCAACCTTATTAAAGGCTTTCTCCTTTTGGGCAAGGCACTCCACTTCCCCATGTGAATTTTTAATTCACTTTTTAATCCCCCAATGCTCTCAAAAGGAATTTTTAATTCCTTCACTTCTTCCCACATGTCCTCTCTTTATTCTTTATTCTTTCCCCTCTCCCCATGAGGATATTTGAGGAATTTTTAATTCCTCACATGTCCTCTCACCCACATAGGGACAAACACCTCCTTTATGATGAGATCTTGTCCAATCCCAAGGTACTTTGTACCCCCTCCATGTCATGTACTATCCTTCCACCTCATGTCCACTTCACCTTTTAGGGCTATATCACATGCCACATGTCAAGATGTGGGGGCTTGTGAGTTTTCAACTCACCTTGGCCCCACATCTTGATCATTGGTAGCTCAATCTTGGCCATCCATTTCCCTAGAGATTTCCAAAATCTCTATAAATACCCCCTCTTTTCTCTCATTTGGGGGGAGATCATTTTGCTAGCCAAACTCTTGCAATTTTGTTTCTCAATCTACACTTAGCCATTTGCATACATTTATCCAACTATCTTGCATCTCACACTTCACATCTTGCATCTACTTGCCATTAATGAGCATACATCTTATCTACAATCGAAGGGCCAACCAAAGAACAACTCTACAAGGTAAAAGGTTCAATTTTTATGTTGTTGAGTTTATCATTTTCCCAATCTTGAAGTGTAGGGTGTTTTTAGTTGTTATTTGCACTCTCTTTAGTTTGTTGCTCATCTTTTAATGACTATATTCGACCTATCACATTTCTGGCATGCCTGGTGGGACCCACAAATGGGTCTTTTTCTTTCACGTTTGTGATTTTTAGCATTTTCGTAGGTTCAGGTTATAGATTGGTGGACCTAACCTCTCCGGTGGTGGACCTGACCTCCGGTGGCAGACCTGACCTCTCTGGTGGCAGACCTGACCTCCAGTGGCGGACCTAACCTCTCCGGTGGCAGACCTGACCTCCGGTGGTAGACCTGACCTCTCTGGTGGCGAACCTGACCTTCGGTGGTGGACTTGACCTCTCCGGTGGCGGACCTGACCTTTAGTGGCGGACCTGACCTCTCTGGTGGTGGACCTGACCTCTCCGATGGCAGACTTGACCTCTCTGTTGGCAGACTTGATCTCTGGTGGCAGACCTGACCTCTCTGGTGGTGGACCTGACCTCCTGAAGGTGAAATTTCAAGTTTTTACCAATTGTTCTTTGGTAAATTAGGCACATAGTTTAATTAGAGGGGTCAACAAACCTTGTTTGGCATGCTTGTGGAAGGATATTTGACGTATCCAATTCCCTTTCACCATTTGGCGATCCTGAGTGACAAGAAATCGTAGCTTTCCAAGTCCTTTGAGTCACCCTATTTTCATTTTCTTAGTGGGACCTACTTGGGGATTTCATCACCCTAAGGGACGATTCCAACCACGCGTACCAGTGGGGTATATAAAGGGGGGAGAGCGAAAGTTGTACCTCAATCCAACCACATTGTAAATGGCGAAGCGTCGAGATGACATGAAGAGTTGGTCCGAGCCTTTAGTATCTTGCTAAGTTTCCTGACTCACGCTTGTAACGGGTTGGTGTTCACGGTTTGGGCCTCACATACCAGGTGTATATTGAGGACTCCTTAGCAACCATGTTCATCCTAGAGTAGAAGACTTTGTTGGCCATACCCGTTTCCACTAATCTTAGGGTTGTGTTGTTTGAATTGTCTTTCTCGTGCAAAACCAGTCATTTTCAGTTTAGCCAAATCTTTTTATCAGTGTTTGCTATATTTTGGGTCCTTTGCCTTACTCATCCATAAAAAAATCAAGATTAAACTTTATCCTTTGGTGGACCTGACCCCATGCTGTGGCGGACCTGACCACATGCTGTGGTGGACCTGACCTCATGTTGTGGCAGATTTTCCCTGACAGGCAACCGTATATGCCCCGTCATTTGCACACCGTAAACCCGTCTTCCTCCGTTCAAGCGCCAATCTTCTTGATTTTTTGTGCTCTTTCCAACGACATATAACACTTTATACTTTTGAGCAACTTTTTCTCTGGTGGCAGACCTAACCTCATGCTGTGGCGGATTTTCCCTGACAGGCAACCGTATATGCCCCACCATTTCCACACTGTTTATCTGATTGACTCCGTTCAAAAACAGTTCTTCTCATTTTTCCATGCTATTTCCAACGACATATAAGACTTCATACTTTTGAGCAACTTTTTCTCTGGTGGCGGGCCTGACCTCTCTGGTGGCGGACCTGACCTCTCTGGTGGCGGACCTGACCTCTGGTGGCAGACTTGACCTCCCGGTGGCGAACTTGACCTCCTGGTGGCGGACCTAACCTCTCCGGTGGCAGACCTGACCCTAGTGGCAAACCTAACCTCCCGGTGGGGGACCTGACCTCTCCGGTGGCGGACTTGACCTCTTCGGTGGTGGACTTGACCCCGATGGTGGACCTGACCTCATGCTTTCGCGGACCTGACCTTCTGCTCTTTCTTCCTGGGGCTGCCATTTCCACACTGTTTATCCGATTGACTCGGTTCAAAAAGAATTCTTCTCATTTTTTCGTGCTCTTTCCGATGACATATACCACTCCCTACTTTTGAGAAGTTGACCGGGGCACCTTTTTCTTCCTCATCTGCCTCCTCGGGGGGGGGGGATACCCTACCATTCTCATCCATTTACTCATTCTAAGTAAACGTTCATCTATTTCACACCTCCTTTCGTCATTCTGAACTCTCGTTCTGCAATTCCGATCATCTGTTTACTCATTCTGGGTAAACGTTAATCCATTTCACACCTCCTTTCCTCATTCTGAACTCTCGTTCTATCGTTACGATCATTCGTTTACTCGTTCCGAGTAAACATTCATCCATTTCACACCTCCTTTTGTCATTCTGAACTCTCGTTCTACAATTCCGATCATCCGTTTACTCGTTCCGAGTAAACATTCATCCATTTCACACCACCTTCAATCATTTCAAACTCTCGTTCAACAATCCTAGTCAATCATTTACTCATTCCGAGTAATCTTCCATCTATTCCAAACCTTCATCTTCTCATTCTGAGAATCATTTGTCCATCGTGAGCAGTCATTTACTTATTCTGAGTAGTCATTCATTTATCCCGATCAATCATCTACTCGTTCCGAGTAATCTATCATTCATTTTGAGCTTTCATCTTCTCATTCTGAGAGTCATTCATCTATTCTTAGTAGTCATTTACTTGTTCTGAGTAATTGTTCATCCATCCCGATCATTTGTTTACTCATTCCAAGCAAACGTTCATCCATTTCTATCATCCATTTTTGCAATCAAATCATCATTTTCCCTATCCAAATCCCTTGAACTTCATCTCGAGCCATTATCCAAATTGACCGAAGTGTCTGATCTGATCGTCATCATCAACATCCACTTAGGATTGTCATCCATCCTAAGTTAATCATTACCGTCAGCCCAATCAATCCATTTTCAATCTCAAAGTGGATTCGGTGATGCAATCATCTCTTTATCATTTAATCCAATCAATCGGCATCCTAAGTCACCTAGGGTAATCTCTGAATGGCGTTTAAAGTCCCTTTCATCATCCTATCTGATTCATTAGTCAATCTTATCAATCATCAATCAATCACATCCAATCGCATCCAATCACCTTTGACCCAATCAATCTACTTCCATCTCGGAGCAGATTCGGTGATGAGGTCATCCTTTAGTAATCAAATCCGATCATCAAAATCAATCCCATCGCATCATTTGATCATCCTAATCTAAGCTTTAATTCAATCCCGATCTGAGCTTAACCTAGAATTTCAGCTTGACCTTTAGTCTGTTCCCATCGATAACCATCCTCCATCCCTTTCATCATTATGAATCCTTATTCTCCATCAATGGTAGTCAAGGGAAACCTTAATTACGTCAACGATGATAATGAAAGTCTTGTTGATCAAGAGGTATACGACATAGATCCCCTTGACACTATCTTTGCTAGTAAGCTTTCTCCACCCACATTCCAAAATCCAATCACCCCATCGAGTTATCCCATCATGTCTTCATCTATGCCTAATCACACTCCTTATGCTACCTTTGACAAGGGATGTCCATCATATCCATCATATCCTTCATCTACATCATCCCCTTATCCTAGTTTGCCTTCACAATACCCCTATCTTGATCCCCCATCCACATCCTCTTATCTCAATCCTTCATCCACATGTACCCACTACCCTAATCTTCCATACCAATCCGCTTAGCCTAATTCCTACATTCACACCTTCCTATCCTAGTCAAACACACCCATCAACTTACCCTAATCCAACATCTGCATCTCCCTATATTAATCCAACACCTACATCTTCCCATCCTAATCCACCATCCCAATACCTTTATTACAACACGCCGCCCATATCTTCTACCAACAATCCACCGTCCATGTCATCCTATCCTAATTCCCCATGCCCATATCCTTACCTTAATCCTCCATCCAGTCTTAATCTTCCATCTAATCCTAGTCCACTAATCCATAAACCTTCATCCACTCCCACCTCGCCATCTCAGCCTAGCATATTCAAGTTTCTCCAAGGACTTATAACAAAGGAAACATCCCCCACTCCACACATTGCAGTTGGAACCATGCCATCCCAACCCATCATCCATGGTCGTTAGTGATGAGACCCTTCTCCATCCAACACCTATCATTGATGATACCATCACATCCTCTGAATCCACTGAGTCCCCATCTCCTACCATCACATCCTCTAAATCCACTGAGTCCCCATCTCCTACCATCACATCTACCACATCCATTGAACACCCACCCACTACTCTGAGAGCCGTTGAACCTATCAACGACACCCAAATCCAATCCACTTCTTCCACTCCTAGTATCCATTCCTAGGAATATTTTGAATCCTGCATCCTTCCATCTTCCCCACTTGAAGAGTCCCCCCATGACTCCATTATCATGCCTCCCGCAAACGATGAGTCATGCCAAGAGCCTGATCCAAAGCATGCCAACATATCCCCTCCTCCAGATCAAGATCCTACCATCCCATCTAGTCAACCGCAAGATCACAGTCCCCCATCCATTCCATCCCATGATCCTCTTGACATTCAAGATTCTACCGCTCCATCTCCATCTCCATTGCATGGGCCTGCTGCCACAAAATCAATCCTATCATATCCCCTACTCCCTCTCCAAATACCACCCATCCAAATGCTGCTATCCCATCATCTCCTTCTCAGGATCCCCCATCATCGCCTAAAAATGCTATCCCCACACCGCTTGCATATCCCCTTGGTACTCTCACATTCTTCCATGGTGGCCTCCTTGCAGAAGAAAAACACAGTGTATATACCACCCATCATCCCCCACCTAATAATGGACTCACATCATGTTTTCAGAATAACAAAAATCCTATCATGGATCAAATGCTCAAGAACATGAACTATCAAGGAAAAGGTCTAGGCCTTCACGACCAAGGTATTTTAGAGCCCATCCAAGTCAAAGAACAAATCTGCATGCAAGGTCTTGGATCTATTCCCCAAGACTCACAATCTAAACACATTGGTACAACCTCTAGACGTCCTCAACGAGCATTTTCCAAAAGAAATGTCGGCTCTTCCCATCACTTCACCAAATCATATGCTACAATCCCTCCTCCTCTATCGTATCACCTCAAAACAACCGTCCATATTCCTCCTTCATCTGCTCCATCCATTTTGGGTCCTTATATCCCTCCATCCACCATCTCCTGTCCTTCATCTACTCTATCCATCTTGGGTTCGTATATCCCAAGATCACCTCCTCCATCTCATCCATTCATCCATCCAACACCTATCCGTGTCATCCATCATAAAAATCCCTCTCGCATATCCCATAATCATGTTCAACAAAGGCACATAGCTAAACATCCTCCATCTACACGTAATCTCCATACTCCTACCTCCATTGCTCCACATTGTCCATCCCCTCACACCCATCCCATTGCTAATAAATGCACTTTGGATGCTAACATAAAAATGCATAAATCCAAACATCCACATGAATCTAAAGCTCCCCATGTCCCCTCTATACGACATGTTGAAGAAAAGAAAAATCAAATCCACAATCCAAATCAAATCCATCAACCACAAAGGCCCACTAAAGAAAAAATCAAAACCATGTGGATCCCAAAGAAAAAAGATGCAATGCCATCAAATGAAATCTGTAAGAACATCCAAAGTTGCTAATCCAAAAGCTATCCATACCCACCTTTCATCTCCTAAGTCTGTTTTGGGTCCCTATGTCCCGAAATTCACTATTCCATCTCCTCCATTATCCCCACATTCTCCATCCATCAATCCTCTTATCTTTTCACATCCATCACCATATGTGCCAATGTTGGTCCTGAACCCACCACAACATCACACATCCACCCCATCATTCTATCCATACCCTTTCCAGCATCCCATCCATTACCCCGCATATCTCCCCCATCAAATCCCTCTAATTCATCCTTTTGCATAATCCATTTCTCCTAATAAGGTTGTACCAACATCCAACAGTCAGTTTGAACATGAGCTCTTAATACCTCATATAGAACTTGATGCTTGAGTCCTTTATCCATATCCTTATCGCATGTCCTCTAAATCCGCTTATTCGCCTCCCTATCCTTATCCATCTCCTTCTGCATGCTCTACAAAAAGTCCAAAAATCCAAAAAAGTCAAAAAAATCAAAATAAAATCAAAAAAATAAAATAGTAAAAAGAAACAATTCGTCCAATGGTGAAAACTTGACAAGAAAGCGCCTTGGATAAGTACCATGATGAAAACCTAGCAAACAGGCATCATGCATAAATTCCCATCTGCACTTGGAGGTAGTTTCCTACTATGCATTCCCTCCATCCACTATGCTTCCTGCTATGCTTCTAGCTATGAACCCGTCTTCTTGCTATACGTCCTCTCCATTCATCCCCTCCATCCTGCCTATCTTACACATCCTACTTGGCATATATCATTTATCTTGTCCCTCCATCCTTCTTGTGATCTTGATACAAATAAAAAAACAAAAAATAAAAAAATTAGGGGCACCTATCTATGCATGCTTTGGACACCTCTTGGTACACACTCCCTTCACACATGCTCTATCATATCCCTTAATCACTCATCCTATCCTCCTCCAGTTATCTCCTTCATTTTCCCATCTCTCATGCCTCATTATACATGACATATCTAGAGTGGGGGCATCTATCTTCCTTTGTGATATAGTCCTTGGAGACATCATTCATCCTGTCAAATCACTCCCTTCCATTCCCCTATCCTCATTTCCTTATCATTATATCCCCATCCCCATCCTCATCCTCCTATCCATCCATCAAAACACTCCCTTTTATATCCCCATCTTTGTCTTCCTACCAATCCCTTGTGTCTTCCCATCCTCGTCTTCTTATACATCCAAACCTTCCTTTTAACCTCCTTATCACTCTCCACCCATCCTAGCATCTATCCATCTCCCTAACCAATCCCCTCTATTCATCCAATCTCTTCTCCCCCCCCATCCCTATCTTCATATCCACCCACCATCACATCACTGTCTCACTATTCCATCCCTACCTATCTCCCCCATCCTTTTCATCTTCCCATCCTCATCTCCTTCTCCTCATCCCATCTTATAATCCCTTGTCATTGGTATCTAGCTATAGCCTACTATCTCATCATTCATCATCTCATCATTCATCTATCCATCCTATCATCCTCCCAATTCCTCTTTTGATGACTTGGATAACTATCCCATCCCTGAGCTTCGTGATCACCATCATCCTTTGATCCAATCTAACAGGTCTATCTTGTCTCATCCTATCGATCCCATCATTTTCTCTGTTGGTCATCCTTTTTCCATCACTTGTCTTTGGCCTTTCGTCGAACTACGTTGTCCCTGCGCTTTCACGTAGGCAAGGTTGATCATTTGATCCACCCCCGGGGTTCCATCATTGGTCTTTCTACTTTGTCCATCTGATCCTTTATCATCTATCATCAGTCTTCAACTCTTGTTCCTATTGTCTGTCTCATCTTTACCATCCATCGAAGTCTCTTACCTTGTGTCATGTCTCTTGTGTCATGTCATCAAGCTATTCCCTTATCTAGCTAGATCTTAACAAACAAGATCCACTTGTATCATCAAATCCAATCAATTTTGAGTATCCTGTGTCATATCAGTCTTTCCGTTTAGTATCCATCATCGGTCTCAATAGGATGCATCCTTCCTAACAAACCTCATCAATCCCATCCATTCCCTGGATCCTATGGCAAAGGACATTTGCAATTGATTGTGATCTTTTGATGCTTTTGGCTTTTATTTATCATTTGAGCTCCCTATCATCACTTGTCATGGTCGCCTTGATCCATCATATCATGGTGTGCTTTGACTAGTCAACATAGGGGTATATCCTGATCTTTTCTTTGTCTTCTTGGTTGTCCCACGTAGTACCCACCAAGATCTCTGAGGTCTTCTATTACGTTGGGGCATCCTTGTGTGCTTGTGGTTATCCCAATACCTAGCCCGACCAAGGTCATCACGACTTTGGGGTGTTGGGATAGCCTTCTTGTTTGACCTATTTGTTTCATGCATTAGACACTAATCTGCCTTGGTCATTTATACCTTGGTGTATCATGTCTTCTGCTATAGCAAAAATCAGTGCTCTGATGATGGTAAATTGCATTTAGATTGCATTTCATCTCTCATCCTCAAATCCCCCCCCCATCCATTCATCCTTCATCACGCTCCCCTCCCAATCTCCTACTGCCTTTTCATCCTTTCTCACCCACTTTGCATCATCTTTTTCATCTCACTTTGCATCATCTTTTTCATCTCCCTTTACATCATCTCATCCATTTCATTTCGAGAGCACACTCGTGTTCTCTTGAACCCGCATGTCCTCTCGAGGGGGCATCCTTCATCCCCTTCACCTCAAACTTTCATCTTCACCCCCATCATCTTCCTTCCTAGTCACTTCTTTGAATGACTAGGGCATCTTTCCCAATCTAACCATCTTCTTCTAGGTTCTATGTTTTAATATTCTTTGAAATGATGCTACTTCATAACACCATCTCAAAGAGGGGCAAAATGTAGACACCTAAATTTGGACACTTAATTTATCCAAATTTATCCCTTTTCATCTAATCTTCCCCTTATCCGCATTAATTAAGTAATACCACTATTATTTAATTAATCACTCTAAAGTTCTTTTAATCCCTAAGGTTTTTAATCAATAATACCTTATCTCTTTAATCCTCCTTTCATCAAATGAATTAATAAAATATGACATTTATTTAATTTCTCACATGTCACATCCTCCATCTTTTATTATCTAATCTTAATCCTTCTTCTAATCTCATCATTAGGATGTGCACATGCCTAATCCTTGATTAGGAGGTGTGACATCCTCCAACTTTTGCAAGTTGGACTCTAATCTTTCTTAGCCACCTAACCTTCATCTAACCCCTCATCAACTTGTCTAATCACCCCCTTTAGTCAACTCTTCCCATCCCCCAAGGAATTTTTAATTTCTTTTGTCTTCCCAAAGTCCTTTGAGGAATTTTTAATTCCACTCTCATCTTTCAAGGAATATTAAATTCATTTTCTCTTCCCCATGTCCTTTATGATATGTGTCCTTGGTCAACCTTATTAAAGACTTTCTCCTTTTGGGCAAGGCACTCCACTTCCCCATGTGAATTTTTAATTCACTTTTTAATCCCCCAATGCTCTCAAAAGGAATTTTTAATTCCTTCACTTCTTCCCACATGTCCTCTCTTTATTCTTTATTCTTTCCCCTCTCCCCATGAGGATATTTGAGGAATTTTTAATTCCTCACATGTCCTCTCACCCACATAGGGACAAGCACCTCCTTTATGAGGAGATCTTGTCCAATCCCAAGGTACTTTGTACCCCCCTCCATGTCATGTACTATCCTTCCACCTCATGTCCACTTCACCTTTTAAGGGCTATATCACATGCCACATGTCAAGATGTGAGGGCTTGTGAGTTCTCAACTCACCTTGGCCCTACATCTTGATCATTGGTGGCTCAATCTTGGCCATCCATTTCCCTAGAGATTTCCAAAATCTCTATAAATACCCCCTCTTTTCTCTCATTTGGGGGAGATCATTTTGCTAGCCAAACTCTTGCAATTTTGTTTCTCAATCTACACTTAGCCATTTGCATCCATTTTGTCCAACTATCTTGCATCTCACACTTCACATCTTGCATCTACTTGCCATCAAGGAGCATACATCTCATCTACAATCGAAGGGCCAACCAAAGAACAACTCTACAAGGTAAAAGGTTCTATTTTTATGTTGTTGAGTTTATCATTTGCCCAATCTTGAAGTGTAGGGTGTTTTTAGTTGTTATTTGCACTCTCTTTAGTTTGTTGCTCATCTTTTAACGACTATATTCCCCTATCATGAGATAGGATGATTGGAAAAATTCTATAGCTTTCAAACGTATCACATTTTTTGAATCAAACATTTGTCACATTCTATGCTTCACATACTATAGGATTAAAAAAATTTCAAATTTTTGACCAAGTTAAGGTGGCAGACAACGAGTTTTTTATATTTTTTAAAATTTGTAATAAAAAATTCATAATTAATTATTTTATTGGAAAAAAAATTACAAAAAATATGCATCACATCAGAGATGAGTCCTCTAGACTTTATATCTAAAATCTTATAAAAAAATATCATCATTTTATTGTGGTTAGGGTGGTCAGACAGACACCCACTTCTTATTTTCCCTGAAATTTAAGTGCTACTACATTGAGATTTCAAATTTTTACCAAATAGATTTTTTTTTAAATAAACCTAGTAGTTTAGAAACTACATTCAATTTGCTACAGATTATATTCTTACATATTTTTGAAATAATATAGATAACTTATTCAAATTTTTACGTCAAGTTTCCTAACTCTGATTTTTCTGAATTTTATCGCCACTTAAGGGCCTATTTTTTCCATGATGATCCTGCACATACCCACATATGACTATGTGATATTCAAGAATTTGTTTGCTTCTGAACTAAAGAGATTCTTTGTTGTGGGTTTACCTAGGATTCCCATAACTCTACATGATTTCTTAAGACCCAAGGAGAGAAAGCTTGATCTAGGAGTTGTTCATAATTGGGGCGATGTTATTTCATACCCTGATTATACTATCTTAAGATTATATGGTTCTATGGTAGCACCTCATTTGCTGCCAAAGTTTGTGCCAGAGAGAATTGGTTTCCTTGAGGTTATGTGGTTATTGGGAAGTGTAGAGAACAAACATTTATTGAATCAAGGAAAAGGAACTTTCTTTCCTATGTACACTTTTTTTTTCTGATTTTGTAATGACCAAGGGAGGTTGGAATAACATCCTTGATATACTTAAAACATACCACATGTGGAGGTCAGTTGAGAGAGTCAGATATGATCCTGAAGGTTTTATGGCTTGGCTAAAAGAGAGAAAATAAGAGCTCCAAATTTATCCACATTTTCCAATACCCTGAAGATGTAATAAGAAATGTGTCAGACACTTTGGAGTAGGAAAAAAGGCTAGCAAGATGGATTGCATTCAATAAAATGAAGAGAAAAATAAAACAAGAAGAGCTCGATTTTCAAAATTCTCTCAGAGGCTGAAGATATAATACAAAAGGTGGAGCATGTAGCAAGGAATTTTGATTCAATAGTGGGCCACCTTGAAACTAAAGGGGTAATAGGTCAAGATAAAGGGAAAGCTCCAATTATAGGACCCAGTGGAGGAGAAATCCTAGCTACAGGAGAATAATCTACATCACAAGCCCTTAAGGAACCAAGAATAAAATTATTTGTAAGGAGAAAGAGTAAGGAAAATAAAATTGATGAAGCCCCTACTCCCTCTCAGCAAGAGGAGTGCAAGTCTCCTTCTCCTGTGCTACAGGTACCATTGCCATCTTCACCAAGGCCAATAGAGCCTAAAATTGTGAATGTTGATTCCCCACCACCTAGTGAATTACCACCAAGGGAGTGACCATTG
Source organism: Sequoia sempervirens (assembly GCA_007258455.2). Classification (NCBI taxonomy): domain Eukaryota; kingdom Viridiplantae; phylum Streptophyta; class Pinopsida; order Cupressales; family Cupressaceae; genus Sequoia; species Sequoia sempervirens. The sequence continues at coordinate 146,163,891 of VDFB02105785.1, forward strand.
AAAAGACAAAAGGTTGAAGCCACTAGTCTAGTGGACTATGATGATGAAGACTCAAATGATGATATTTGGGTGTCAAAATAGGAAATGCAAGAGGGATTTCCCACTACACTTGTGGTAGGGAAAACACATCAATTGGAAACAAGATTGAGTAAAGTTGATCTCACTAGACTCAATGGAAAAGATGATTGTGGATTGAAGCATGTGCAAGGTTTTTAGATGATGACTCATTTATGAAGACTCAAGCTTTTATGGAATTTACATACATGGCTAAAAGAGATGAGTATGTAAAAATTTTGGCTATAGAAAGGAGCCTTAGCCCAGAATTTATAGATATTATCATCCAGAGAAAAGGTGTTTTAAAAATGAAATGAGAAATAGATTCAAGAAAATGGCTACAAAGGAGGGTCGAAAATTGGTAAGGACTAGTGGTATTTTGTTTCTACCAGAATGGGATCTTGCTTCTACCATAGCTTTTGATAGAATAAATAAAAGTGATAGGCATCTCAATGAAATAGAAGAAGAAGTTGCACTTGCATTATAGGGGTCTTCTTATAGATTGAAGATTGGGAAGGCTTGGCTATATGGTCTTTATCTCCTATCAGAGGAAAGCATGATATTGTTGAACCTACACCTAACTATAATGGAGGCCTAATAATAAAAAGTGTCAGAAACATCATCCTTAGAAGCTACCAATATCTCAGTTCATGTTGCACAATTCAAAAGGCCCACTGTAGAATCCATAACTACAGAAAAGGATAAGCTCAAGATAGAGTGCAATAACTTGTTAGTTAAGTATGGAGACCTTGAGCAGGATAATATGCAGTTGTAGACAAAGGTAGCATTGTTGGAGGATATATTGCAAAGATTGCAACCTAGAAAGCCTAAGAAGAATGATATTGATTCCCCCACTGCTTCACAAGAAGCAGTACCCCTAGAGTTTACTGCTAAAGCACGTTCTTCTTGCGCCATTGTGCCATATAACATGGGGAGTGTTCCCATTTCAATAGTAGAACCTGAGACATTAGAAGGGCCACATGATGAAGGGGATATTAATAGGGATGAGTTGCTTAGGTAGCTGAATGAGTACAAAGAGAAATGTGACAATCATGATGAGAATACTTTCAAGAGTAATATGAAGATTGTCACAATAGTGCTAGAACACTTGAACAAAAGAGTGAATAACAAGTTGAATACTATTCACTATAGTTATTCATCTATGGTGGATGCTATTAGGAATTTTGACATTGACAGAGAAAGATCCATTCCACTCATGGAAATTTGGATCCCTAGGAAGACGGATTTGATATTGATGGGAATTGGAGTTTAGTAGTCTAATCCCAATCCACTTGAAAAGTTTAAAGCTATTGTAGTTCTCGTAGGGAATATTGAAGGATATAGAGGAAATATTGAATCATTGGAAAATAAAATAAAGGAGTTGGTAAAATCCTTCCATGAATCACATCATGGTCTTCTCCCATCCATTTTGAGAAATGATAATAGCACTAAGACTCTACAGGAGTGGAAAAATAAAAGAAATCAGGTCATTTCAGATCAAGCTATGTCAATTTTTTAGAGATTTGATACAGAGACATTGAAGAGAAATATGGATATGTTAGTTCATGTTGAAACTATCCTACTGAAATTTGATAGGGAATCTAACCAAATTGTCACCATGTATGCACCTTATAGACAGAGTGTTGATGACGTTATGAATTTTGGCTGGCCCACTGAAGATGAATTCATGGCATGGAAGGGCATGTACTTGGAAGGATTAGGGGGCCTAACATAAAAGGTGGTGGGTTAGTGATTTGAAATTTTGAGGTCTACAACCATGATTAATAACGAATAGTTGAGAATGCACTACATAGCCTAGATTTAGTACAAATTAGGCTTTTGATAAAGTATGGAAAATATAGTGCATCTTATTCAAGTTGAATTAATGACAAGGCTCTAGACATGGACATATCTCTTGACTTCTCTTTTTTGTTTCTTTCATGCTTTCCTTCTTTCACTTTTTGCGTGTGGGCACAATTTTTGAGGTAACTATTTGGTTGTACCCATTTTGAAAATTGGACCGGATCTCCAACAACGAATGAAGAATTCTTTTATTTTCCCACATGTTTCCCACCTCTTGGGAATGCATTGTAACTGAACTGGGGAATCTTTATTTCAAGCAATCCAATAGGGCTATGACATGTGTACTTTCTGGTTGAAGGTTTGTTTTTCTCCTTTGTTTCTATAAGAAAGAATTCAGGGCAAGAAATTAGGGGTTCGTTATTTTGCAATTAACACTGTGAATTGTAAGGGAAATAATAAGTATGTTTTAGAGATTTGGTCTTAAGTTAGAGTTCAGTATTATGTATGTAATTTTGATAATAGTATAGCTAATACAATACAGAGTAATACCAATTTCATGGCTATTGTCTCTCCTTGTACTTATTTTATGAGTTATGAATGAAAGCAATCCAAGATTCCTTTTGTTTGTCTCTATTGTTTCTGATTGGATGTTTGATTTCATTCTTGCTTATTAATTCAAAGAATTAATGTAAATGCTTGGATGATATCATTAACTCATAAGAATCGAGTGCTAGGATATTTGCAAGTAGTAATGACCATGAATGTAATAGGGGAGTGTTGTAACACAAAATTTTTTGTGAGTCTTGTATGTTGCTATTGTTGAGTTGTTATCTGGTTATATAGGTTGATATTGACTCTTCTTCTTGGGATAAAGGAAATGGTTGATGAAAAGTGTTTATGGTTCAATTTCTATGTTGATTCATCATCCAATCACTTTAATTTACAAATTCTCAAATGGATACCACTGTAGTTGTTTTAAGTTGAATTTTTTCCTTCTCATGCTCCAAGTATATGACATTGATAAATAAGCTGCCAACTTATTTGATGCATTATGTTTTTGAGTAATTTTATGAGAAGTATTTGTTATTGAAAATGTATTTGATTATAATTTTTTGAATTCTTGAGTATACATTATGGGATTACCCTCTTGGGTTTAACAGATCCCAAAGTGTAGGAGTAGAAGTTTTGTGATCTTCCTCTCATTCATTGGCTAGTCCCTTTGGAATACGGATTATTGGAAATGGAAAATTCCATAGGTGTTTTTGGAGATCAGTTTGGTTCTTAAAAAAACCACCAACACTTCCCACGATCCTTTTCCACTTGCAAGAGTATTGTATAGTAGTTCAAGCTTATTCAAAGACTCTATACCTTCTTTCAAAGTGTTGGGACTGATATTAATTTCTAATAGATTACCAATACTATCAAGGGTGTTGGATACAAGAATATGCTTGGGTTTTACCATATCTCTGAGTGCCACAAACTTCTTAATTACTTATGTTCTTTGATCTTACAGGAAAAAGAATTTCTCCTATAGCTGCACAATGTAGGACCATCTCTGATTGTCCCTGCATCATCTTCCAAGCTATACACATCTACTTGAGTACTCATTTGAGTTCCACTCTTCCTTATTTCATCTCTTATGTTTAATGTCCTACTGGACCAATTCAAGCAAAAAAATAGAAAATCTTGAGCTTCTTTCTCATAGTATTGTACTTCCTTCAATTCCATCACAACTCTATGATGTGCATTTGCATATTTCTTATTGATATCTTCTAGATTTTCTTCTGCAGACCTATTTCCAGTTTGTACTTCTAGTTTGGAGATGTATGCTTTCAGAGAGTTAGTCATACTCCTGGGATTTTCCACAATTGATATAGATGAATTGAAGCTAGCACCAAGGATCACTTTCTACAAATATTTTAATGCTTCTTGAATATTTGTGCTTTCATGCTCATGTTGAGCTCTCTCTAATTCACTTCCTTTTGGTTATATGATTTTTTGTTTGATAAAAACACCTTTTTTCTTCTTTCTAGATCCAGTTGTACTGTTGCAGGCTTCAGTCATAGAAATTTCTTCTACGTTGGGGTTCTTAGGACTTTCTAGAAGTACTTATGCATAATGATCAATCTCTACCTTAATTAATTCATAATCTAGTGCAAAAATCCACACAAGTCTAGAATCAATTGCTTCCATATAACAAGAATTTGTAGAAACCAAGAAATTAATATTTTCATAGTACTTTTCAATCACATTTTCTGGAATTCTTGTTTTCTTGTTCATTCTCATCTAAAATGTTCTAAAGAATGTTGCAAGAGTAGTTTCTTGAACTTTCGAACCACCAAGATTTGTCATATAATTCCTAATATGGTGAGCTAGTGTTTCTGTGTTTCCATTCTACCCTTACAATTACCAATAACTCTTTCATAAAGTAAAAGAGTAAGCAAACTGTTAAGGTACCATACCAAAATGTACTTTTCTTATTTTTCTTGATTTCTTTCAATTTATTCAATAGATGTAATCAAAGCAGTTCACGAAGTTCATAATTCGTACCATTCCTAATCATATCAAGTGCAGTATAAACAACAACAGTAGAAACTATGTGGTCATTACTTGGTAAGCAAATTTTGTGTCCAATAATCATTGCAGCATAATGAATGACTAGATCTCCAATTGTACTCAAAATGGGTTATTTTCCTTCAAGGGTTGCACTAGTCATCTCAATTATCTCTTGATCATTTATAGTCTTTTTTCTAGGAGCTAGTCTAGAGAAACACAAACCGGTCACATCTCTTATGGATTCTCTAGTTATTAGGTGCGTTTCATCAATCCAAATAGATTCATCATGAACCGTGCTTAAATTCATTTGAATGTATTTCTTGTCGAATTCAAACAACGAGACTTTCCACCATGCATCTAACTTATTTTCAACTAATATTTTATATGCATCATAATTTTCTTTCAACTCATTCTTCCAAAAAATACTTAATCGAACCTATGAAATTTCCTCAATTTTACCATAAACATTCACATAAATGTCTTCAGTATGTAATACTCTAGGAGGAATGCTAGAAAATGAACCCACTAATTCTTCTAACAATTTTTTCAAAGAATACTTCCTTAAGTTGATGTACAATTCATCTGAAATATTCACTACCTTTGAATTATCCATGGCATAAAATTGAAATATTGTTTAAACAAAATACCTCTGTAATTTTCAGCAAAGAATAAGGTTAGATGTTCAGCTTCCAGAGCATTCTTTAAATCCACTTCAATTTCCTCTTGCTTTCCCACCAAATTTTGAAACTTTTTTGTATGGAATTTCTCTGGTTTCTTCAAGCTTCCTCTGCACGCTTCTCCTTTTTCACAAATGCCTTTTGTTGAATGCGATTTCCTTAACACTTCTAAATTTATTTCTTTCATTCCAAATGCTTCTATAATAAATTCTTTAGATTGCAAATAGATCACATCATAATTTGTGTACACTTCCATCCTTTCAAACTCTGCGAACTTCATTCTTCACACATGTGTCTAAAAATTCCTTTTGCATGAAATATTGAATTCGTAACCTTATTAAATGCATTTATGTCATGATATGACATCATATATTGATGAGGGGTTTATTAATTTTTTTGATTATTGCTCCCACTTAGGCATTACCTAGCTTAAATTTTGATGGGTGTATCTACACTAGAGGGCGGCACAGATAAAATTGATGATTGTGATTCAACTTGCTTAAATTCCCCTTCCTTTCTCCAAATTCTTTTCATTTCCTTTCTTACTTCTTCCAGATCTATATGATTTTTTCATGTCTCTTTGCTAGATAGGTTTTTTTCATCCTTTTGTTTTTGTAGTCTCTAGCAAAATGCTCCATATTGTTGCAATCATAGGAAACAATGTTCTTCTGACATTTAGGTTTTCTTTTATTCATTCTATATTCACACCGATTAGCCTTGTGTTCAAATAAATTGTAGTGATAATAGTAGGCATTAAATGAATAAGACCCCTTGTTCAACTTCTAACTTTTGCATTCCATAACCTTATGTCCAATCTTCTTGCACTCAAAACATTGACAAAAGAATGATAAATTATCATTCATTGTAATTTTGCAGTCTTTTTCCCTATGTCCAAACTTATTGCAAAAATAACAGACACCATTAAAAGATAAATACCTTTGAGCATTAGGTTGTTTGATAGGAATCCTTCCAGTATTGCTTCTTAGATCCTTGAACTACTCACCATTGCACTAAGTCTTCATGTCAGGAGGTTGATTCACTTTTGAACTTTTTCCTTCTTCAAACCTTAAACCACTTCTATCCATAGCAGGTCTTTGAAAAATAATCAACTCATCAAGCATTGCAGTTCTTGCTTTGACTTTATACCCATGTATTTTTTCCTTTTCTAGATCTAATTTCAAAATTTCTACTTCTTGCTCAAGCTTTGTACATTCATCCATATTCCTCTAAATTTCAATTTTCTACTAGTCTTCAATTCTTTTCTTTTCTTACAATTGTTCTAGTAGTCCAATGATATCATTAGATGCCTTGTTTAATTGATCACTGGCTTATCCATATCTATCCCTCAGATCCTTAATACATTCATTTGCTTCTTTTATCTCAATATTCATATCTTCCCTTTCTTCTGTATGCTTAGTAGAGATTTCTTTTGGAGGAATAAGAAAGCTTTTATCTTCCATATATTCAAATTTCAGGACCTTCCTCAAGTTGTTAGACTTCTTCAAAGGAACCAAGCTCTGATACCAATTTTTGATTGTTCAAAATTATTAGAGGGGGGCGTTGAATCAGTATTCTATTAAACCATTCAGCTATAAACCACCCAATTATTAAAGAATGTATGACTGAAAACCAGAATGAAGACATTGAAATAAACATGACACCACAAAACACATCAACAAAAAAATTCTATGTGGAAAACCCAAAATGGGAAAAAAAATAGTGAGGATTAGCACACAATATGATATATTTGGATATTGAATATTACAGCCCTGTCTCACTGCAAGGATTCACTTTCTTTAAAAGGGTCATAGTTCGAATACAAAATGAAATGGCTAACCACCAAGATACAAAAAGATATGGCTGACTGCCAAGAGTACGAGCTGATAGAATGCACCTTCAATGTGTTGTGTTCAGCTCCAATGAGGCTCTAAATGTGAAGTATTGCTCTGCATAACAGTCGCATAACAATTATGCCCTGATCCTTGTCTCCTTTCACAATACACTACTCGCAATTGATAAATCATTTAAGCTCGCACATTCTCAATATCCTTCATCTCATACACATATTTTTCCACACTTCTACACACACTACAACTCCAAAATGTTATATATATATACTGTAAGTATATTTCATACATCAATTATGTTAGCCTAATTAGATGTAATCAAACAAATCAAAATAGCTCTTGTCAGGACCATATAAGATTTAAAACATTTTTATCCATGTGGTGTATCATATCAAGTCAGCATAGATCTGTAAGGGATCCAACTAACATTTGCAAAGTATAATCATTCTTCTTAATATGTGTCATATATTAGGTTGGCCAAGAGTAGGACCTAATAAAAAAGCTCCAAACCAACACACACTTCTCAAGGTAGACAAATTCTAGATCCAATGTTACTTTTGTTTCTCATCACATTAATATCAAAGAGATCACCATTAGAAATACAATAGGAGAATGTTATTCCTAAGAAAATGCGGAGTCTCCCACACTAGTATATTGAACAGAGAAACAACTGTAGTGTATAAAGTTAAACTCTTTCATTGATAACTTTTTGTATGCAACAAAAAAATTCTCAAGATCCTAGATGTACTTATTTGAATGAGTCATAATAATGAGATTAAAAGGGCAGGGCCATATCTCTTCTTGCAGAAAATTCTAGACTCAAAAACCAACGTACTAGATCATCAGTAAAGAACACTTTTGGCATAGATCAGCTTTTGGTGTACCAAATATGTTTCCCACAATGTTTCCATAATGTTGACATCAATGACAACATTGGAATAGTCAAAACATCCTATATACATTTCATGCTCATGTTGCAACGCTCCCATATTTCCAATAGATCTTGACCTTTCAAACAAGTAGAACAAGATTGAAATGCCACTTGTGGCATATGAGTCCCAATACAGTTCTTTTTCCAGATTTTAGGAGTTCCAAACTAGTCATTGAGAGATTCTAGTTTCTACCCAGAAACCTTAGTCTGGGACTAAATTGCCTAGACTGGCGTATGAGTCCCAGTGAGCATTAAAAAATAGAATTTCAGGGTTTTGGAGCTTGTTCTGACCACAACTTTCTTCTAGGTACCCCTCTTCTCATTCTTAGTTTGTTATTATGTATTTCAGTTTCATACTCTATGTCATATAGTTAGGTTTTACATATCATTTTCATCTCCTTCTTTCCAAGCCTTTTCTTGGTGGTGAACCCCCTTTTAGTATTTAGTCACACCCTAGGGAACCTTATTGCAAATCTCTTTCCCTCATTTCATCCCTTGATTGAGATATCTTAGGTTTCCTTGAGTGAAACTTGTAGGAAATTGGTAGTTTTATCTCCTAAAACATACAAGTACTATTTTCTAGGTTTCATTGATGAATTTGATATTATTATGAAAATAGAAATATGTGTTAGAGATGTTAGTTATAAATTGATATATGTGAATATGTACATGTTGATGTTCCGTTACTTTAGTTATGAAATTTATTACAGATAAAATAATAATTGGAATTGATTGTAAGGTATTTCATGGCCAATGGGATCATGGAGATTTCATGGTTACTTACTATGTAAAACCAATTAAATCGATCTAGCCTATTTGGAGAGGCTAAGATGAAAAAAATTATGCATTGTTTGTCTTGTGTTGTGGAAAATTATTATGCAATATGAAATGTGTTTTTCTGGTTGTGAGGTTTAATATTATGTTGCAAGTCTATGTCTCATAAACTTTGAACTAGTCAAGTAATACGATGTAAAAACTTAAGCGTCAACTTGTGGAGTCAATATTTTTCCAAGTTTAAAATGAGTTTAATGCATTATTTTCACTTTATATGTCTTCCTTGAGGTCCTCAATCATAGGACTAAGTTTTATGACTCTTTTGAAAGACATAAATTAAGTCATATGTGAATTTTAACTCTTTTTCAACCACCATTTATGTCATGTCCCATTTTTAGCATGCTCATGTTTGTGGATGGTTTAGCCTATCATTGGCTCTCGTAGAATAATACAAATGATTAGAGGGTCATTCTAAGGCAGAGTATTTGTTAGCAGAATCTTTAATTTTCTTCAGAGTTTAGTAATTTTTCAGTTCTAGCTTTGTTTGGCATTCACAGGGCTCCATATGCTATACTTACTATTTATAGTAAGTTAGGGGATGGTTGAGAGGGACCCTTACTCTTTTTAGTAAGGCATGTGGTCATATGGAGATTCATTAGCTTAGCCCCTAGTTCAAATGGTGTAATGAGATATTGTGTATTTAAGGAGTTATTAATGTTTATTTGGCTCAAATAACATTAATAAATTAAAAGGGTGATATTATTAAGTTATAGCTTAAACTTAATAATTGAGGGTCTAGGTGTCATGAGGAGGAGGCCAATTGAGTTAATTAATTATTGGGCACCAACTTTGATGTATTTAGTGAAAAATTAAAAGAATGCAATGTAATATCATTTAATGAACTATTAAGCGGTGCTTTTTTTGTGAAATCGAACCTCTTGAAGAAATATATATATTTTACCTTGGATTTCAATCCATTTATTTAGGAGCATTTGTTTTGATGAGAATTTCTCTAAGAAGGAGAAGCCTAGGGTATCTGTCTCTCAATCCATTGAAGAATGATTAAATCTTTAGTGTTGCAGCCATTTGAAGTGGTGAGATATCCATTGAATTTGGCATTGGAGTGAGCTTCACACATAGGATCTATTTGTGCAAGAAAAATAGAGTTTGGAATAAGGGTTTCATAGTTCAATCAGAGGAAATTGGTGAAATATTTAAGAGAATATTAAAAGTCGATTAATTGTACTTCTAGCACAAATTTCAAAGGGATTTGACCTACCTTTTCAGAAGTTATTAGCAGCAAGGAGGCAGACTACTTCTATGGTGTGATTATGGTCAAAGAAAGCCACAAAAATCATAAGAAATTACCTTTAGGTGCACCCAACCATAGAGGAACCATTCGCAGTAGGTTTGGTGAAAAAGGATGCAAATTTGAGAAGAATAAAATTAATTTTTCAAGTGCTTTTTTGTCTGCAATGTAATGGCAGCCATTATTATTTGTCAATCTTCTCGGGTATGCCTGTAAATCATTCTTCTCTATAAATATTCAATAAAATCAATTATTTGGGGTGATGCTATTTATTTTTATTTTATTGTTATTACTTTCATTTCATTTCCAACATTATCATTATTTGCAAAAAAAAAAAAACTAGACAACCCCTTGAAAACACACAAAAATTGCAAAAATGAATAAACCAAAATCAAACACTGGTAGTTGGGGTTAGAAAATTTCTTACATTGGTATCAAAGTTTTTTTCCTGTCATCTTTGGGGGGTTTTGAATGCAAAAAAATGATAGAGTGAAAAGGTATTACGAGAGAGAACTTCATAAGAAGTGGTAGCCACCATAGGTACCTAAAGGGGAAACAGTTTATGGTTTGATTGGTGCTCATCAAGGGTCATCCTCAGGGCCTACTGAATAGATCACAGGCATGGGTGACAGAGAGGATAATAATCCGCTAGGGGATGATGAAAAAATGGTAAGAGATACTTTGAGGGGTTTATAGGTTGGCCAACAACAAGTAGTTGATGCATTACAACAACTTGTACGACAACCTTGCAACTGTTGAATTTACCCCTGGAGGAGAGAGCACCAGGATTAGGATGATAATCAAAGTTTAGTTGGATCATAGAGAGTACATAGGGTACCTTCTCACACTACAGATAGGCCTACACAACCCACTTTCTTGAGAAATAAACCAGAGGAGGAGAATGGGGGTGCAGATGGTGAACCAATGTTTGTTGATAACATTATGGCAGAGAACGATAGGTGGGAATTATTGATGCCTCAAGTGTGTGAGCATATGCATTTTGACAGATTTTTTGGCTTCAAGGGTTGAATATTACAAGTCCAAGCAGGATAAGGGATTGAGGAATTAGAATAGTGAGCTAAAGCATGCTACCAGTAGGCTCACATTGCCCATGTTTGATGGAAGTGGAAAAGTTACAGCTCAGTCTTGGGTTCATAAGTTAGACACTTTCCTGAACCTTCGACCTATGGCAGGGGAAAATGCAATCAAGTATGCTACATTGCATTTAGAGGGAGCAACCCATGATTGGTGGTATCATGGGATGGTGACTCTACAACACGATCGCATTACTTCCTATCAGGAGTTTGTTGATAGGTTGGTTGAACGTTTTGATAAGAAGGATCTAGAAGTATATTTTAGAGACTTGGAACAACTTAAGTAGGTTGGTAGTTTGGAGAACTACATTAGTGACTTTTAGAGATTATCTGTGATGTTACCAAACATATTTGACAAGAGATTAGTTGTACTCTTCATGGATGGATTACAGGAACCATTATGAGGGTGGATAAAGGTATTTGATCCACCAACACTGCAAGAGTAAATGAAGAAAGAAAGGGTTATTGATACTATGGGCATGGATATATTATTTGAGGTTGACGGTAGGAAGCATGTGTTGAGGGGAATTACAAATGGGAGCTTGCATTCTATCTCTCTCTGTAGAGAGAAGAAAAGGGACATTAAGAAGGAGATGATTCAGGAGGAGCTCATGTTAGATGATGACTCTAGGGGTTCAAAGTTGTATGCTCTAGATTAGCATGGAAGTGTTGTTCAGTTGGTGAACAACTTGTTTGAAGTAGATGTTACATTGTCTTATGATAATCCACTTTTTGGGTTAGATGTTAATTCCACTCTTGACCTGGACTTTGAGATGAGCATTGATTGTAGTGTTTGGGATCCCTCCGGTGCATCGGGGTTTCAGACAGGGCTCACAAAGGAGTTTTCTTAGGTGTACACAATGAGGAGTGCATATAATTTCACATTCGACCCTCATGTGCATGACCTATCTCAGATGCATAGTTCAGTGGCACATGTACTTGACAACAGTTATGATAGCTTTCCTTGTGCAAAGTTAGGAAGCAAATGTTGTCAATTTTTTGAGTTGCTTCCTTTTGAGACCCATACTCTTGCTACACCTGATGGCGAGTTTGAGTTGGCTCTATGGGTTTAGCCAGTTGTTCTAGGGAGGGTGTTACAGGAGCAATTTGAGGATATAAGGGACATTGCATAATTCTACTCATGGGATCCTAGTAGAGTGATCTTACAGAGGAGTACCTATTGGTAGTTGAAATTGCTTAGGGATAAGCAATTTCAGGGAGGGTGGACTGTAATGTCCTCTTTTTAGCATGCTCATGTTTGTGGATGGTTTAACCTATCACTGGCTCTTGTAGGCTAATATAGATGATTAGAGGGTCATTTTGTGGCAGAGTCTTGGTAGTAGAGGCTTTAATCTTCTTTAGAGTTTAGTAATTTTCAGTTCTGGCTTTCGTTTGGCATTCATAGGGCTCCAGATGTTGTACTTATTATTTATAGTAAGTTAGGGGATGGTTGAGAGGGACCCTTACTATTTTTAGTAAGGCATGTGGTCGTATGCAGATTCATCAGCTTAGCCCCCAGTTCAGCCGATGTGATGAGATATTGTGTATTTAAGGAGTTTTTAATGTTTATTTGGCTCAAATAACATTAATAAATTAAAAGAGTCATATTATTGGGTGCCAACTTTGATGTATTTAATGAAATATTAAAAGAATGCAATGTAATAACATTTAATGTTATTAAGTGGTGCTTTTTGGGTGAAATCGACCCTCTTGAAGAAATATATATATTTTACCTTGGAGTTCAAGCCATTCATTTGGGAGCATTTTTTTATGAGAATCCCTCTAAGAAGGATTGGCCAAAGGGTTTTGGGATAATGCCTAGCTTTAAAATATGAAAAATGTTTATATATATAATGAAAGAAAAAAAAAATCCCATATGAATTTTCTTATGACATTTAAAAACATTATAATAAATTTATACGTATAAGTAATATAAATGAGTTGTATAAATGAGGATGTGATTATCATTGTCATTAATTTTTTAATGTCTAGTCACTCCTTAAGAATCAAGGGTAGGACCTTGTATAACCAATGTTAATAGTCTAATGATGTTTATATGATTATAAATACATTAATGCAAGAAGACTATATCATATGGATATTTTAATAAGGAACGATTTAGTGGAATGAGAATAAATTTATTATTCTTTTAATTTAATAAATTTTAGAAGAAAGAAAGTTTAGTTAAATTTTCTTTTATAAAATGTTAAGATATCATATGTCTAGAAATAGTCATAATTGTTAAAAAATAGATCGTTAATGCATCTAGTGCTCTTAAAGATAGTAGTAACCTTTAGAGTAGGTTTTAAGTGTGCTCATTGAGATCTATGTATAGATAAATGTTTCTTTAAAGCACATGATTATTGCTAAGCTACATCAAATCAAAATTTTATTTCCTTAAAAGAAATTAAATCAAATATTTTAGTAGCCTTAGGCATCAGACCTTATCTCAGAGATTAGGTCTCCTCATTTCATATAGGAAGCCCTAATAGGGTTTGATCCTAGGTCGACTCCCCTTTAAGGTGTTTTATTTTATACAATGATGAACCAAATCAGGACAACCTCCATTATAGAGTAGATGGATGGGCATCGTCACACTCACATTTGTTTACTTCCTTCTCCTTGCTTTCTGGGCAATGTGCCTTGGTTATTTTGCACATGGAGTGTCCCAAGGTGTGCATGTTAGAATGCCATGACATCTTGACATAGGAAGAATTTTTACCTCTAAAAAAAAGTGTTGTTTGTGGTTATGTCCCGAAAGTGGACCTGACAAAATCTACTGGTTAATTACCCCAAGAGGCATTTACAATGGTTACAAAGCATAGAATTTCATTTCATAACTGTAAAGTCCACTTAAAATGTCTATCAAGTAATTACCTTGAGAGACATTCTACAATAATAACAAGACATGAACTACCATATCATAACTATATATATAAAAACTAAAATACAACCAAAATATATTTTAAAAAGTAAAACTATAGAATGCATTTTATTAAAATAAAATAAAACAACCCTTTCAATAACAAAAATAAATTTTCAAATAAAAATAAAATAATTGTATGTGTGTTGATGCTTCAATAAAAATATCAACTTTGATAAATAGTTCATATCATTAGTTGTTCATTGACACAATTGCCTTCTATTTATTAGGTATAACATTATTTTCATGTAATTTTTTTAGGCAATATTAAGGATAGTCTTTGGCTGTCTTCTTTCCAAGTTATGCTTATTATTTATTCAATAAAGGGGTTTGACAATTTAATGTCTTGTGGGATTTTAATTCAATGGTTTGGACTACCTGACATAACTTAAAGGATATTTTTTGTTTAAACAATATGTATACAAGGTTTTATCAGTTTTAAATCATTGGTTCATATGAATTTAGTTATAAAGGTTTCCCCATCCTTACAATGTAATGTTTTCAAGTATTAATGGTGATGGTCAAAATATCAATTTATTTGATTTCCTTAAAAAAAGTTATTTAAATCTCCTATTCCTTTGTTAGACTTCAATTCTAAGACCGAATAAAAAATAGAAATGGTATTTTATTTAAATCTCCTATTCCTTTGTTAGACTTCAATTCTAAGACCTAATAAAAAATAGAAATAGAAATACCAAGAAAAAATTTGGACAAAATTGAATGCTCACATAGAGGTCTAAAACAGTGGCTAATGCCCAAATTTTGACCTGAAAATTTATACTCTTCAAACTACCATAGTTCTCTGTATGATAGTTCAGCTGGTTAAAATTGCGCAGATTTATAGCCGGGAGTGGATTGTTATGTAACCAAAATTCTGTGCAGTACTGTTTTCCCAAAAGACAGATGTGAACGGATGGCAAATTACAGTCGAATATGTGTGCAGAAACATAAGCTGATCAAATGTGACAAAGTCGCTGTGTCGGAATAACTTTATAGAATCGTCCATCAAATGTTTCTGAAGAGCCATTGTAGGCGGACCTAATCCCTTTGCATTCACATCACTAAACGTTATATATGCATGCTCCCTATCTTTTTCCTTCTCCGTAAACTATCATATAATTTCAGCAACTGTCAGTTGTAATGTTGCTTTTCTAGTAAAGCTGGTCGGCTCCGGACTCAATTATATTGCTCCTTTGAAAACCAGTCAAGCTGGTGGACCCTCGCCGACTCACAGATCTTAACTTTTCTGTCATTCCCGACACGTCCAAAGATGTCCTCTTATTTATTTATTTGCTGGGGCCAAAAATTGTTAGATGTATAGTTAAACATTATCCTGTAGCATGTGGGTGTTAATTGGAGCTTTCTACATCATTTGCCATCACCTGGGTGTGTATAAATACTCTTCATCCTTCTACCATTTCATCACACCAGATCCTATTTTGAATAGATAGCAAAAATGGCTTTCGCTCTTCATCATTTTCTTTTACCTGTCATCTTATTGGCATTTGTCTCAGTGTGTTCATCGGAGGGTCCATTTCCTCCTTCCCACCACAATGAAAAGCCTCCACCAGAAGAACACCCTCCTACGCTCCCCCCGCCACTTCACAAACCACAACCTCGCTACCCTTCTCCCTTTATTCCGAAGCCTCCACCCCTTCATAAGCTCCCATTTGAAAAGAAACCTCTCATGAAAGATGCTCACCCTCCGACACTCCCGAAGCCACAACCACACCACCCCTCGCCCTTTATTCCAAAGCCACCTCCCTTTCACAAGCCTCCATTTGAAAAGAAACCTCCCATGAAAGATGCTCACCCTCCTACACTTCCAAAGCCACAACCTCACCACCCTTCTCCCTTCATTCCAAAGCCACCTCCCTTTCACAAGCCTCCATTTGAAAAGAAACCTCCCATGAAAGATGGTCACTACTCTTCTCCTGCTGATGTTCATAAATCTCCTCCCCTTCCCAAAGTCCAACCACCTGTCATTCCCAAGCCTCCACCAGTGCATGGCAAAGTGCCTCCTCATAACATCAATGATCACCCCACTTCTTCCCACCTAGAAAAGCCTCATCCTCCTCTTACTCCTCCATTTCACAAGCCAGGCTCTCCCATCTTCAATACCCATGGCCAACCGCATCCTCCCTTGAAGAAATCTCCTCCCAAGCCAGTAACAAAGCCCCCACCAAAGCATGGACGGTACAATCCTCCTCCACCTCATCCTACTCATTAGATATTGTAAGTTCAAATTCTGTTTATATTCACTTTACATCATATCTTGCATATGCGTACAAATTGTACAGGCCCTAGCAAGGCTGCTTGACTAAATAAGTTTTTATGTTTTTGTTGCAGATAGCCAATCCGTGGAAAATATATAGATTATAACCATGGGATAGGCGGCGAAGATTCTACATCTCAGCTATAGTAGTATTACTACATGCTGTTTGCGCCGATGAGAAAGATAATGGGAGAAATGAATTTATTACTCAGAAATGTTGTTATCGGTAAAACTGTAGAAGCAGCGGCTTCTCTAAATATTATCCTATTGTTATGTTATATATAGTTTTATATTACAGTAATAAATCTTTCTCGAGTAATTATCTGCTCAATTTTATATTTTTTATTTACGTTTCTCTTCCCAAACAAAAAATGTTCGATGGATATTTTGATAAGGATTATATGTTACAGGGGTCTCACTTCGATTTAACATATGCTCTAATTTATAAGTGCGAAAATGAATCTGGTCAGAATCTTCGCATGCTACAGATACGAAGCTTTTCTGCAAACCTGAACTTTCCACATACAGATGATTTGTGTAGAATTTGTTAGCCTTGATTACAATGATCTATAATAATTAACTAGTACCCTTCAAAAACCACTTTGAGAGATTTGCTAGGCAAGGGGATATTCTCCCTTAGCAGTTAGAGATAAATATTGAAGACAAATAAATAGTCAAGCAATACACGTCAAATGTTTATATAAGTAGATAATTTAATGGAGATGATATTGGAATGATAACCCAAGCCATAGAGAAAGTTTTAGATTAATTCTCTTAGGCGGTTAACTTTTAATTACAAATTGAAAGTGTAAGTAAAAAATTTCTGTTTAAACTCAATATATAATGATCAGTTGTAAAGAAGGGAAACATATACAAATTTTGAATTGGAATTTACAGATCTAAAGCTGCATAAGAAATTAGTAAATTAAGGATAAAAAATAGTCCCTTTGAATAAGTGTTTAGGACTAGATAAGGTTTGGATTATGTGGCATCTTTCAATATAAATCATTTCGCTTGTACACTTCCTATTGCATAAAGTGGATATCCAAGTCAAAGTAAGCACAAAACGAAAGGGAAAAGAGCAAGGTATAATAAAATTTTCACCAGTACATATGGTAACACATAATAAATGTGATTGAGAAGATTATATAATATATATTAATGTGTTATAGTTGCCATAACAAGAAACAATAATAATAGCAACATCATGATGACTGAATGAATGAGATAAATTACACACATTCTATAGACAATTGAGAAAGACATGTAATAGAGGAATCATTTAAATAAAATTTCAAATTGAAATTTGGTCCTTCAAGTGAATTCAAATGATAAAAATAAATTATGAGGCTATTTTTGACTTAATAGTTTGATCCATTCATAATTGCTTCTTGGTATGGCCCTAGTGAATTTGGCTAATCCAATCTTGATGGAAAATAGTATGGAATACCCAACAAAACTTATAAATTTGAAATGATACCACTATTGATTGTCATATGTGGTGGGGTTATTACATAGTGACAATTATTTACATGACTCTCTTATTTTATAATCTTCACTCTGTTATAATAGTATTTATCTAATCATGTGCTTTAATGATCACATCCTTACATATTTTATATTTATATGTTCATGCTTATCCACAAACATTATCACACTTTGAATACAAGCTTACATGCATAAATTATCCAAGTTATGTTGTGGGGCATCATACACCCCCTTTTACATTTAAGATTTTATTGCCATATATTTACTAATGGGGAGCATGAATCCTTCACTTTAAATATTTTTGTGTCTTATTGCATGATCTTCCCTATGATACCTCTTATCCAATATGAGGTTTCATGCCTAGATATTAGATTATTGCAAAAAATTAAGCCACTTCATTGCAATAGGGAGCATTAAGCCTTTTCCCTTTATCACAATGATAATATCAAAAATTGCCTCTTATTACTCCAAGGGCTTTGTTCCTTCCATTTAGGAGCATCACATGATTTCCCTTTTATCAAATTAGGGGTCAATCAAGCCTTCCCAAAAAGAAGGTGCTTGCTTCTTTCTTATATATTGTGTCTTCATAGACTTCTATTTTTAATGAGAATTAAACTTACCCTTTAAATGAGCTTTATTTCTTTATCAAGAATTCATGTCATGATTATATTGAGGACCACACCATCATCCCTTGTCCATGTGGGGCATAACATTTCTATTTAATAATCCTATATCTAGAAATTTTTCTTACACAATATATTTTTTATTTCCATTACTATACATTCTTAACTAAATGCATGATTCCATGATTACATGCTTAGATTATATTTAGCTTTCACATTGTATTATTTACACATGTTTTAACAATTCCTTTTATCCTATAAATACAACTAATTTTTGGGTGGCATGTTCCATCACTAGCATTTTTATGGTTAGATATGTAAAAAGGTATAGGTGCTTATAGTAACTCATCTTATGGAGAATACATGTGTAGGAGGTGACCCACATGATAAATTACTTTATACATACCATATTCTAACATCACTTATGTGTCTAATATATTTTCTTTATATGCAGGTCTATGAGTTAATGTAATTTTAGATGCATAATAGTTCATGTATACACATGTACCTCACAGTTGGGTAAAATATAATGGTGAAATTTACATACATGTATCATTTTAATTTAGTTTTATACTTATTTTGAGGAAAACTCTTTGATACATAAACATATTAACAAATGACATAACTTTGATCAAATTTATGTCCGTTGTGATATTATATCTACCCAACCATTTTCACACACTCCTATACACTTACTATTTTAAATATCATGCATATGATTAGACATAACCACACATATTATTCTATTCTTAAGCATTAACCTTCTCTTTTAGCATAACTTTGTTCCTTTATCATGGCTTCTTTCCATTTTACTCACATGAGTATTATTGGCCTCTAAGGGCCACACCACCATCCATTACCCATGGGATAAGTGCATAGAGATGGAGGATAAAAGTGAGGTCAAAATTGGCTAATTTCCCCTAAAATTTTAGATAAACCTAAACATTAAAAGATGTCTCAAGATGCCTAAACTCATAATTCAAAAATTTGGTGAGAAAATGAATCTAAGTACTCTAAATCTAGTTTCTAAGATGCTAAGTGTTTATGGAAGCATCATTCAAGAACAATCAAAAAAATATTTTTGGATAAAAATACGTGTTAAAGGATGGGCAAGGTTGGATTTTATTAAAAACCTGAAATTGAGAAAAAATACACACATAGAACTCTACATATAATACAACATACTGGTGTAGTCAAGGATGGAGGGTCCAAAAATAGGACTGTCCAACCTTGCAACAAGAGTAAGCACAACAGAAACTCAAAGAATTGGAATAACAATAGTACATGGATATATAGATAATGATCAATTATTCATAGGCAACATGCCCTACCTTCCAGCTTACAAATTATAGAATGATATGGCACTAAGCCAAGAAATACAATGCGGGTTGAAGCCCTTATCTCCTATATCTTCCTACTTCTCTATCCTGCTATCACTACCACCACCTAATGCAAATACACAGTGCTTATATATATATCAATTCCCACCTCCAGAAAAGGTCTGCGTTGGCCTTAAGAGGTCTCAAACCCCAAAGTGGATGAAACGTGTGATGGTCGACCAAAAAATATGATTCTCCTTTGATCCTTGGACAATCATGATGCAGATCAGAATGAAGGTTCCTCAATGAATGTGCATCCTTTATGAAATGGTTTCCTGAGCTCCGCAGGTCATGAAATAGGTCTGCACACTTGAAAAGCCAAGACTGGTCTATGAATGCTCTCTGTCCAATTACAGTTGATATTTTGTTAGCAATATCTTCATACAAGGATCTCCAAAACACTTGAATTTTGGATACGATGTAGATGTTGTAATGAAGATCATATGTCCTACTTTGCGAGCTTTGATGTTACAATGTGGTATGAAATACTGAGACTGGTTCCTAACAACTAACTATTGAAATGCAAGACAACATGAATGCATTTTTTTTTGGTTGATGCAAGATTGCTTGAAACCTGGGATGCTCCTGCATCAGACACCCAAGTTTGAAGAAAAGTGAACCTCTCACTTTCTTCGGGCTAGAAAAAAACCAATGTGGTCCACCTTAGCCTAAGAAATCCATTATGAGTCTTCATCTGGTCTTCCTTTCCATCAAACTAGATACTCCTTGTATTTCCTTCCTTTGGTACTATGTCCAACTCTACTATCTAGAATTTCCTAAATTTCCTTCAGATGATGTGCTATCAGGTCTGGAAAACCAACTTCTCTATCCTCTAGTGGCTCTCCTACATGATACTAGTATAGTTTTGCAATGTTGAATATAGGTGATATGCCAAATTCCTCTGGTAGTTCCACTTCATATGTATTTCTAGAATCAAACTTCCTGATGATCTTACAAGGTCCAAACTCCTTCATCTTCAACTTATTATATGTCCCAATTAGAAATATCTCTTTTCTTAGATATATCATTACTTCCTCTCCTACTGCAAACTCCTTATGTATTCTCTTCACATCTACTTTCTCCTTGTATGTATTGTTCATCTTCTCCGGATGCTCCTTAACTTGAGTATGTGTTGTTTCCATGAATCCTACAAATACTTTTGCCTCTACACTCCTTTTATTCTCCATACTATTATCTCATAATTTTGCTACTCCTCTAGGTTGTTGTCTTGTCACAATTTCAAATGGTGTCTTCCATGTGCTCCTGTTTACTGAATTTTTGTATGCAAATTCGACTTGTGGTAGTATTAAATCCCAATTTCCTACTTTTCCTTCAGTTAAACACCTCAAAAAGTTCCCCAAAATCCTATTTACCATTTCTATTTTTCCATCTATCTATGGGTGAAATGTTGAACTATACTTCAAATCTATCTTCATCTTCTTCCACAATGTTTTCCAAAAATATCCAATGAATCTAGTGTCTCTGTCTGATACTATACTCTTTGGTAGTCCATGTAATCTCACAATCTCTTTGAAAAATAGGTCTGCAACATGTACTCCATCACTAGTTTTCTTACAAGGTATGAAATGCACCAGCTTAGAAAATCCATCTACAACCAAATATATAGAGTTAGATCCTCTCACTGTCTTAGGTAATCCCATCACAAAATCCATGCTAATGTCTTCCCATGGTCTCTCCAATACTGTCAATGGTGTATGCATTCCAGTTTTCTAACTATTTCCTTTTGTAACTTGACAAATCCTACAACTTTGAACATA
>VDFB02105785.1:146185501-146260718 GCA_007258455.2 Sequoia sempervirens
TGAATCCTGCATACATGAAGTCTCGTAAGTTCTTTCATACAAAAATCAAGACAAAAGTTAGTCAAATCCTACAAAATCCTTGTTAGATCCATCCATGCATCATAAAAATATCATAATATTCATATTTGGAGCTCATTTGGACCATAAACATTAATACGGGCCGAAGGGGGTGGGCAGCGAGCGAGGGACAGCAAACGGGGGACAACATTTTGGAAGGGAAGTTCTCAGACCTCACAAAACTTAGCAAAACCAAGATTTTTCAATTATAGTGCATGGGAAAAGGGGAAGGAAGAGCGCCAAGACAAACTTTCTCGAGATTTGACCCATTTAAAAAAAGAGCAGAAGCTTGGAAGGGGAAAGCCGAAGGGTCACGACCCTTTGAAATGGCAATGAGCACATGGCGGCCTAGAAGGAAAGTCCCAGAAACAGCCAGAGAGGGGCCTGATCTTAGAGCTCAGGTTGTCAAGGGCCGATAGATGTTCAAAACGACCACCGAGGGGTAGAGTCTCGGAAACAGCCACAAAGGGGCTGGGTCGTCAGGGGCCAGCAGATGTTCAAAACAGCCACGGAGGGGCCGGGTTCTGAAGGCCAGGTCACTGGGGGCCGACGGATGTTCAAAATGGCCATGGAGGGGTGGAGTCTCGTAAATTGCCATAGAGGGGCCGGGTTCCAGAGGTCGGGTCACCAAGGTTTGGTGGATTTTCAAAACGGCCATTGAGGGACGGAGTCCCGGAAAAGGCCACGGAGGGGCCGGGTTCTGGAGGCTGGGTTGCTGGGGGCCGGTGGATGTTCAAAATAGCCAAGGAGGGACGAAGTCCCAAAAACAACCACGGAGGGGCTAGGTTTCTGAAGGTTGGGTTGCCGGGGACCGGCGGATGTTCAAAATGGCCATGGAGGGACCAGGTCTCAGAAACGGCCACAGAGCTGTCGGGTCCCGGAACAAAATTTTTGCAACTTCTTGAAACTTAACGAAACCTTGGAAGTTCACTTAGGCACCATAAAAACATCCCAAATCCATAGGAAACTTGTCCCCAAAGTCAAAAATGAAGGGAAAAATGAATCAAGCAAGTAGGAAAATTTGGCCAAGGAAATCTGGTAGGGTGGACCCGAAGGACCTGAAGGACATAGAAAATTTTGCTAGGTGAAAAATGGTCTATTTGAAATGATACTATGAGGCTCCCTGACCATTTTAGATGCCAAAATCAAGGGCATGAAAAATGAGGCAATGACACAAAACAACCTGGCAAGGCAATAGGAAGAGAGGGTCCCTATTCCGAACAGGGCGTGT
This sequence comes from Sequoia sempervirens, assembly GCA_007258455.2. Taxonomy (NCBI): domain Eukaryota; kingdom Viridiplantae; phylum Streptophyta; class Pinopsida; order Cupressales; family Cupressaceae; genus Sequoia; species Sequoia sempervirens. The sequence continues at coordinate 146,186,790 of VDFB02105785.1, forward strand.
GTGCAAAACATGCACAACAAATGGTGACTCGCTGGGAAAATGCTCCAGAGCATTTTGATGAAAAACTAGAATCACGAACCCAGAATCTCTGGTTTCTAACCTTCACCCTAGGGAAAACAAACCAGACGCTCAACCAAAGGATCAAAACCACTAGCCAACCCAACCTTCAGTATGCTGAAAATCCAAGTGTGTGTAGTTGCATTAATTCCCATCCTTCAGTTGCTACAGGAACCCAAGCTCTGTCAAGTTAAGCTACGTAGTTTATTCTAACTCCAAAAGCATCTAGGATATTGCCTCGCTACCAGTCAAGCATCCATAGCCCCGACGAGGTTGTCGTTGTGATTCTCCTGAACATTTCTCTACTGTCAATCGGGCGTCCATAGCCCTGGTAGAGTTGCTCAGATACCCCTGAAAAGTTGAATTTTCTCTTTCTTTTAATTCTCAATGTTTTCTTTATTTCTTTCTTTTCTCTTTTCAGCTCTTTTATTTCAATCCACAAGCATTGAAGCTCATGCTCAAGGTTGAGAATCACAGTGGCGCTAGAGGAAAATTTTAAATTTTTCACTTAACTAGACTTCACAAAAGGCCCTACAATGATTGTCAGATTCTTAAGATGTGAGAGATATAAGATTCCAGAATACATCAGAATTAGACCAACCAATGACTTATCCTCTTTGAATGAAACACGCAGATCACTTGACACCAACAGAAGATCCTCACCATCCACTCTGAAAACTTGATTAGAGTTTGACAAAGAAATACGTAGAACAACCCATGCGATAAGTATGGTTTTTGTGCGCACAAATGTGCCCAGCAAAAAGTAGAGGGACCCCGAGCAAAATAGTAGCAAAATGGAAGCAAAGTGAACACAAAAACTAACCAAAGCAGGACAACGAGAGAAAACAACAAAGAAACTACCCTAAAGCAAGCAACCTATAGCACACCAACTAATCTAAGGAAAGCAGGAAAGCGAAGTACTTAAAGGAAACCTACACTACTCAAAATGGGCTATGTACAAAGATATTTATAAAACACTATGTTCAAGCAGGGTGAGCTGACATTAACATTCATTGGATTTTACAGTGCATGCACAAGCAAACGGGCGATCAGTACAGTTCTTAACCATGCAGATTTATCTTTATACTCAGACAAAATAAATTCAATGTTGCAACACTCAAGTTCAGTCACATGATCAGGGAAAATCAACAATTGAGGAGGCTCATTAAACCCATGGATAATCCATAAACATGTTTTCCTTCCCTCACTCCCATAATCAAAATGATAAGTGCAACTATGACAATTAACAGGAGCAAGGAAGGATAGAACCTGGATGTCGTCAAATGGATGTGGTAGCGTTGGACAATCGAGAGTGAGCACAACATCCTTGATAGGTGCATTGGCCACTTTGGATGGAGGCATCAGGTGGAGCAACATTTCATGTATCAAGCTTGCATAACATAGGGAGAATGGGGCAACAAGCACTTCTTCCAGGTCTTGCACGGGATCGGCAATCCCTATCAACCATTATTCGAGAAGATAGACTTCATCTCATTCATCTTTCGCAAACCTGGTGTCCACTTGATTGTTGTCCTCAAAAGGCAGCATGTTGTCCCAGTTCCTCTCTCAGGTGTTAGCCTTATTTTTGTGATGTTCAGTGTCATGGGACGATGACATGCACGAATCTATCCTATTGCAAGCATTTGAATATGAAGGAGGATCAACAACTATTATGGTGGAAGGAATCCAAGTTGCATCTTGTAGTCGGTCAGGTGCTTCATCTCTGTTGACAGCTATCTTAGCACCTCTTCCTTTGTCTTCTTCTTTTTTTTGTTCATGAATTTCATCATGACGTTCGCTTGTTTCCCCTTGTTCACTATCGCTATAGATAGAGAAGGAACCCCTCTCCCACTTTGGAGGCTCTAGTATTTCATCAACGGGAGGGGCAAGTGGTATGCCTTCATCGCTACCGTCTTGTAGAATGTATTCTTCTTTAGTGTTGGTGCACCTCCACAATACAACCCACAATGGAAAGAAGTCATCAAATGATGGCACCTCATCAAGGGGACCAAAATACACTACGCAATCTCCCTCCAAAGAATCACCAAAAATCCTATCATCCATGGTGCACAACTGCTCTTTAAGAGGAAGAACTTCTTGATAACTAGTGGACAACATTCAGACTGCTTGATCTACTTCATTGCTTAGAAGTCCGAGACTGTATTGTTGTCCCAACATGCCCTTGAGGCCTACCTTTAGCTGAGTCATCACTTAGTTCAGGCTCTTTGTCTTCACGTTCCATCCTTGAAGCAACTACAGGAAGTGGTGTGCTTGGTTACCTCACTTGTCCTTTTACTTGCTTAATGGCTTCTTGGCACAGTCTGCATGTGAACTCCAGGTGCGATGAATCATGAAGTCTGCACTAATTTGGTAGTAGTAGCACATCCAAATCCAATTGGTATTTCAGCTCTGACCAATCCTTTGCCAACCTGGAGATGAGCTAGTCATATCTATCCATTATCGGGTCCTCATCATCACTTGGGAGGTAAGTTGGATGGCGAACAACCATGCCCTGTACTTGTTCCCACTCCTCCAAATCTGAATTTTCAGATTCTCGATCACTGTCGTTTATGAAGGAGAGGTCTTCCAGTCTGACTTCACTTATGTCTTCGTCATCATTTTCTATTTTTGCAAGGTTGTCATCCCTTTCCTCTTTCTGATTTTCAGCATCTGAGTTAGTTGTCCTAACATCTGCGGCTGCAGACTTCATTGGTTCATCGTCACCTACCAAGTGCTCTTCTTCTGGAGTGGAGGACTACCTTTGATTGGTGGAGGGAATACCTTCTAAATTAGTTTCAATAATATTTTCACCAAGGCGCCTTGCTGTCCTAGTGAAATCTGCTTCTTCCTTTTGGTTCTCAACTTCAATGTCTACTGCTCCAACATCAACTTGTATCAAATTTCTTGGTTCATCCTTACTTTATTGTCCTTCAGATGTTGACAACTCTTCTGCCTCATGAGATAACTTCTCTTCAATGGGAGTTGGTTGTTCTGACTTTCCCAAACAACCCTTGACTTGAGTGATGATGTTTGTGCATGACGAGCAAGTGAATTCAGAGTGGGGTGCATTGTGAAATCTGCACCCATTAGACATCAATATTTCCTCCAATCTTGGTCCATCTTTGCTGCCCAAACATTCCTGGACCAGCTCCTTGAACACCTTGGCTGCCATGGTTTGCAATTCTTCCTGTGGGTCTTCGGGGGAAAAGGGCTGGTATATTTCCCAAAAGGGAATTTCTCCTTGCAAGACTCTTTCAACTCTCTCCAAGAATGTTAGACACCCCAATTCGTTGTGTCTGCAAGTACAATGAATCATGCACTTATTCGCCGATGCGAATTGCTCCAACGGTTTCCTCAATATTCTATTTAAATCTGCATGTAGCTGAGTGATGTCAATTTATGCAGGTTGCTCCATTTTGACTCAACTTCTACTTGCCTTAAGAATTTTCTAATTTTTTGCATTAAAAGAGATCTCTCTATCTTAGATTTCTTCTTTGAAAGTTATTTTTTCAAATTCCAACCTTCATCTTTGTGGCCTCAACATGTCATGCCCTCCTTCTAGCGCCAATTCTATTGATGTGTGTTTTATGTACTTCTCAACACAGGTAATCCATAGATGCATCATCTCTCTTGAAAGACAATCTTCCACAATCAGATTACAGAACACTTTCACAAGGTCTCTAATGCCAGGTCTTGACAATGCTTGGAATATCTTAGTTGATTTATGTAATTTGTTGGAATCCCAAGGTAGACTTACAGATGAGTTACAAAGCATGGGAAGTTGGGTTTGCAAATGCAGTTTCAAAATGCTGGAAGTGAATGAACAATGGTCGTCCACTCAAAAAAACAAGTTGAAACTCATCAAGTTCATCTAATTTAGCTTCATGGTGATGCTTTGGATCCTACTCTAACCAAGGATTAAAAGAAATAGCAAAAGGAGAAGGGTTAAGAAAGTTGTTCTAATCCTAAGCTATAAATGAATAGTAACAATGGTGGCTGCTACAGTAGACAAACTCCCTAAACTAGGTTTTTCTAGGCCAAGAGGAACCTACAGTTACACAAAACCAGTGCAATCTTCTAAGGAATACATATTTTTAGATTGCACATGCACATCATGCACATGCGATTGAACTAAGTTGTGGCATTGAAATCAAGAAGCCTAGGCTAACGTTACACAACAGTTTGTCATCAACAAGTGCTAAAAGTATGGGTTGAAAGTTCACCAAATACCATAACAACAATTTCCATTATCACTTCCATTCAAGAATCTACAACTAAACTAAAAGGGAAGTAGAACCATGCATGCAAGATGAGCAAAATCAAAGAGAACATCCATAAAATCATGCAATGTTGTCTTCTATTGCTGCAAATGCCTTTTACACTAGCTTTCCAACCCTTTACAAATGAGAGGGAAAACCCTATTTATAGTTTTCAAAGTAAAAATGAATGGATAGGATTGAATTACATTGTGTGGCTTAGATTTGATTACATTAGGGTTTCACCTTACCCCCATTATCCAACAATTTAAAATACATCATTTGTCATTTTCCTATTTTCTCATCTAGTGCCTAGGTGCCATAGTAGTTTGTCCTCTTGCTGATTTCCCTTTTCACTGTAGCTGAAACTACCTGAAAGTTGCCTTTGTTTGATGGACTTGCATCATTCTTCATTGAATCAAATGAGTGTCAACGAATGGCATCAATGGATTGGTTGCCCCTAATTCAAGAGATAGGTCATCATCATCTGGTGAAAAGTAGGACAGCTCCCTCATGCCTTCTTCAAGGCCACCCCCTTCCATTTTTGTCATTGACGTCCTTGGCACAGACCTTCTTCTAACACTGACCCTATTGGTGGGTGCTAGGGGGAGAGGAGAACATGAAATGAATGGTGACAGGAGCTATGCGCATTCCTTGTTCAGCTTTCTCAATGGGTCTCCTCGACGAAGCTGCGGTAGGCTTCTTGAATCCTGCATACATGAAGTGTCGTAAGTTCTTTCATACACAAATTAAGACAAACATTAGTCAAATCCTACAAACTCCTTGTTAGACCCATCCATGCATCATCAAAAGATCATAATATTCATATTTGGAGCTCATTTGGACCATAAACATTAATGCGGGCCCAAGGGGGCAGGTAGCGAGTAAGGGACAGCAAACGAGGGACAACATTCCGGAAGGGAAGTTCCCAAACCTCACAAAACTTAGCAAAACCAATATTTTTCAATTATAGCGCATAGGAAAAGGGGAAGGAAGAGTGCCAAGACAAACTTCCTTGAGATTTGAACCATTTAAATAAAAAGCAGAAGCTTGGAAGGGGAAAGTCGGAGGGTCACCACCCTTTGAAATGGCAATGAGCACACAACGGCCTAGAAGGAAAGTCCCGGAAATGGCCACGGAGGGGCCAGGTCCTAGAGGCTGGGCTGCTTGGGGCTGATAGATGTTCAAAAGGACCAAAGAGGGGCGGAGTCTCATAAATGGGCACAGAGGGGCTGGGTCACCGGGGGCTGGCGGATGTTCAAAATGGCCATGGAGGGGCAGAGTCCCAGAAACGGCCATGGAGGGGCCACGTTCCAGAGGCGGGTCGCTGGGGCCGGTGGATGTTCAAAATGGCCACGAAGGGACGGAGTCCCATAAACGGCTATTGAGGGGCCAAGTTCTAGAGGCTAGGTGGCTGGGGGCCGGTAGATGTTCAAAATAGCCATGGAGGGACGAAGTCCTGGAAACGGCCATGGAGGGGTCGGGTTCTGAAGGCCAAGTTGTCGGGGGTCGGTGAATGTTCAAAATGGCCAAAGATGTATGAAGTCCTAGAAATGGCCACAAAGGGGCCGAGTTCGAGAGGCCAAGTCGCTTGGGGCTGATGGATGTTTAAAATGACCACGGTGGGGCAAAGTCGTGGAAATGGCCACAGCGGGGCCACGTTCCAGAGGCCGGGTCGCTGGGGGCCGGTAGATGTTCAAAACGGCCAGGGAGGGACGAAATCCCAGAAACGACCACGAAGAGGCTAGGTTCCAAAGGCCAGGTCACTAGGGGCCAATAGATGTTCAAAACGACCATAGAGGGGCCAGGTTCCGAAGGCCAAGTCGCTGGGGGTCGACAGATGTTCAAAACTATCACGGAGGGGCCAGGTCCTAGAATGAATTTTTTGCAACTTCTCGAAACTTAACGAAACCTTGGCATTTCACTTAGGCACCACAAAAACATCCCAAATCCATAGGAAACTTGTCCCCAAAGTCAAAAATGAAGGGAAAAGCAAATCGAGCGAGCAAGGAAATCTGGCCAAGCAAATCTGGTAGGGCGGACCCGGAGGACCCAAAGGGCATAGAAAATTTTGCTAAGTGAAACATGGTCAACTTGAAATGATACTATGAGTCTCGTTGACTATTTTAGATGCCAAAATCGGGGGTACGTAAAATGATGCAATGACACAAAATGACTGGGCAAGGCAATAGGAAGAGAGGGTCCCCGTTCTGAACAGGGCGTGTGTGCAAAACATGCACAACAATTATCTTGTTATTTGATTTCATTTTGAAGCATGTTGGAATATTTCATATCGATGTTGAATGTTTGTTTTGTTTAAAATACTAATCATGCTAATGATGTGTGTTAGAGTTTTAACCATTTGTAGACTTTGATGTCCATAGGTAAAATATATTTAGATTTCAAGATGAGGGCTACATTTTATTTGTAATTGGTGATGGTGTGTGGATGCACATATATAACTCCTTTTATATATAAAAATAATTGCTCAATGTGGATGAAATAATTATTTTAGAGGACAATAGACATACACTCCAAGAAATCAATAGTAAATCCACATTTTACATATTGTATTAGTTAAATTCCTTTATAACAAGTTTCATTGATTGATAAAAGAGCTCCACTTCCTCTTAAGTATACATGACATGATTTTGTAAACTATTATTTTTTCTATTAATTTATTCAATTTTTCTTTCCCAAAAGATTCACAACCTCTTACTTATCAAATGTACTATGATAACATCCAAAATCCACACTCTTTTACAAATAAAACAACAACAAATAAAATGTAAAATCAATACCTTAAAAAATAAATTATTTAAAGAAAATAAAAAAGTAAATAATAAATAAAACAAATCAAAGAGAGATCCAAATAAGTGATATGGAAATGAAACCAGTTTCTAATCCTCCAAATTGATAACTAATTAAGAAAATATATTTAAAAAGGATAAAATAATTGGATAAACCAAATAAACTTAATTATTAGCTTCTTACACTTACATAAACAAGTCTGTGTACATTTTTATTCTCCCCATTTAAATTGACATCTACTAACTCATCACAAAGTAAAGTACTTATCAATAGATTTATGCTTTTAAATAAGATTTTAAAGCAGTTTACATACTGTGAAAATTTCCTTGTTTTAGATTTGGTTTCTTAGCAGTTTGATGCCTATGGAATCTTATCCTTAGCTTTGTTTTTTCTACTTTCCTTTAGAGTTATCTTTGCTGGTGTTTGATCTTTGTAGCAAAAATTCCTATTAAATTTTGCATGGCAACGAAGTTTCAAGATTGTCAACTTACTCTGCAAAATGCATTCTTGCCTCTCTACGCCTCAGCCTATTTTTTCTTTCTACAGGTCTCAAATGGAGAAGTATACAGAGATGATTGGTAACAATAATTTTGAAGCTATAGAACAAAGTACGTAATGCCTCTTTCTGTAAGTTATATGGCTACCATGTTTAGGAACAAAATAGTTGGCTTGTATCATTTCATGCTCGGTTGAATTTCCATGTTGCTGGTATTATTTTTAAATTTGTAAGATTAGAAATAATTATGGTAGAGTTTGGATGGTTGTGGAGGAGGTGGTGAAGTATAGATGTTAGGCAGACATCCATTTGAGGTGGTGGGTGGAGATAGTGTGACGAAAATGGCCTTGTTGTGAGGCAAAGAATAAGAACAAAAATTAGAAATAGAGAAGAGGATTGCATTGTGTGAAGTAGAAGAAATTTGATGGCAGCACTTGCTTTTGTAGTAAGAGGGGATGAGAAAGAAACACGCAAGGTGATGGAGTGAGAACGATCTAATGATTAGGTTTCGTCTTAAAGTTGAGATTAATAGCATGTTGAGCTTGCATGATTATCTCAATAGTGTCTTTGATATTTTTCTTTGCAGTTTTGAACATTTCTCTTATTTTTGGGTCTACCATACTTTGTCACCATTCTCTTAAAAATTAAGATCTATTTTATTTTTTCATGGGAATATTTAAATTTATTTGCAAGTTAATTATTTGCATGTAAGTTGATCCATATGTAGTTTCTATGTTTACTGCTCTTACTATATTCACTACATGGCCATGCAAATCATAAAATATTTCTAAACCCAACAATGTAACCTCTCAAACATGGCCATTTTGATGATAAATCTATGTTGTATGTCACCACTACATATCAAATATTTGTTACTATTTTGTATTTTAGACTGCTTTGGTCTATAATTTCAATGTTTTTGTGATTATCAACTTTTTGAGATGTCCACATCTCTCTATGTTTTTGGGAAGTTACATCTTGTCCACCACTATAGGCATGCTCTTTCATTACAGATGGCTCACTTTGTGGGAAGATTCTTTCTTGTATGCATGAATGAGATACAATGTCAGTAAACTATGAATTTAATAAGATAATGCTTTAACATAGTAATTAGCATCCCACTATCAATCTAACATATTAATAGGTAAAATGTTACATTATTCTTTTCTTTATTTTCCCATTTAATAATATAATGTTTTTCACTACTTTCTAGGGTTGGTGTTCAACCCTAAATGCATCAGGAGAAGAGTTTTTAGGCTATTAAAGCAAATTTATTATTCAAAAAGTCTTCAAGATTTTGATCAATGTCAATGCTAACAACGTTTTAAGAATTTCCTTCAGTTTTTGCCAAAAATAAATTTGGATAAACTAATGAGAATTTCAAATCTTTATTTTATTTTTAATTTAATTGAAGATGAAAAGAAAATACTTAAATTTATGGATGAAATTAATAATAAAGAAAAGTCTTTGATCTTAATGAATGAGATTGATGATGAAGAAAATTGGAATTTTATTTTTTTCATTAAAATAATGTTTGTGATCTAATAAAGTTGAAAAATGTAATTTGTTTTGGTGTTCTTTAAATATTTGGATTCTCATCAATCAAAGTGTTTATAAAATCTTGTTTACCTGCTTTATTACATTCAAGATGTTTTTACATAAAATAAAAAAGCATGGTAAGATTCTCCTTTGTTTTATATTTAGCACTCTAGATAGTTGTCTTGATTTCTTCTATACACATCCATACTAGTTAAGATTTTTTGTACGGAAGCCCGAGGATGGCTTGTATATAGTATATAAAAGCACCGATCTTTTCATCTATGCTTGTCTGTATGATTTTCCCGCGTTTTGTATGGCCGACAATGATCAAATCCTTTTCTCGGCCTGTAATATAAACATTTTTAAAATAATAAAAAAATAGAACACTCAGCTATCAAAAAAGTGGCTGACGTGGCATATTAAATTAAAAAAAAGACCAGAATTTATCCGAATTAACCTCCCACACATCTTCGGCGTACCCATTGCACAAGGTAAGGTGCGATTACTAGTATATCAAAATTTAAAATTAATATTAAATTTTATTTAATTCATTTGTATAAACAATCACTACAATTTAATTAATTATTTCAAAACTAAATAATATATATTTTAGAAATTTTAGAAATTAGAATTTAATTTATTTTTAGAATGAAATTTAAGTTTTCAAGATATTGTTGTGATTTCTCTTCCACACATATTAAAGAGATTTAAATAAAAAACTCCCCTATGAAAATTATTGTATGATTTTTTAAAATACATTTTTTAAGTATAATTTTATTTTATAACTATATTAAAAGAAAAAAAGAATAGAAATTTTGATTTTATAGATAGATTTTAGTTCATAATTTATTCTAAAATTATAATTAGTAATTGCTGAATTATTTTTAAATGAATATTTAATTTAATTTAATTTTTTTGTATTAGATAATTAGTATAATTTAATAAATAAATATATAATATTTAATAAATATTAACAATAGATGTCTTGATAATGATATCTTTAGACGTATTTTATATATACAATGACAACAGGACATATAGATGATCAGCAAATCCCTAAAAAAATAAAAATCTACATTCTATTTTCATATATAATGATTTTTATTGATTTCAATAATTTTTATTTTTATTTTAAATTTGCTAAATAAAAAATGAGCATATCAAAGAGCATGTGTTCTCCACGGTCACGGAACCCAGGCTTAAGAGCGGTCCCAACTGGACAGCAATAAACATAAAAAAACGACGGACTGTTGATCTGTTAATATCTATCCCTTTATCTTGGGATGTTAAAATTCTTTCCGTCAATTCACAGTTGGCGCGTGTAATAGAATATATTAGTTTCTTTTCTAATGGCGTGTGCCATGAGCGTGGCTTACCTCTTTCCCTTCTATTTTAATGTACAGTATATAATAAATTGTTTAAATATTTCATTGTCTATTTTAATACTATATTTGTAAAGTGAGCAGTTATTATCTCTTAATCCATTATGTTTATTTGGTGAGAGTAATCACAAAAATGGGAGACTTTTTAATTAGAAATTTTGTTTACTTTTCAAGTCGGACAAATGAATTGAATTCATTTAATTAATTAAAAAAATTGGTTTAGGATATGGTTTTTAAAGTAATGATGTTAAATATAATATTATTTGGTAAAATATATTATAAATATTATTAGAAATAATATATAAAGGGATTATTAAATGGTTATTTTTAGTTTTGAATTATTTTTTGTTATGTTTGGTTAATTGGATTATAAGCTTTTTGTTTGACCATTTAATCACATTTTTAGGTGTTAATTTTAGTCACAAGTGGGTTTGGTATAAAACAAAAACTACTAAATTGAATATGCTAATTATAACAAGCTAGTAAATTATGAATTGTATATGTAGGATCCCGTGTCATTAAATTGGTGGAACACCATTGCCCATTTTTATCTTTGGATCTAGCTTAACCTTGAATTGATATTAGGGTGGCAACCACATTACTCATTTAATCTTTATCATGTTTTCTAGGCTTAGCTCCTTTATGTGGCAACAATGACATCACTATTACCTCTATCACATCTCAATGGTCATAATATATAGTCTTATTCATGGTTTCTACTACTATACATTATATTTATGTTTCATCAATAACATGCCTACTCCCCCCTCCTCATGCACCTCGTGTCCCTCTGTGTCTAATACAATATATAGTTAGAATACTTTGATGTGTATAATTTCTACAAAGTGTTTTTGGCAAAAGAATAAAATTACTTAAATAAAACTAATTACACACAACTAATAGATTTATTAATAATTATAACCATCAAGATATACCAAAGAAGAATAATCCATTGAGGATTATTAGAATACCACTCAAACATACAACCAATTATATTAAACATACCATTCATACTAGAGTTTCCATTGACCAACACGCAACCATTATTTTAGCTAATCATTTTGGATAAGTTGAAGAATGCATTGGGTTTTATCCTAGACCAACCCTCCCTAAAATATAACATCCCAATTTCTCATCTCTTCTAAGGCACATTTAGCTAGACAATCAAACACTTTATTCCACTATCTACAGATATGGAAAAATGATATTAATTCAAAATTTATGGCCACAAGAATAATTTTCCTAGCCACCTAAGAAAATCTCTAAGAGAAATCTTGTAAATTCCTTTTACTCAACAAGGAAACCAAAATCTTAGAATCCATTTCACATATAAACTTATTCCACCCTAGTTCACTAGTCTTCTTTAGAGCCTTGAGAACTGCCTAAGCTTTCATTTGATTATTATTGTGCATCGCCATATAAGTAGAGAAAACTTAGTAGATAAAACCTTCACTATCTTGACCAATTAAACCAATCCTTGCCACACAAAGATTTCCTCAAGTAGAGTCATATGTGTTGATCTAAAAGAAACCACTTGGATGGGAAGGCTAGACCTATTCACCTTTTGAGAAGGTTGTATTATGTGATTAGGCCTACACTATGTAGTACCAAATAAGCCAAACTCTAGGATTTTAGCAACATGACCATATAAGGATGATAGAAATTCATCAATACTAAACTTGGCCTTAATAATTTCTTTGAGCATACCCTTAATATTATGAAAAAAATTCATAGATATACTCTAACATCCTTGGAAAATTTGTGTGTTTTTGTATAGCTAGATTTGGAAAAGGATAAAAGAAAGACCAATTTCCCACACTTCTATAATGAAGGATGTTGAAGTTAGGGGTTGGCCCATATTGTCCCAAAACTCTGACAAGGTGATAACTAACTATCTAGATCGATTCTAGGTATTCCATCGTAAAATTTATATCATTATAGATAAAGATCATTGGAAAAAAGGTGGTTAGTAGATTCTTTATTGTTTCCACAAAGGACACAAATGGAAGGTCCTTGGAATTTTGATTTTCGTACATATTCTCCTAAGTTAGTCATTTGTTCTTATTTAATAGCCACATGAACATGTTACATTTTGACCAACTAATTGTATTCTAAATTCTCCTCCACCAAAGAGAAATAAAATTATCTCATGCTTGTTGCTATAATGAATGATATCGAAGAGTAACAAAAAAATCATTTAGTGTCATGACCCCAAGACAAATATTTGAATCCTCTAGAGAAAAACAAGGGTTATTTACAATAATAGATGTAAGAATGTGTCTATCCTCTATAAAGCCTCCCTTAGGCTAGTTTTGAGGTTTTTTCCAATTACATATCAAAGAACTCCCTATAGAAATAGAGTACTTGAAATTGGTTTCTCTTGATAATATTACCTCTAGAAAAAATTCACTAAAGAACTAAATCAAGTGAAAATAGGAGAGAATAAAAGGGTTGTTGTCCCATGAATTAGTCTATAAAAAAAAAAAAATCTCTCTTATAAATTGTCCACAAAATACCCTCTTTAATAACATGGCCCCTCTCTCAATCATCCACCAAATCATGGATCCTTTTCTAGTCAATTCCATCCATAAAATATCATTATCCTCTACTTAGGTCATTGTTAGATTAAAATGGTAGTTACCTAATTAATTATTTAATTACACAGATCTATTTTCACATTAGTTGATTATGCTTACTTAGGTCATGTGCTTTTCAGAGTCTCACATCATAGGATGAGGATGAATGACATGACCTATTTTTATCCTCACCTAGGGCCACCTTTTACTTTTTCCTTTTATAAGGATTTTTATTGTATCATTCATTTGTGAGTTTTTTCACATTCATAATGATTCATGCTTTTTTTGGATTAATACTATATTTGGCCTCCATATAAATTCTATTGGCTTTTATCTCCTTCTATGAAAAGTATGTGTTTGATTGTAGGTGATCCTTGTGAGTTGTAGGGTTGAAAATTTACTCCAACATGTATCAAAGCTTGATTCCCTATCCTATTTTCGAGATTTTTATCTTTGAAAAATAAAATTCTACATTTTGGATCCAAATAGACCTCACCATTGTATTTAGAAGGCCAAAAAACCTTAAGATCAATTGTCTAAATGTTGAAACCAAAGTACAAATAATTTTTTCAATTTTTTTAAGGGCTACATAGATTTCAAGGGTAAAATTCCATACATCCATACATAATTTGTATAGCTGTATTGATTTGTACGACCATATAGTCATTGTACACTATATATAACCCTTTGATCTTTTAGAAAATCCCCTTAGTTTTTTTGCAATATTTTTGCATTTTACTATGGTTTGTCTTTTATGCGGCAAGGTTTTTGAATTTTTTGGAACATGCTTTTTTAGACAATATTGAATAAAGAAAAATCTAACATTTTTTTATCTATCAATGGTATTATGTGTTCCACCGCTACCCCTTCATAACCTACCATCAATAGTAACCAAGCACTCAATTGGATTCTTTTATGCCTTAGTGGTGATGACAATGACTAGAAATTTCTATTGGTTTTCATTAGTTTCCACTATCTTTTGGTGATTTTTGATCATTTTTTGTATTTTTTCAGCCTCTATCCATGTTTTTTTTTATTAAAGGTTCTTTTCGACAAATATGATTGGGATTATTTCCCTCCTTGCAATGCTTTCTCTATTTTCCTGATTCTTGTGGTGTGACTCCATTGATTGGGAATCTATAGAACATTAGTGAGAATTTATTCATTCAAACATTATCATGAGATATCATATCCTAGCTTCCACCGTTGACAAGATTTGATTCTTTATAGTTTTAGTTTCCCATCATATATTATTAATGGTTATGGTATTTCTCTCCTCTACTTGTGGATTGTCTTTATTAGGACTCTTTCTAGGATCGACTAGATTCTTTCTTTTGCCTCTTGTTGAAGCCCCCATAATGATGTCACCAATATAGTTTTAAAAATAACTTAAAATAAATCAAAATAATCTTTTTTTTGCAATAATTGACCATGGATTGTTATTCAATTGTTAAAATAATCTTCAAGAAATTCACTAAATTAGAATATAGAGAGATATTTTTATTATAATAATAATATAACACTAAATTATTTAATTATACTCTAAATGGCCTCAAATTTAGATTTTAGCAATTTTAATATATATTTGAACAACCCCACAATGTTTCTAAAAAATATTATTTTACACCCCTAGCACAAAATTTTGCAGAAATGCCACTTTTATAGTTATTCATTGAAATGTGTTGTGGATCAATGGTGTACTCCATATCCCTTGTTTGGAATGAAGATTAACTTTTAGAAGTAAACTAAATGATATGGGTGTGTAGGGTAAAAGTACAAACCTATGTCACACTTTATAAAGGAATTGACTAACACCAGAAAAAAGTTTCAACTTCAAACACACAAAAGTGGTCTATATGTTTTGAATTTCAAAATGATGTAAACTAATCAAATTTCAAACTCTTGATGAAGTTTATTCCTTTAATTTTTCATATTTTTTAAAAATTGTTTTGATTATTCTTTTATCACTTTAAGAGAAGCTTTTGAAATGCTAAAAATTTTAGGGAGAAGTGATGTTCAGTTAACCTCAAGAAAAAAATAGAAAAAAAAATCATATTTCCCTTTTTTCTTTCTCTAAATAGGTAACTTCAATATCTAGTGCATGGAAAAACAAATTGAAATTTTGATGTATATTTTTCTCATAATAATTTTTTAAAGTCAAACTTACAATAATTTGATAGTTTTCATTTGATGTCAACTATTGTCTACTTTTTTTATCATTTAAAAAAAAGCTTTTGAATAGGATTCTCTCCTCTAGTGCACCATATATTTTTTAAATTTTTGTAATATGTTTTACAATATTTTTTTAATTTATAATCAGCCTATTTTTTAACTTTAACAACCTACTTACATTATTTTAAAAAAATATATATATTAAAACTAATCAAAATATATAAAAAAATACATATTGGATTCACCACTCTGAGATCTACAAACGGGTATTTTTATTTTATTGTTAAATCATTTTGACTAAGGAAATATTTAGTTGAAGTTGAAAGTTTTAGAAAATTCTTAAAAAGGCTGAGTTGGTTGCCAACTAGGATGCCACATAGACAGTTTCAGTAGAAAGGGTTTTGGTCAAAAGGGTGTTGACTAAAACCCTTTCTATTGAAACCCTACACATAAAATGAGTCACATTTCAAAGTGATGAAGGGAAAATTTCAATTTTATTAGTGTTAGGTGAAAGGATTTTTCCTGAAACTTTATGTGCCACGTATAGGCCATGTGGTTATTGGTAGAATTGTTTCGACTAAAACTATTTAGGTCTAAATTGTTTCACTCAAAACTATTTATTTTTCCGAAAGTGTGACATAGGTTTATGCTTTTACCCTATAGGTTGTTTTTTTGAGTGAAGGGAGAAATATGTTCAATGGAGCTATGGTTTTAAGGATTATTAGGTTGACACTCTATTTCAACTAGATGCATGTATATATTAGTGAAATATTTTTTTAATTCTTAAGAGATCTACAAAGTATTTACCTTCACCAGTATAACTAGCAAAAAAAAATACATTGTGTCTAGTTTTGATGTTCATTATTTTTTGGGTACTTAAGGGTGCTCATGATTTGGAGACTAAGATACCAATACAGAAAAAAATGCTATGGAACCAAAGGATATGTCACATAGGTGAGAATGGTTTAATAACCCTAAAAACTAAAAACCTTGTTGAGGGGTTAAATGATCGTACTACTGATCTTGCCTTCTTTGAACCTTATGTATATGGAAAACAAAATCATTTTTTATTTTACTCTATCTCTCATAAAATTTTGGAGGCTTGGATTTAATTCATTTTGATGTATTTGGTCCCATTAATGTTCCATTGATTTCCAAATTTGTATCTTATATTTCCTTCATTGATGCTTATAGGAGGACATGGGTATATATTTCCTTATAGATAAATTTGATGTCCCTAGTTGTTTTTAATAGTTTAAGGCTCTTCTAGAAAATTGAGAAAAATAATATTTTAAGAATTAATGTGGTGGTGAGCTTTTTCAATATATTTTCATATATTTGGTAAGGATCAAGGGATATAAATACATAAGAAAAATCTATACACCCATTACAAAATTTATTTGAAGAATAGTTGAATAATACATTAATAGAGAGGGCTAAGAGTATTCTTAATGGGCTAGCATGAAACAAAATTTTTGTGTGAAATTGGTTGCCACAACTCGTTACTTAATTAACAAGTCCTTTATATCAACTCTTATTAATTATACAACAATTGGTGTGTTGTGGTCAAGGGAAAACCCTCAATGAGATATTTTTGAGAATTTGGTTGAAAGGAATTTGCACATTTTCCTAGGGAGAAGTGGTCAAAGTTCAATAAAAAGGCTATAAAGTGCATCTTCATTAGATATCATGTTGGTGTAAAAATCTATATTCTTTATGACCCAATGGCTGAAAGAGTTTTGTATAGTAGAAGTGATAACTGTAGAGAAGTTAATTCTTGTTCCAAATTATTGCAGCTAGAGAAGGATAAAAATAAATATATGGTTAAAAGCTAACCCCTAACACAAAGAATTTTGAATTAGAATACCATAAAGGAGGGTATGTGCAGGATCATTGTCCGCCCACAAAAGGATATAAAAGTCACAATGAAACTAAACAATTATTCCAACAGGTGACTAACATCTTCTCATGGTCGTTCATTTACTTTGTCAAACCAGGGAATGTATACTTGAAATGGAGCAGCACGGTATGTGCACTAAGAACTAGTTTCCAGTCACCATCTATAGAAAACAAATGCTTAAAAGTAATGCAACATAAAGCTTTTTAACTCAAACACAACTCGGCTAAAACAAAAATCATAGCAGCTATTATTAAAGGACAAATTGTGAACTGGCTTTATGCTGCAGGAATAGACACAGGGATGGATTCCCGATGCTACAGGAACAATACAAAGCTGAGTTTGCGTTGAAATCTACAAAAATAGATTCTAACTAGTAATCAACATGAAATGAACAGTTAACAACAACTTGCTACAGAATACTTACTAAGTGGGCCCCCTTAGCAAGCATCAACTAGATTACACAAGAAGTTGACTCAAAGCTTCATCGAATTTTATTCATACTCAGAACCAGGATACATCGATTACTCTGTTTGAAAATAAAACTTAACACAGAACTCTATTGCTTATTCAACTTAATTTTAACACATACTGTTTCATCCTCGTTCACTCATGCAGGAGGAATGGTTATTTAAATGAAAAAGGCAACTAACTAACTAACAGAGGGAGTCGTGATCATAAATACATTATGAATCCGCGGAATAGATATTCATAAATGAAAGTCTATCTGCTCGACGCGACCCAGAGAGAATATAGCATTACACACTCCCTAGATCAAAGGACCGTTTAAGCTCCTTCCCAAAGATTCGGTCAAAGAGTTATTACTGGAACAACTTCTTCAACAGAGCCAGATTCTTTGCGCTTGATCAGCTCCTGCTCCCTCCAACAACCTGCAATAAGTGACAGAGGCGAAGGAAAGCATACACACAAGTGACACGACATCCATTCATTAATCACACGTTAATCCTATTCCATTATCCAAAATCATAAGCATACATCAGCCATGCGGGAGGTCAAAAAGGTAATTAATAAAGTTGTCAAGCTACAGAATATGGAATTCGTTGCTACAGGATACCACCCGAAAAGTCTTTAATCAATAGGTTTAAACAACTATTAATAAAAAAGTAA
This sequence comes from Sequoia sempervirens, assembly GCA_007258455.2. Classification (NCBI taxonomy): domain Eukaryota; kingdom Viridiplantae; phylum Streptophyta; class Pinopsida; order Cupressales; family Cupressaceae; genus Sequoia; species Sequoia sempervirens. Next base: position 146,205,104 of record VDFB02105785.1, read on the forward strand.
GAGTATCAAAGTTTCAAACAATGAGCATATTTAAGGCTCATCAATCATCATGGAAAAAATAGGCCCTTAAGTGGCGAAAAATTTAGAAAAATTAGAGTTAGGCAACTTGACATAAAAATTGAATAAGTTATCTATATTATTTCAAAAATATGTAAGAATAGAATCTGTAGCAAATTGAATGTAGTTTATAAACTACTAGGTTTTTTTTTTAAAAAAACTATTTGGTGAAAATTTGAAATTTCAATGTAGTAGTACTTAAATTTTAGGGAAAAATAAGAAGTAGGTGTCTGCTTGACCACCCTAACCACAATAAAATGATAATATTTTTATAGTATTTTATATATAAGTAGAGGACTCATGTCCTAATGTGATGCATATTTTTTGTAATTTTTTCCAAGTAAATAATTAATTATGAATTTTTTATTACAACTTTTAAAAAAAATATAAAACTGTATGTCTGACCACCTTAACTTGGTCAAAACTTCATGAAATTCATTTTTTTAAATCCTATAGTATGTGAAGCAGAGTGTGACACATATTTTGGATTAAAAAAATGTGATACTATTTGAAAGCTATAGATGTTTTTCAATTAGCCTATCAATCAAGACTTTAGTCAATTCAAATAGAAAATGAATAATAATTATTTATTAAATTCAAAGTAAAGCATAATTTATATTGGTGGAAAGCTAAGAATCTCCTTTAAAAACCCTTCTCGTTTCATCAATTTTGGGTAAAAAAAAAAGTCATCAGCCACATACCCATCATATCACCACTTTTTGGCCCATCATAATCTCGCACACACCCAGGGCCTAAAGAGGAAGATATTATATAGTTTAGCTAATTTTAAAGTAGAGAAAAAACCTTAACCTTATTCATTAGGGAGGTTCACTTAGAAAGGATAGGAACTAGAAAGGTATAATACCTTTGAGGGGAGATAAATTTTACTTCAATTGCTAAGAATGATAAGCCTAGTACTATAAAGGAGGCTATGGGTATGAAAAATGTAGAATCCTAGAATGTGGCCATGGATGAGGGGATGGATAATTTTAATAAAATAACATATGAGACTTGGTATAAATTTTGATTGATGAAATTCTATTTGATATAAATGGGTGTTCAAGACAAAAAATGGCACAATGAAAATGTTGAGAATTACAAGGTAAAATTGGTTGCCAAGGGTTATTCAAAGCTGACGGAATAAATTATGATGAGATTTTCTCCATCGTAAAAAATGCATGCTTTCAATTTCTATAATCTCTTTCTATAACATATGATCTTGAGTTTTTGAGCAAATGGATGTAAATATAACATTCCTTCATGGTGATTTGGAGAAAGATATTTATATGACATAACTAGAGTACTATATTAACAAAGGTAAGGAACATTCGGTTTGTAGTATGAAGAAATATTTATGTTTTTTTAAGTAATCTCCCAAGGTGTATTAACAAATTTTAAATTATTTTATGTTAGGTTTTGGATTTATGATATCCAAATTAGACTATTACATATACTATATTATAGATGGTGATCATATTCTAATTATTGTATTATATGTTAATGGTATATTGTTTTCAGTATTCAGAAGGGTTTGACTTATGATCTAAAGTCTCAAATTTTAGAGAAATTTAAAATGGACTTAGGGGAATCCAACTACATATTAGGGATGGAGATTAGAATAGATACAATTAAATAAAAATTTGGGTAGGAAAAAGTATGTGAACTCAATGTTGGATAGGTTTAACATGACACACTCTAGGCCATTGTGTGTACCTATTATAATGGGGAATTTTTTTTCTATTGAACACTGTCTAATTTCTCCTAGTGAAATGAATGATATGAAAATATTACCTTATGCTATTGCACTCTAGAATTTGAAGTATGATATGTTCTATGGAATACCATATATTACCCAAGAAGTAGGAATCCTTATACAATTTATAGCTAATCCTAGATGAGTATGTTTGGACTTAATAAAGAGGTTATTCATGTATGTGTGTGGTACCTATACATATTCCTTATCCTATCCCAATCTCAGTCGATATAAATAGAAGATGGACAACTAGCTAAAGGGACAACAACACATACCGAAACTAGGACAAGGCTAACTAACCCATGTCCCCACTAAGTGCAGGACAAGGATGAGCTGAGATAGGTGACGGGAATGAGCTCCTTGCAATAAAGAGAATGATTTTTCATTGAATGTGAAACATGAAATAGTGAGAATTTTAGGATCCTATAAATATTACATGGCAAGGAGTGGAATGCACCCTTTTAAGGGACTGTCTATGATGTCAAACTTTTTAAATATTTATTTTAAAGCACGATATTCATCAGTACTATGTTTGAGAACTCTATGATATCGATAATGAGACATGTTTGTATTTTTAGGATATAGCTTTGGATTTTCTCTCATGGGTGGTAATGTTATAAGTCCTTGGCTTAGAAGTGTGTGTAAGGTTCTTCTAGTTGCAAACATGGGACATGGAAATTGTAGTTTCTTTAGTTTGTAAGGATTTTGTTTCTTGCTAGATTCACCAACTTCTCTAGGTGGATATAGAGCAGGAGAAATAATCTCATCATTATTGGTAGTCATTGGTTGTTCTTTAGGAAGGAGGACTACAAAACTATTCCTCTGTAGTATACTTTTCTAGTCTAGGACTTAGGCAATTTTCACCAAAACACTTGGTCTTCTCTAGACTTCTTTAGACTATGTAAATATAGATGCACCATCACTTCTACAATGGCTTTCCATCAATGACAAAACCATACATAATCATGCTCATATTGCCAAAAATATCCCCCTTTTTTCATTGATGAAAACAAAATTATCCAAAACACTCCAAAACATTCTCCCCCTTTGACATCAAGGGAAAATGGTACCAAAAATATATTTCTCTTCTTTACTCTCCTAATAGATTTGCATGAAAGTAGCTCCCCCTATTTATTTTTCTTGTGCTTTCTATATTATCCATCACAAAAAATGTACCACAACTCCATCTACTAACTCCACATGTATGTACATTGAAATTAGAAAATTGCATATACAAAGAGAAAATGTACACCTTAACTAGATGAGGGTAAACAACCCTAATAAGACACCTTCAATTTTTTAAGGTATTCCTCCCAATCCTTATAGGAAAAGGAAAGTGTATGAATTTTCAAACAAAACATTGAGGTCTTCTCCTTCTTCTGAAGAACTAGGCACTGGATTATTTTACACAATATTCTTAGCATCAACTAAAACTTTAGTTAAAGGAGTAAGCCTTGCATTTACCATATCTTTGAGCTGACTATACCATATTATTATTTTCTCTTTTTTTTTCTTGCAGTAGAAAGAATTGACCACATGTATATTTTCAATGATAGCTCTTGTAGCTCCATTTGCATCACTCGTCAGACCATAAAAACCTAAGGCCTGAGCAATTTGAGACTCAATTGAGTCCATCTGATTCTTAATGCTCCTTGTAGAAATTGACCACTTCAAATATAATTTAAATAATTGTTTAACTTCTTCCAAACAATTTTTAACATCCTCCAAGTTGCCTTGCAACTTGGCATGTTTAGTACCACACTTATCAGAAATATTATCTAACCTTTTATCTTTGACCTTCTTTTCCATTTCCTTCTCTATCTTCTCTTCCAACCTAGTAAATACTCTTTAAAAGAATAAAACAATAACCTCAATTGTTGCACACTAGATAAATAACTATTAATAGATACTTTGAGAATTCCTTCATGCAACCCCTTCATAGGTTCATCAACCATCTTAGTATTCTTCTAGTGAGTTTGAAGAATCTTCTTTCTTGCAGAGGCATGAAATACTTCACCAAGTTGTAACTTTTATAGAGGGTAAATTTTATCCAAGTCCACTTGACCTTGTTGCATAGGAATCTACAACAGCTATGCAGACACCACTGGTTGAAAATGTAACTGCATATCCAAAAGATATTTTAATGAATCTCCAGAGGGTTTGGAGGATTCACCACCAATATTTGTGCTTTCTTCTTCATTTTTATCACTATTCTCTTTCTCTCTACTACCAGAGAACACTTTTACAATTCTTCTCAACTTTTAGAGGTAAAGTTTCTTCTTTTTATATACTTCAGTCTTCTTTGGGGCATCTTGCTTAATTTCTTTGTTCTGTTGATTAGTTACCTCCACATTTGGAGGGGTGTTATTTGTTAGTATATCTTCCTGCTCATTCTCTTTCTCATATTTCCCATTAATAGGTTCATTGATTTATGAGAGAGGTGTATCTTGTTGCATTTTATCTTTAGTCTCTAAAGGAGATCCCAACTCTTTAGCAAGTGTTTCCATTGTATATAGTGTCTTTTCCCTTAACCTCTCAATATCTTCCTTATCTCTACTCATAAGAGTACTAACTATTTTCTTTTTCTTGAATCTCTTGCTATACAAGTGAGACAACTTTTTTCTATCCTCATGAGACAAAGAGGAACTAATCTTCTCCAAGGTATATGTCTTCATTTTTTCATCCTCTACAATAGCCTCTTATCTTCTTGCATTATACCCACCTTTTAGATAATCTAGCAATGGATCTTCTACCTCATCTAGACTAGTACCAAATTTCACCATGTATTTGACTATAGCCTCTTCAATTTTTGAATTTTCTTAATCATTTGCATCTAGATACATTGCAGTAGTTTCCTTCAACATGCCAAACTCTGTAATACCTCTAAACAATGTATCTAACTTTGAATAGGACTATGCTTTTGGACCAAAGGGTTCTTCTCATATTTCTTACTCTTTTCTCTTCTTTGAAAAATGAAAGATTTATTTTATGTTTCTACTTCCTCTTCACTTTTTGTATCTACCACATTAAATTTCTTTTTTGTACCGATCTCTTCTTGAGAGACTTGAGACTTCATTTTCCAAACCAATTGGGGCCCTTCTTCTTCATCATCTTCACAATTGATAAATTATTTTCTCTAGTTTATTTTTCTTTCCTTCTCTTGGGAGACTTCTATTGCACAGTGGTGCTAGATGTATCTTTCTTCTTTGAACCACTTGTACACTTTGTTCCAAAAGGAGGAGTTCTAGAAGGCTTGGTAACTATAGGTGGTGTAGGAACTGAGGTCCTACCTAACCTTCTTGACTTATATGGAGTAGTTTGAAAACCTGAGTAGATGTACCTATGGATTTCTCTACAGGGGCCTCAAGGTCACCAAACTCTCTCTCCAAATCAGCCTTCTTATCTTCAACTTTTTACCCAATGTCCTTCTTTTCCACGTTCACTTGACCCTTCTTCTCTTCATAGGTACCATACCTTTCCACTATTGTATCCCTACGTTTTCTCAACACTATCTATACAAGACCAGTACATATAGAATCATCTACCTCATAAGGTATCTCTATAATCTAAATAGTTATGGGTTCAACTACTTCCATATAGCAATAATCTTTGCTAACCATAAAAGTTAAATCATTCTTGTAATTATCCACAGCTTTGCTATGAATCTTTCTATTTCATGCATCCACAATTGAAAAGGCTTAAAGAATCCCCACAAGATAGAATCACAAGAGTATTTATCATGGAATATTCTCAAATGATCTCTAATTTGAGTTTCAAAAGGAACATTATCTAGCCACACAACATTATTTCCTCTAGGTAACCCATTCATAAATTAAAGAATCAAGAAAAGGATAAGATTACCATACTAGAAAGGATATTTTGACTCCTTTTTCTTCTATAAATTCTCCAAAAATTGTAATAGTAGGAGCTCGCAAAGATCAAAATACTTTCCTTCTTTCACAATTTGATGGGTTGTGTGTATTGCGGTGGTAGAGACTGAATTCTCTTTGTTTGTGAAAAATATTTTATAGCCAATCATCATAGAAGCATAATTAATTCCTAGATCTTTAATTTCATTCACCGTTAGGGCATGCTTATCAAACTTTACCTTGATAAGCTTCATTACATCTTCATTCTTTACTGAGTTCAATGCCAAAATAGGACCAATGGAGCACAAGCTAGTGACTGCACTAATTGCCTCTTTGTTTATTATATAAGGAAAGTCCAACCACACGAAATGGTCATTTATTTTGCTAAGAACATTCTTTACCCACTCATTATCATAGCATGAATTAGGAAATTCATTCAACACATCTAGCTACTTCTTTGTCAAAATAGCATACTTTGGTTTTAGCTCAAAATCATCACTAGCTAACACCTTATCCCTCAACTTTGCTATCTTTGTGTTATCATATTCATCATACTTCGAATGAATGCAAATATGCACATCCTTTGTGTGCAACATGTTCAAAGGAACCCTAGAAAATGCACCTTCCTTATCCATCTCCATGGATTTGTATGGATGATTCTTGAATTTAGCTCTTGGTCTCTCAAGCACATCAATAACTTATGAAGTAAACTTTTTGTATTCTTCTAAACTAAGGTTTGTAAGAAATAGTGAATACCTTGTGAGTCTTCACTAGTAGGGCTTTTTTCGATACCAAAGTTGCCTTAGCTCTCATTTTCACTACTCTGCTCTTCAAATACTCAAACACAAATGAGTTTTGAATATACATAATGAAATATCAACCATTTTCCAATGGCCTAATATGCGCATTAATTATAGCAAAGAAAGTTAGGTCAAAAAGCTATTAGACCCTTATTGTATCATCATAGACACTCTTAATCACTTCGTAAATCTCTACAACAAGAGACTTCTTATCGATTATTTTACCAATAGATCAAGCATATCAACCAAACCATATACCAATATGTTGAAGACATCATCATCTCATCTTTGGCAAGGGGCTAAATGTTTTTTTGCTAAAATTCCCTGTGAGCCAATGCTATCTATCTAGTTTTTAAAGGAAACATCTAGTCCATGATTTGGCATAGACTTATTCTTCACCTCATTATCTTCCCTTTTCTCCCATATCTTGTTCATATCCTTCTTCATCTCAACCAAGTCAACCTTCATTACTAGATCAATCTACTTTTGTGAACCAAAGGGTTTCACATTCTTACTTCTGTAAAACTTAACTATGTGTCCTAGTTTATTACATTTATGACATATGAAACCTTTTTGTTGACTAAACTCACCTATTTCAATTTTAGATCTACATTCAAAAGACTTATGCCCAAACCCATTGCATGTATAATAGTAACCATTAAATGATTGGATCATACTATTATTGTAGCCATTCATTTTCTAACTTTTGCAATCACTAGCCTTATGGCCAAATCTATTACATGTATGAAACTTACCAGAAAATGATCAAAAATTTTGATTCATTCTGATTCTACACTTTATAGCTCTATGCCAAAACTTATTGCAAAAATAATAGTAACCACTAAAAAATGGGTACCTTATGGAGCTGGCTATCTGATAGGTGGTCTTTTGAAAATTTTCTTCTAGTTCCAAACACATTTGATATTTCTCTTCTTATCTCCAATATTTTTTAGAGTGTGATTCTCCTTTCAACTTTCTCCTTTTTCAAATTGTAATCCTCCTTTCACCTTTGAAGCCTTTTGACTAGCAATCATATCATCAAGCAAGGTGGAGCTCTTCTTGAATTTGTCCTCCTGACTCTTTTCTTTATCCAAATCTTTCCTCAAAGTCACAACTTCTTCAAGTCTTGAGCATTCTATAGACTTGTCTTTCAACTTGGAATTTAGGAAATCTTTAACTCTTTTTCCTTCTTCAACTTATACATTCAAATTGGTGACATTCTCATTTGATTGTTTAGGCTGCTTATTTGTTTCCTTGAGTCTTTCTTTAAATTTCTTGATTTGATCCACCAACTTCTTGATGCATTCATCTACTTCATTTATAATTTTCTTTTGAATCTTTATTCTCACATTCTACTTTATCTAGATCATCAAGAGTATATTTGAGTTCTCCTTCCATGTCAACTTCATAGTCCTTCACTAAACCCTTCCATTATGATCTCTTTTGGAGGGATAGGATACCTCTTAAGTGCCATGTGTTCAACCTCCAAGATCTACCTCAATGATTAAGCCAATTAGAGGAACCAAGCTCTGATATGAATTGTTGAACACCCAAAATACTAAGAGGGGCAGTGAATCAGTATTCATTGAAATTCATCAACTTTATCAACTTAAACATTCAATCAAAGCATGATCTCATCAAACTTTGTAGAAATGGAAAATAAAAATTGAAGCTTACATCACATCAATAAACACAAGAACACTAGATTTACATGGAAAACCCTTGAAAGGGAAAAACCATAGTGAGGATTAGCTCATAATATATTATAACTAGTTATAATGGATTACAAAATGGAGGACTTGTTGTCCAAGGAATCACTATCCAGAAAGAATGGCTCACTACCAAGGGCTCACTACCCAAAAGAATCACTATCCAGAATAGAGAAGAGAGTGGAAGAATCGCTTGTTTCTAGAATTTGAACTACTAAAAATGAATCTACAACATGTTGAAGATCAAGTTCCAATTAATCTAAAAAAGAATGACTTTACACACTTCATACTTCACCACTATCACCTTTCACATTTCACTCTACATCACATCTTCATTCACATCTCATGTCATCATCAAAACAATGAATTTACCTTCTATATATATACCACAAACATCCAAAAAATCAATTAGGTTCGCCTAATTGTATGAGCTATGTAACACCATGGCTTTTTGGCCCAAAAATCCATCACACATCCCTTGTAAAAAGAACCAAAATGTGTTCTTCATCAAAATAGGTTAGCATGACCTATAATCACTCCCATGAATCCGCTCCTTACAGAATTCAACTCTAGATGACCCCAAAACCCTTAGGTCAACATCGCACAAGAAAATTAGTGAAGCAACAACTGAATGAACCAATTGGTCATCCACAACTTGACACATGAACCACCAAATCACTTTCCATTTGGAGTGCATTCACTTCTAACATCCTCAAACACTTCCTCAAAACAACACATCATAATAATTATCCATGGTGTAATGTGAAGCATTCTAATATGCACTATGCATTGTAACACTACCATTACTAAGCTTGATACACTGTTATCAAAATATTTGACTGTGGAATACATAGAACCTTGAAAATCTAGATATTCTACTCTTCCAATATGTTCTATTAATAACTTAAAATTGCATGATAATATTCTGCAAAGCGGAGCAATGCGAACACCAAAATTGTTCCTCTGTAGCATACTCTTCTAGTCTGAGACTTAGACATTTTTCACCAAAACATTTGGTCTTCTCCAAAATTCTCCAGACTATGTACATACAGATGCACCATCACTTCTACAATGGGTTTCCAACAATGACAACACCATGTATCATCATGCTTATGTTGCCAACAAACTAATGATAAAATATTCTTAATATAACGTTGATAATTATTTACACATCAAACCTTCATTGTGCTCAATTAATAATAGTGATAGATTGATAAAAAATAATTTTTTTAAACCTCCATTATGCTTAATTAAGAATAGTGATAGATTGATATGTACTAGTTTTTAGATTGTTTAGTGCAATCTCTTTCTCTATCAATAAAAAAATTAGAATTTATAATTCAAAAATCTAGTCTTCATTCTAAATATTTTATTGTATATACAAATAAAGAAAATATAACCTATTCATATATTTGTATCAAGTAGGGAAGGCTTTTGCTAATATTTTATTAAAATATTTAAATTTTTAATAAGAAATTTATATATTTATCTTATCAAACACAAGAAATTATTTTAATATGTATGAAAACCTTCACATATTCATTTCTATCACATTAATATGATGTATGGACTTATTAAAAAAAACTATTTGACATATGCCATACCATGGTTGGTGAATCATTAGATATTTTGAAGGGAAATAAGATTCAATAATTTTTTTAATCCATTATATTTCCTCGAGGGTCCCTCATGGTAAATAGGATTGAAAGGGGCTTGAATTTCATATAATTCTCAAAATAAAAGAGCCTATTCTAATCTAAGACACTTTTGTCATCAAGAGTATATGGAAAGGTTTGGAGGTGATCAAACCATTCTTACTCTTGAACGAGATTGATTTTAGAACTAGAAATTATATGAACCAACAATCTCTTTGTTTTTATTTTATGACAACTTACAAAGGATGACCTTTACTAAAGCCCCTTTGTTCATTTCCTAAAATTTTCATAGAGGGGTTCATCTCATTTCAAAGATCTTCTCTAGAACAACTAAAAATTAGATATCTTAAGCTGATTTGAAGGTAAAATTTAGGCTCTCCAAATTTGATTTTAAGTATTTCTCTACGCAATCCATTTATACATGTTATCATGCTTAAAAATATTAGGTTAGATGAACCAAACCCTAGTAGAAAGAATGAAAATTCTATATCAATACTCACTTCTAAAGTTACAAGCATTATAAAATCTATTGATGAAACTCTCCATATGTGTTGATGATTCAAATGATTAACAATAAATGGGGTCTTCAAACTAGAGAAATTTCTAAGTGATCTATTGATGAAAAATTCCAATGTCTAAACCTTCTTAATTCTCATGTTCATAAAAATCTTGAACAAAATGATTAAAAAAAAGATGAAAGTGCCATCATGAAATCAAAGCCAATTCATAATAGTTAGTTCCTCTCGAATGGAAGGAAGAATCCCTCTCACAAAACCCACCACCTCTTACTATTAAATATCTCTTATTATACAATGATATGACTATTTTTATATTATTTTTTTCAATGTTTTATCTTCCTTTCATTATTCAAAACATAAAACCAAAAATAATTTATTTCTTTTCAATAAACTAATATAAATAGACACTTATTTCTCAAATAAAATTATTTCCAAAGTTTAATTACCTAAGTTGTGAAGCCATTGCGGCCAAGTTCAATGATGACTGAAAACCACTTTGCAAAATAACATTATATTGAAATCCGCGAATCCACCACCCTCACCTAAAAAACTTAGAAAAACTAGCAATCCATGAGAACACATGAACCCACTGGTTTACCAAAAATAGAAAAGCATTCTGCCACGCTCAAGGCACGCGCCCGATGTATCCAACTACTATATTCTACTCGCTGATCGATATGTAAGACGCCGTAAGCGATTAAAAATAATCCCCAAAATGTCAAAGAGATTAGGCGTGAACTGGGAAAGAGTTTTCCGTTTTATAATAATGGCAGCCATGTCACCTGTCCAGTTAGGACCCGTCTTTGCTACAGAGAAAGTACAGTCCTTACATAAGGAGAATTACCTGAGTGTGGAAAACACGCGCTCTCTAACACTCTCCAACTTTTGTATTCTGTGCACTGCTGACAGAAATCAAGAGTTGCCATGGACGAGAAAGCACCAAGCCACCGTGTCTCTCAAATGGAGGCAAAGGAGTTGAAGAAAATTATAGATGAATTCGGAGAAGCAATTGTGGAGGAATTCGTACATTCAATGCGCGAAAACTCCAGCGTTGTGATTACCATTCCTCCGGAGATAGAAGACAATAAAAGTATAGATATCCAGCAAAGAGGACAATGGCTGCGAGCCGCTGTCCTGGGAGCAAACGACGGCCTGGTCACCACCGCGTCGCTCATGATGGGTGTCGGCGCAGTGAAAAAGGACTCAAAGACGATGGTCATGTCGGGGCTGGCGGCGCTGGTGGCGGGGGCGTGCAGTATGGCCATCGGCGAATACGTTTCCGTGCAAACGCAGCGCGACGCTGAGCTGTCCGACCTTAAGAGAGAAAAGCGAGCCAGAGCGTCCCTAGGCGGATTCGAACAGGCGACCGATGCAGGATCCCCGTCTTCAGCGCCTCCTGCGTCTTCAGTTGTATTATCAAAGGAAGAGAAAAAGGGGCTTCCAAACCCTATTCTGGCGGCTTTCGCATCGGCCTTGGCATTTGCTGTGGGAGCAGCTTTGCCTTTGGTCGCTGCGGCTTTTATCGTTGACTACGTTATTAGGGTTTCAGTCGTGTCTGGAGTTTCGACCTTGGTTCTCATTGTGTTTGGTGCCATTGGAGCTTATTTCGGGCGATCATCTGTATGGAAAGGGAGTCTGCGTGTTCTGATAGGAGGATGGCTTGCCATGTTGGTAACGTACGGTTTGCTTAGGTTCTTTAACGCTACTACAGGTGTTTAAGTAAGGTGTAGATTTAAGAGTTTAAATAAGCTTTCTGTGTACTAGTTTTAGTTGTTAATTATCGTAGTATACAATATATAAATACTGTCTGTGATAAGCGAACGCTATAATAAATTTGTGAAACCAGATCCGCCCTTCATAGCTTTAACTTTCTTATGGAGGAAGATTTAGCGTTCTAGTTGTGTAAGATCGAATATCAGATTGCCAAACAGACGAAGAGGATCTGTATTTTCTGCATTACTATTGTAAACATTGTGCAAACCATAATGTTCCAAAATTGTTGTTTTTCTCTGCTCCGGTTTTCGGGCTGCTTGTTTACTATTAGTTCGTGGAGTCTTTTGTTATTGAAACAGAGATTTACTTATGATTATTAATTTCTGGTAATGGTTAAATTTTTTGTCTAGTCATGTTAACCATTCTCGTGAACTGTTTAGTAGTAGTTAATAATAAATTTGTTATTAATTATAATGTTTTTATTTTTATTTTTATTTTTTTTTATAGTTAACGACTCTTTTAGAATGGTTTGGGTTGATAGAGTATCTTTTTATTTAGATTATCTGAACCTTTCTAATTTTGTGAATTCTTGGAGTTTTCAAGGTGATAAGGTTTGTAGTAAACCTCCTTAGATTTTTACTCTATGAGGTTTAGTGATAGTAGTTGCTATTTGAAAATATTTATGTAGTATTTGATATTTAAAAATTAATATTCATCTCTTTTGTCAAAAAAATCAAACTAATTTGGTTAAATGGACATCTGATGTTAATTGTAATTGCAATTGTTAGTGTATTCTACTCTAGTTAGGCTAACTTAAGCCTAGTTAGGTGTTGGAGTTGACCCAAGTGACTCATTTCCCATGAGGTGTCCAAACCCTCTCGACACCTCTCCCTTGCACAAAGAAAGTAGCTCACCACCACTGCAAGATGAGGAGTCCTCTCCCCAATCCATGGCATGTGATTGACTATTCTTATGGCATGTGTTTGCTCATCCTCATTCTTTATAATGAGGGTTTGAGCTCATTGTTAACCAATTAGCTAAATACAATCTTATGCATTGTTCATGTGTTTGTTTCTAATCTCCTAGATCTTCCTAATTCTAATAGGAATGTTATAGACTAGAGAACCCTATCTTCAAATAATTGTCTTCAACTTCTAAAACTCATTTTGGAATGATTTGGACTGATGCTTTATGGTTTTATTTAGGTTTTCTAAGTCTTTTATGTAGTGTGAATTCTTTTGAGTCTTTTAGGTGGTGAGTTTGTAATAACCCTCTTTAACTTTTTGTGAATTCTTTTGAATCTTTGAGGTGGTGGGTTTGTAGTAACCGTCCTTGAATTTTTACTCTATGAATTTTATTAGAGCTATTTCTATTTACAAATATTTATGTTATTCTTTTAGATTTAAAATTTTACATATTAATCTTTAATGTCAAAAATTAAAAATAAAACTAAAAAATATTATATATTTTATCACAAAAATTTTAAACATGAAATTAATTTTCTTTAACCAATAAAACTTTAAATAATTTATAACAAGATGTAATATGGGCACCAAATTATTTAGATTCTTGAGCTTTAAAGATTTTTAATTTAATATTTAATATTTTAAAGGATCATTTCTTATTTGATTCAAACTACTTAAATATGATTTTGAAAATTTAGCTAATATTGAAAATAAATTAAAAATGGTAAATTCTTTTATGTGAAAGATGTGGGTTGTATTTTAAAATCTTATTTAACTTTTAGTAATAATTATATTTTAACATATTATCATTTTTCTAATTAAATTTAGTTAACTATAATAATTTTAAATTATTCTTATATTTTTAATATAAATATGTAATTATTATTTATTTTCTCATAATGTATCTCAATAGTATAAAGTAGTAGAAGACACGATAATATTTATTAATATAATGATAATTTTTTGGATTTTATAACTAATTATATTTAGAGGACATTGCTTATTCCTAAACATTAAAATTTCTATTGAAAGTATAAAACATAAAATCTATTTTAAATTTTTTAACTAATTATATTTAGAGGACATTGCTTATTCCTAAACATTAAAATTTCTATTGAAAGTATAAAACATAAAATCTATTTTAAAATACCTTGAATAGGCTTAAAATTTATTGATAATAGACAAGATCAGATTATTTTAATATTTACAAGTATGTATATACAAAGCTACCTCATACTAATGTAGGAGCATCTTATGTATCAAAAGCTCTTACATCACTTGAGAATATTTCTTCATGTTTCTTGGTTTTGGTTGTCTACCAAAATGTATGCTTACACACAATGCATATTTTGATAAATAAAAATTGCTTGTATTTATTGTCATGTCAAATAACATAGTGGCATCAAAATCTTAAAAAAACAACTTGGATGGGGAAAACTCCTACTCCGCCTCTTTGCAAAAGAGAAAAATCTCCACAAGGCTCAAGATTACTAGGTCACGGTAAACCAATGCCAAAAGTAAGGGCAAGCCATGTGTAAATAGGATAAGAATACAACAATTGATTAATCTTTCTAATTATTTATATAATTTAATTAATTAATTACCTTACATAAAAATTGACACATATGAAGGTAAATAATTCAAACAAATAATAGTCTATAGTTCTCTTCCAAAATAATGTTGAATAAAGGTCATATAAAATGTAATCTAAACCTAAACTAATCCTAAATTAACTAAGAACAAATAAAGAGAAGAAAGTAAACTAGGAGAGAGAAAAATTTAGAGAAGAGGGATGAGAAATTTAAAATTATTAACCAAAAGGGAAACCATAGAGTTCCAAGCATCCTCTATAAACACATGAAACTAATTAAACAATAGTCATCCCATGTATAACCTAAATGCTAGAGAAATACAATCATCTCAAGGAAAGACTCTCTTGCAACTAAAGTAACTGCCATACTAACATATGCACATTACCATTAATATTTTAAAATATATATAATAAATATATTAATATTTGTAATTGAAAGAAAATAAACAATCACCTTATACATGTGCAAGTTACATAGACCATAATTGTCTTTATACATAGTAAATCTTAGAAACTATTTAATTATAGGTAAAATTCTCATATAAGATACAATAATTGCACTCCTTGATTAATAGAAGTCATATTGAGAAATAAATGATCTCCACTATAAATGATAAAAAAAACATTTCCCACTAACCTTAGGGGTTAGATTCAAATCTTAAGATTAAAGTATATCAACCTAGAAAAAAAGAGCTAAGACTCATGATTAGGTTGTTGATAGTTAATTAAAATTTTCCTAAGATATACTAGACCTTCTTTAGTTCAATCTCCACCAAGACTTGGAGAGAAATATCTAATTTTTCTTAAAGAAAAATTAAAGAGGAATAAAATGAACACTTTTGATCTTTAATAAACCTCAATCTATTCAAATTAATATGTCAATTACTTATCATTAGACCCCACTATGCCAATTTACCAATTGTCAACATTAAATTAAAATATTAGAGTATGAACTTGAAAGATACAAATAAACAACACAATCAAATCAAGTCATATTTATTAGTTTTAGTACAAACATTAGATTGAGCTTATTGTAACAAATTTCTCATGAAGAATTGTGGATGCAACTTAGGAGCATAACACTATATTTATAGATAATAGATTTTGATACAGTAAACCTGCATAAATATTTGATATGATAAAAATGATAAGAGGAATGATGTAGTTATAGATTTTGTAAAAGATCAAATAAATGGTTAAGATATGATCAACAATTAAGAGTCAATTGAACTAGTTATGAAAAATTATCATTTTGAGTTCAAAAGAGTATACTTATGAATTTTATTGATTAATGAATGGGTAGTTAGATGAGAAAATTAGTAATTTAAAGAATGAGTTATCTTGTGAGAAGATAATTATGAATTTGTTAATTTATTAAATAGATTTTAATTAGGAAGTTACTAATTTGATGAATGAATTAACTAATGGAGAATATATGAGATGATAATTATTGATTTTTTAATTTATTAAATGGTTAATTAGCTCATATTAATCAAATAATAAATAATTATCTAATTAAATTAATTTTATGAATAATAATGATGATAAAAATTATTTAATTATATTTAATGGATATTAAATGGTATAATGATAATAATGATAGTGGTAAATGATAATTAGTGCTTGATTTTAGAAGAATAATTTTAGTGTCTACATTTTACCCCTCTTTGAGATATTTTTAAAGTGATATTACTTTAAAGAAAAGTAAATAGTTAGAATAGATGGAGAAAGTGATGTTATGCCCTAATTGAGTATGAGAATAAATAAAAAATTAGAAAGTGAGATGATTAATGCCTAATCAAGGGATTATCCATGCAAAAATGCACACGACCTCTTCATAGAAGAGATGTGAAGAAAAATTTGAATGCAAGATGGACGAAAATGGAAGAAAAGTAAAAGAGTAAATTCAAAATATGGATGGAAGAAGCATGATTATTGATATAATGCAAATGGGTTTATTATAATGGCTAGTTATGCTAGCTTTGAGTTAAGAAACATTTATTTGATATAGAAATGGATATTATGCACTAGGTTATAGAAGACAAAGGTTACAATGTATCCAATGCATGCACTAACTCAAAAAGAAAAGATCTCTTGTAAGAATGTCATTGGACATCATGATATGGAAGATCATGATGTTCAGTGATGTATGACAGGGACCATTAAAATCAATTAATTGATTGATGATGATGATGATGATGTTGTTTTTGATGTGGTTAGGAAACATTCTAAAAATAATGTGAGGATTGGGAAAGAAATATCCTAATGATGATAATATGACTAAAAATTCCAAAGGTGTGTATTTTCATTCATCTCTCATTATTTATACCCTATTGGAACACTAGATTTAAGTTCATCCAAGTGGTGATGAAATTAAAGGAAAATCCCCTAAATACAAAATTAGCAAGAAGTGGTTTATGATCCTGTGCAAGAGAAGAGCATATGCACTCACTTCTTCAAGGTTTAAAGATACATTTTTTATTAACCAAATTGAATTGTGATTACATATATTTTAACCCCACAAAGTAATGATATATAAAACAAAAAAAATAAACACAAGACATATAAAAAAAAAATTTATAAATAAGAGTATTCTAATGACAGATCCTACAAAACCATTAAATTATATAAGCCTTAGAGTTTTTTTTCCTTTGTCTTGTGAGATAGATAGTTTTTAAGTTTTTAGTCTTTGTCCAATGAAGGATGTTGGATTAAAATATTAGCCAAGAAATAAAATAAATATTTAAAATTGAAAAAAAAAACCTACACCATTAGATTTGACATGACTTTTTAATGAAATTGAACAATAAACCATCAAATTTTTATTTTGTACACAAAATTTATGATCATTTGAAGATTTAAAATAAAATACTTTGAATAAGTTTACCAAATATGTGATGCATGATCTAGAAAATAGTGTAATTCACTATGTCCATCTTGTTGGAGTTATGGATAGACACTGAGAGGGGGGGGTGAATCAGTGTCTAAACTTTTTCAACTTCGACCAAGATTTTTAATTATGATTTCCTATTCTTTATACAATAGAGTAGAGTAGTCACTTTTGAAAGCACAAAGATATGACAACATTAACTTAGTGTATTAGACAACTTATGAAAATATGATTTGAGTGAGATATCTTGCATTTGCAAAAACATAACTCAGATTTGATCTCAATATTACTTTGATTAATGCATTCATGAGTTGAATGTAATCATTCATAAACAAAATTGAGAATAGTAATAATCCCAACAGTAAACTGAAACAACAACACAGAAAAGCAGTGAGCACACAGAAGAACAAAGAGACAAAAGATTTGTTGAGTGGAAAACCCTCATGGGGTAGAAAAACTACTCCTAAACTGCCTTACTGGATTAATCTTCAAAAACCACTTTTAACAATGCCTGATAGGCTAATTTTTGAGCACCAACTCAAGGAGCACCAACCCTTCATTTAGAAACACCAATTTCAAGAAGCACCAACACCTCATTTAGAGATATCTATCTCAAGGAGCACCAACCCCTCAAATTTTTTCAGAACAATAACAATATAAGAGGATCTCTTTGTTTTCTAGTAAGCTCATAACTCTCTATTTTTTAGATTTTTAATATAGTTTATTTCAATACATCTCTTGATACAGCCAAAATAACTATCTCTCAGAATTACAGGCCAGCAACATTTTTACTGTTTTCAACATTGGTTTTTATATACATTTCAAGTATGTCTGTCATGAAGAAATCTTCAAAAATCATTTTTCACAAGATTCTAAAACACTCTTGCTAATTTTAGAATATGAAGTTGAATAATGATGATCTGTAGATGATGGTAAAAATCAAGAGTAATGCTTATCCAGAGTGCTTTAATTTTTGCGCTGAATTAGGGGATTTCAAATTGTAACTGATTCATCAAGACCACGATAGCCCACTAATAGAAAATCAGAACCTCTAAATCATCAGAGAATATTTTGCTAGAGATTTAATGCCAACCAAAGATGTCAGCATGCAACTATTCTTAGAAAATCACATGTCGACCACAGAAATAGAGTTTGTTAAATGTTCACTGAGACATCTAGACAAGTATGCCGAAGGAAATTATAATGTTGATCATTCCTTTGGTCCCTGTACGTCGCCATGACCTTCTACCATCAGGGAGAAACCATATCGAAGATCTTTATGTTTCCCCAAGATCACATTTTTGTTAAAAAAAATTCAGTCGCTGAGACACAAGAGTCTCTCACCGAGACATGCCCAATATTCACCTTCACTAAGACAATATATAGTTGGGAAGATGCTATATAGATTGCCCCATGTTTCATCGAAGGATCACATGATTATTCCTATTCGCCGAGACAATTCAATACCTATGCCAAAGGTCTTTGTCATTTCCAAGTCACCAAGACAATACATAATCGGGGAGACATTTTGTAGATTTCATTGTGTTTCACCGAAAGACTTAAACCTTATCCATTCTGAGTCGTTGTGACAAAAACACACTCTCGCTGAGATGTGTCCTTCATCCATCTTCGCTAAGACAATGCATGGTTGGGGTGACATCTCATAGAGAATCCTATGTTTTACTGAAAACCCACATGATCAAACTTGTCGCCATGACATATCGCTCTCGGGGAGAGCACACTATGTCATACCAAAATAATTATGTCGTCAGTCACTCCTTTGTCTTATTCGCCTTCGCTGTGACTTTCCACTGTCGGAGAGATATTATATCGATCTCAATATGTTTCACCGAGAGCCCTTAATGTTTTCCCAGTCACCAAGAAGTTTCTCACTAAACTGCACTTTTTTCGTTTCACCCGCTTCGCTATAGCTTTAAGATATCAGAGAGACATCTTGTAGACTAGTCTTTGTTTTGCTAAAAGCCCACTTGATACACATTGGTTGCTGTGACATATGGTTTTTCTTGCCGATGAGTCCATCTACCTATATATGTCGCTGTAACTTCAAACTATCAGGGAGACATCTTGTAGATTGTTTTATATCATACCGAAACACCTCAAATTCACACCTGTTCACCAAGACGACACAAATCTCTCATTGAAAGCCACTCAGTAGACTTCGTCGGCAAGACCTGATGGGTTCGCTATGACATTACATCAAAGCCACAACCTTTGCTGATAAGATCACCCTTTGTACAAGTCAATGAGACACTATGGAGTCACTAAGACCTCCCTCTGAATATCACAAAATCTTACCGATATGCATCCATCCACCACCAATCGGTGTGACATTGCACATTCGTTATAACTTCACACCAAAAGCAATATGATTGGCCGAAGAGAAGTTGCAGATGATGTCAGCGAGATCGAAGGTCACTCACCGAGACCTATTCCGATACCGTCCATCTCTTACTAATAAAATTCCAAATGCACTAGTCAAGGAGACATTTCAAGTTTGATAAGACACTACCCCGATAGCAAAACTCCTACCAAAAAGTTCATCCTCGGTCGCCGAAACCACGTGAATGTCTCACCGATAGACATCCACATGCATATGGTTGGTCAGACATAACAATTTCACTGTGACCCTTCACCGAAGCCTTAAACTCATGCCGATATATAATTTTTCAATAACAGTTGGTGTGACATACCAATTTCGCTGTGACCACATACTAATGGTGTAACACTTTCCGAAATGATCTTTCTTGTGTTGGTCACCAAGACACAAAGCGCTCAATGAAACAACATGCCGATAGGGATTTCTTATGCCAATGAACCACCTCATGTATTAGTTGGTGAGACCTGAATCATTCGGTAAGACCTCTCAATGGTGAACACAACTCATGCCGACAAACCTTTCCACTGTCACCAAGACCATGTGAATGTCATGCCGAAAGCTGCCTGTATGGAAAATCAAATTGTTATGACATCAGAAACGTCTTGCCGATAGGCAACACAGATGTTTATCAGAAAGAATGGATCAGGGAGACCCTAGTATTCTCATGCCGATATGTTCTTTTTCTGTCACAAGAGACTACATGAAGCTCAAACTGATTAGTACCATAAGATATTAAAATTCTAAAAGTAAACTGTCCACTGAATTCCAATGACAAGTAAACCATATAGACAAAACAATACCAAGATAAAGCATGAGAACCCAATCTGAAACTATCTAAATGTAATCCAATGCCAAAGTCATCACAGAGGTGCCATATATAGAGCATAAGGATCCAAATTGAGACTGATCACCAAATAGAACCAACTTAAATGGACTTTATCATCAAGGACAAACCATATGATCACAACTGAGATCCAACACATCTTAGAACTATCATTTTAGAAAATTTATATCCCTTGTAGTGTAGGTGGGTATTTTGAAAAAAACAAATGGGGTGGCAAAATAATTTAGCCCCTTCATCTTGGCTCTTGGTCACTAATGTAGTTAGGGGCTAATCACTCACTTTTAAAACTAGTTGAAATAATACCTTACAATCTATAAGTGCAAATTTATTATCACAAAAAATTTATTGAGTTATTTGGAATTTGGTATCATCAATCTTAAAGTGACCTATAAAAGCACCAAAAAATTTATGTAAGGAAAATATCAAATGTTAAATATGTCAAAATTCATTTCTCAACCCTTCCAAATGCAACAATCACATCTATTTTGTACTAAGAGCCTTCTAAAATATCATTTGCTAAATCCACACAAAAATTCAAAAACTTACAAAATAAAAGACACCAAAAACTTCCAAACAACATAGCTAGTTAGTAGGTCCCCCACAATCTCAATTGGCTTAAGCTCAATTTTTATGGGTTGGCCAAAGGGAACCTAGGTCAAGTGGTGTGGGTGGCATAATCAAGGACCATCGCGAGAAGCTCATATTGGCTTATGTAGTTAACCTAGGCTTACAACCTCTAACTTTGTCGAGGTGGAAACTTATTTTCACTGGATCTATATTGCTAGGAATATTGGAGTTTCCAGCCTGCAATCAAAGGTGACTCTAGAAATTTAATCATGTTGTTGAATGGGAAGGAGAACCCTTGTTGGTCCCTTCGAGACCCCATCCTCTTACAACAAAATATCATAATGAACCTTGGTATTTGTAGATTTTCTCATGTCTTCAAAGCTGGAAATAAAGTGGTTGATGGTCTTGGAAATCTAGGAGCCTTCATGCCAAAAATTATTATTTGGGATGATCTTTCATTAATCTTAGAGTATGTGCGAGAGTTATTATTAAATTATGAAAAATTAATTTAATATTGACTTCAAGCTAAAATCCTCATTAGTTCAAATCAACAACTTGCACTGATTGAACTTAAGGCAATCTTTTCATCCCACTCAGTCTTTTCATAAGTTGCCTCTACCTTTTGTACCATAGAAAAAAGGCAACTTGCTTGATTTGATGACAAATTAGACTTATTAAGGCCTTCATTTGGTGTTGTGAGGTGTTTTACACATCCACACTAGGTCTTGGACCCTTGCAAATTGAATAAAATGCATCTAATGATGTCTTGTGAAGGTGTTGTGGAAAGTTGTAACACATTTCTACAATTTTCTAGACTCTTCTCATTATAATTCACCTAAAAATCAACTTTTTATCACTTATCAAGTCCTATTATAAAGTGTTGTAAATTCTTGTAACAAGCTTTCATGCTTTTTCAAGATTGTTATCACTATTTACACCTTTCTTATGCTTTATTTGACCCCTTTATGCACTCATAAGACTTAATTAAGTGTATTTTTGAATGAAAACCCAACAAACAACATTAATGTAGCTTAATTCCTGACACCAACTTACAAGCATAGAGTGGTACTCATTCCACATGGGTGGAAAATGAGTCCCTCTTAGCTCCAAATTCAAAATAATTTAAATTTTCTTTCGGGTTTTTATTCAAAAAGACCTTATGTCGGCCTATGATGATGTATTATTGGGTTATTAGGGCATAAGTGTGTATAAATAAGTGTTTTTACATCCATTTTAACCCCCATTCATCCATTAACTCATTCACAACTCATTCATCATTTGGATTTAATCTCAAGTCAAGCAAGTTAGGGTTTCATCATTGCAAGTTATCAAGTTAGCTTCCTAAGACATTCAAGGGAAGATTCTTCATTTTTTGTTGTAGAAATTCAAGATCAATCATCATGGCAAGGTAATAACTCCATTATTGCATGATTCAATACATTCTTTCTTCATTTTGGTTTAATTACCTAAAAAGGGGTTTGACTAAGGCAAACCCCTATGCCCTAACATCCAACATTTTTCTTTCTTGCCTTTTGTGTTTGTAGATTTAGATATCTTGGAGGCTTAGAAATCACTGAATATTGAATTGAAAAGTTTTTCAAGTCATCTCTTCATCAGATAAGTCAAAATACCCACAAAAGGTCACTTTTAGCTCTAAATCTAATAGTTTCAAAACTAGAAACCTAGAGAAGTAGAAAGTGTATACCGAAGGCTACTATTTCCACCTTTGAATCTTCAAAAATTTAAAAGTGGACTCATTCACCATGGGTGGTGAATGAGTCCCACTACTAGGACTGATTTTGGTTTTTTGCATTTTTGGATACCCATTTGTCCCAAACAAGCTTCGGTTCAGTTTTCTAAAACTAGGACTAATTCACCTAGAATTGTGAATGAGTCCCACCAGGCCTAAAAATTAGGATCAGTAGCATTTCAGATGTCTTTCCTAGTCTCCATCAAGATATCAGGTGCACACTTTTAGTTTCATCCATTTCTGTTGCAATTTGCATTCATTTCTAGGTGTTTTCTACACATCATAATGTGTTTTCAAACATTACATATTTCATTAGTTTTGCATTCATAATCAGTCAATTTCATCACTTAGTTGCTTTTAGATCATTTCATTTAGTCACAATTACATCATACATTCCTTTATTTAAGTAAACCACCTCAATTTTAGGGTTCTATCTCTCTCCTTTTAGGTGGAAAACCCTAAGAGTGCAAGAGAAGTACATAGACCACCCTAAAAATGACGATTCACCTTTGGTCATTATTTTTTGGGTGTTTCTACAAAATTCCTAGTGTTGCTTTATCTAAAATGAATGCACTTATAAGAGGTGACCTTTTCCAAGAAGATCTTGCTTCGTACGAGGTCTTGAAGAATGATAAGAACATCTGGACTATCCTTCAAAAGGGTAAGTTAGCCAGTTATGTTGAAGGCATGATGGTGCATGATCCTAATATTTCCATGGAATTTTCTAATTCTTGGAAAGATGTAAATGTTACTATTGAGGAGTACTCCTTCTTCCTTAATATGGAACTTATTGTTGAAGTTATGAACCTCCCTTTGGAAGGGACATGTCTCCCTAGGAAGCCAAAAAGCCATTATCAAAAGGAGATGGAAAGATTTTTGAAGAAAGGAGAAAAGATGGATTAGTTGTAGTATGGGTTTAATAGAGACGACCTCTCAAGTTTCTGGAGAAAAATGGTAGAGGTTCTGATGTATTAACCTTGGAAGGTAGGTTTAATATTGTCATGCCCACCTATTTCTAATGTTGAATCATTTTTGTTACAATGTGAAAATGAAATTTACATTTTGTATTATGTCTTCCTTGGAGCAGTATATTAAGACCCTCCAGGATAAAGAGAAGAAATCGCCCCTTCACTAAGGGTTGATTTATAGATTTTTTTTTTTAGGTGGCCCTTTTCCCTTCTCTGGCCACTTCTAAGAAAATCTCTCTTATGGTTAGAGATTATGCTAAACCCTTGGAGGGTTCCTCCTCTACCCTTTGCATAGATTTGAAACTATCCTCCTCTTGAATTATTACAAGGGATAAAGGTAAATCCTTAGCCAATGAGGTTCACCCTAAGTTCTAAAAATAGTGTTTCATTTTCAAACCCCACTAAAATTTCCATTTCCAATAATGATAATTTAGATGATGAATCCAAAAATCCAACCTTGGATGGCTCCTATGTTGGTTCCCCTATTCATGAGGATTTCTTCAAAATCTCCAAATCCCCCCATCCAATAACCCTCCCAACCCATCAAGTTCCCCTACTCGTTGTGTTAATTTGGATAATACCTTTCAAGAACCCCAATTGGATGATGATACTCATTGCACCAATTGTGCCCTCTTGAAGCTGAAAACTAATGACTTGACCAAGGTCATGAATTTCCAGAATGACGTTTTGAAATGGTTACTTTCCCAACTTATCATGGCCAAGGATAAAATTCAATGGAGGAAAATGTGCTTAATCAAAAGGTGACATAGCCTAGTGAGGTTGATGATGAAGGTCATTGGGACATTTTGTCTTCCCTCACCAAGTGCTTCAACAAGTGGGCTAATTAGGAAAATGAATTCAATAACATCAAGGTGGTGGTTGGTACTATGGAGGAGAGAGAGAAGCTAAAGGAGGAGTTGATACCATGTGTAGAAATCAGGATAAACCCCTTAAGTTTTTGCAAGAGATTGTGGACTATAGCAAGGAAATGGTTAACAATGTCATAGTCACAATTCAGATGCTCCAATAGGAGCTCCACTATAGCCATGGAAAAAGGGTTGGTGATTAATATCAAGAACTTGTGCACTCAAAGAAGAAGGGTAAGAAAGGGGGTAGCTCTACCTTTCCCAATACTTGGGAAGATCAGCTTCCATAAGAGAAGCCCTTGTCCTTTGAAGAAAAACTATATTTTTTGGCAAATGAATGGTAGATGATTAATAGTCTTGAGCTACTGGGAGACCAGTAGTTGGTCTAGTCCCTAGTTGGTTGTCCCCTGTGTTTTTATTTTTTTGACACTTTCTAGTCTCTATGTAGTTGATTCTATTTTTCTTTTCAGGTGTTTCATGTCTCATGAATGCCCTTGTTTGGCCTCTATGTCCATTTTGTAAATAGGTACGGACCCTTACCAAATTTAATCTAATCAAAATATAGCTACTTAGTACATTATTATTCACATGGAGTTCATAAGTAAAGAAGAATGAAATTTAAAAACATAAAAATAATTATTTGAAAGATAAAAATTAAAAAAACATAAACAAACCAAGTCCTATCCACTAAATTCATTGCAAACCTTAGGTTTAGATTGTTGTAGAAATTTTCTTATTAAGGAATGTGGATGCAACTCAAAAGCATAATGTTATATTTTTTGATAATAGATTTCTATAGAGTAAAATTTTATAAAGAATTGATATGATGACTTTTAAATTAGAGGAATGATGTATTTAATAATTTTCTAGAAAATCAAATGAATGATGAAGATATGATCAAGAATTATGATTTAATTAGATTGGTTATTGAAAATTACCAGTTTGAGTTCATAAGAGGATACTAATAAATTTTGTTAATTTATTAAATGGATAATTAGATGAATAAATTACTAATTTCAAGAATGAGTTAATTAGTGAGAAGAAATGAGAGGATGGTTATATTTTTTATTTAATAAATGTATAATTTTATCTATTCATTAAATAATAAATATGTATTTAATTAAATGATTATAATGAATAATAATGATGATAAATTATATAATGATATTTAATGGATATTAAATGATATAATGATAATAGTAAATGATAATTAATGGCTTATAATTAGAAGAATAATGTTATTGTCTACATGAGGCGAAGGGCCTAGTTCAATTGGCTAAAGCATCTTGTTGTAGGCAAGAGGTCATGAGGTCTAGTCTCCCCTCCATCCCCATAGTATTGGAGGGCATGTCGTGCCATCGCCACCGATCACATCAAAAAAGTTTACTAGGTGCACTATAATTTATAGGGGTCTACCTGATTCTTACTATCTAAAAATGAAAAAAATGTTATTGTATAAACCAATAGCAAGAGCTATGAACCTGTATTATATAGATGGAACATTCCATATATGTAACAAAACATTAGTAATGTGTTTATCCCCAATCTTATGTGTAATTTAATAGAATACTTCATAAATATTTTAAAAGATAGGAATTATTACCTAACACTCTAATAGTTTATCTAACATTAGTTATGATATAATATTATAAAATTAATGAACTATATGTTATAGGAAAAAGAAAAATTTAAAGTAAAAAATATAAAAAATTTATATATAATTTGAGTTTTGGATTTGGTGTAGTTAAGGAAATGATTGAAAGAGATTAAATTCTTGATCCTAATTGGGGGAAAGGTTAACATTCTAATCTCAAGTAAATGCAAGTAAACCTTGTGCTTATTAGCATAATAGGACTCAAGAGAAAACAAAGAATTGGGACCGTATTAAAGTCCTACACACACACACACACACACACACACACCCACACACACATCCACACACACACACATATATATGATTCTTGAGCTCACATTTATATTGCATATATTGTAGTAACAAGGTCCCTTAAGAAATATTGAAGAAGTCTTCAAATTTCCATATAAGAAAATTAGTTATATCTAACATTCATATCACTAAGTGTTGCACCTAATATAACATTAATTACCTAAAACATACACCAAGACCTTGGTGACATCTGAAATAATGAGCATATAATGTAATCTAATTCCTTCACAAATTTTTATATAACACAAGTACATTATAAGTATAAACTAACACAATCAAGGGCATCCTAAAAATCAATTTAGAATGTTAAAAGATAGATAATTCTAGTGAGAATTATATGTTAACCAATATCCATTATATCTATCATATTGCATATGTAGCTCCCATATCTTCACTCTATGTATATATTCATAAAAAAAATATAATATTCTTTTTCATAGGAATCATAATAAGAAAAGAAAATTACTTTAAATATCGTTATATTCAATCATGTATAAATTAAAAATATTGTTACACACAAATGGAGAATACACAAACCATGTAAGTAGAATAATATCCCAATAGGGGATGAAACTATGAAACCCTATGTACAAGTAAATCAAACATTCCAATGTAGCAACTAATATCATTTTTTTAGTGGAACATGTAATATCCTACAAGAAATTGCACAAATGACATGTTGTATCTTCAATGGTTCATTAGAACCATATCAACCTTTGTAAAAGAAAACCAAAGAAAATCTATATATGTATATTAATATAGAAGAATTCTAAAATGAAGAGAATCACTTCTAAAAGGGGGAATTAACTCAATAGGAATATTTAAATAAATTTTGATTCTCTACAATGACATTTCATGACATACTATATGTACTTGTGGATTAGAAACCACAAGAAAATAAATTATGTGAATTTAATTTAAATTGAACAAGGAATAGGTAGGGTAGTATTTTAAATTTGTAAATAGTTTAATGATCATAAATAAACATGTCTTTGCATTGAATGGATACAACATGGTAGGAAAAATATAAGCATAAATTTCCTATTAGGCTTGTTGGCACCCTATCTCACATTCGTAATTTTGATCTCTATTGTGCTATGTGTTAATAATACTTCATAATGAATATGACATATTTTGTGGATCTTATTAAAATAGTCATACAATCACACTTTGAAGTTTGGGTAGATATGTATATCATGTCTAATGTTTCGTGTTTCTTTGTACTAGTCATATTTTTATCCAATTATTTTGTTTCTCTCACCCATATAAACTAAACCATCATTAATTGGAAGATGGTGTGAACTAATAATTTTTGACATGTTAGTAGGTTTTTTTAGTTACAAATTATTTGTGAACTTTTACATAAATATTAATAAGTTATTTTTATAGGTAATTTCAGTTTTTTTAAAATAAATCTTTTCCATATTTGATAAAATTTACATAAAAAAGAATTAAATTGTAAATTATTGAACATAGAATTGTAGCACCAATATGTAGTGCAAAAAATATTTGTTCATAAATTTTTGTTTTAAATTTGAATTTTTATCAATTTTGGAAGTAAGATTAATTATCATTTGGACATATGTTTATTTTAGAATGTATAATTTTTTCTATCTATCCAAGTTGTAACACCCCACCAAGGAACCCTAGAGGACAACACTAACTTTGCCACATTAATGGAATAAATTTTTGTAAAGGTAAATAACAGTAGAATGCATAACATGACATAAGATATAATCTAATCCTAGGTGCTCTAAGGTTCCATGACTGCACTACTCACATAACTATCAACCATGATAACTAGAATCATTTCATTGACTACTACGATTACATGTTTAATCTAACAAACAAGTTCATTTTAAATTAACTCATTAAAATGATCCTACATTATATATTTCCATTACATGCCATCTAATAAACAACAACAAAGATCATTTCAAAATAACTAACATATGCAACGTACATCACTTAACAATATCCATTACAAGAGAGTTCATCAATATCAGTTACACTTTACAACCTTTACAACAATGCTTCCCCAAGTACATGTGGGAAGAATACATCTATTTACAATAAGAGACACACTAATATACAATCCAATACATATAAATAAATTATAGTCATCTCAAACTAGAATAGATACAGGAGTCCACAAAATCATGAGTAATCTCCATGCACACAAACATGCGACAAGGGTACCTAATGGAGGGAAAAAGTACCAACCTACCGACCATGTGGAACCTTGAGGTCCACACCCTGTGCTAGGAGATAACATAAGGTCCCACTACAAATAGATAGACAAGAAAGAAATAAGTTAACACAATCAGAGGTTATACATAGACTCCAACACAACACTACTCAAAACACATCACTCACAACACTGAATTCACTTCCAGAGGCACACACACAACAAAAGGAGAAAATAAAACTAGGGAATCCTAGACTACAATAGGGAAGAGTTTCATTGCATAGCCCTGGCATGGGTTGTCCTGGCAGTCTCTCACTAGACCCTAACCCCCATCTATGGTAGTCCTGGAAAACCTCTCACTAGGTCTGAACCCCATAGGGTGACACATGTGGAACTGACATTCCTTTTATGAAGAAAAGGAAGTTGATCTTGCCAGCTAAGCCTTATCAACCCATCATTATCTTAAATGAGCACTACAGGCATCGGTGGGGCATACATTATCTTGTTTAATGTAAATTCTACACATCCCTCTAATTCATTATTAAGGTTATCACTAGATTACGAAACTCTCCAATGGGTTGTCCTGGTCACCACACTGGGTTATGGCCCCATTGAGAGCCACTCCCCCTACTTGCAACTAGTAAACCCTACACATCAAGCAAGGCATTAACCATCTTGCACACTTAACATAATCACATGCATCCAAACATTGTGTAAGGCATTGACCCTCTTGCACACATATCACAATCACAAGTATCTATGCACAATGCAAGGAATTGACCCTCTTGCACACAACTCAAACAATACCAAACCACTTCCATAATGAAACAATCATAAAAACCAAACATACAAAAATACTCCCCCCTAACCCTCTCGAATCTAACGTAATAAGAAAATTTCCCAATGGTACAAAAACTTACACAAATTTACATAGATGACACCCATTGATAACAATTATACAATCACTTAATCCAAAAATCAAAACACATTGCTTAATATAAATAGTTGATCAAGGATCATAACCAGGAAATAACTCCTTTTATCAAGACATTATTTCCACATCCATACCATTCAATTTAGCTTAACCACTTAGTTCTTTTGATAGACTAATTACTACAAATAACTATATCATTATTAACACAACCATAATAACAATACTCTAAATTAATCATTTCACATAGAAAATATATCATTTAACTATAAAATAATCATAAAAATAATTAACATTCCTTTAGCTATTAGTTAACAGTGAGCAATCTAAGCCATCTAACATTAAATCATAAATATTTAAATTAAATAACCTATCTATTTAAATCAATTCACTTTAATTGCATACACTATTAAATACTCATAATAATAATAACCTAGTCAATTAAAGAAATCTTTTATTTAATAATGTTTCTTATTCCTAACACAAGAATACACTAGATTTCAATCATCACCAATCTTAATACAATCGCCAACTAAATATATATATTCCTACTCACATTCCTCCCTTTAAAGTCTATAGTTTAATTAGAAAACCTAATGGTATAATCTCTCTTAAAGGATAACCAATTATATAAAGGGACATTCATGTTCATACTATTAACCCAAATAACAATCTTCAAAGATATTCACCATGTAGTAAATGATTTAGTATGTAAATTAAGAGTAATTTTATACTTGCATAAATTAATAATCAACAAATACTTTCTAATACATGAATTGATGTGTTATGCTCATGTCCACCCTTAGCCACATTTTCCCAACTATACGATATTAAAGTTAATGATCATAAATGTAATTGGGTATGTTCATGCAACATTATTATATTAAATGATAGGTGGATTCAATAATGCTCTGGAATCCAACAAAGATCCTTTTTTTAAAAGAATATTTTGGGTGATTTGAGATTCATAGAAGAATCAATCTAATCATGGTGAAATAAGTTTAAAATGCTAGGAAACATTGGTTTAGTTTTAGCAAGCTATTTTGCAGATTGATTAGGTTGTGCTAAACTATCTAGATCAAAAATCCCACATCCCTTTTCATCCACAATCCAAAACATAAGAGGAAGGTAAGGCTAAGTCTCTAAACTAAAAAATTTCACCTCGTTGTCTTATGCCACAGTCTCTATGAAGGATGAAGAAATTGAATATGACAAATAACTCGAGCCATTTAACCATAGGAAAAATTTGAAATGAAGATATGTAATGAAGGAGTGTTTTAAATATCTAAATTCAACTGAATATTGTGACTCTATAGAATTAATTATTAGCAATGCACATGAGTATAATTTTTCCCCAAGTAAGAAAGATGAGGTATGAACAAGTCTGAGATTCTGAAACTTCCTTAAACAATGAACTATCAAAAAAAGAAGTTATAGGATTGAGATTTTGCATGGAAAGTGGATAATGGATATGACGAGCTTAAAATACGCTCATAATTTGGATGTTATGATAAACTTTTAAATGTCTTTACTTTTGTATTTTATGGCTATTTAAACTTTGTTGAAACCTTTTATTGAGATATCCTGTAGCAAGATACTTTTATACTCCTGCAGCTCATTGTGTTGACTTGATTGCATTTATTGCCCCGTTGACTCCCTAAAATGACTGGTATATCGTATACAGTTTTTGAATGATGAAGTATATTTAAAATGTGTGATTAATGAATAGATATCATGTATGTGCCATGCACCTTTTCTTTCGCCTGTTACCTTTTGTTTCGTAGGTTGTTGAAGAATGATTGAGTCAAGCATAGCCGATCTCGGCCTTGTAGTAAAGTCCATTTCCTGCACGACTTCGAGGAAGCTCCGGCAAAGCCTCTTTGACCGAAACCATGGGAAAGATTTTAATGACAGTCAATCTGGGAAGAGTGGAGTGCTAAATTCTCTCTGGATCGGGTTGAACGCATAAATTCATTATGGAGTTTGTTCCTTGATTCGGGGATATACTTTACTTCCACGTCTTTCTTTGATAGGGTTAGTTAGTTAGTTGCTCTCCTGTTCTTAAATAAAATTCTCCTCATGCGCGAGCAAGAAGGAGGGGAGATATATGGTTAGAGTAAGATAGAAACAGAGTAGTAGATACCATGTAAGAATCAATATAATAATGAAAGACAGAATCTGTTTGACCAAAGACAGAGTTTTTTATTAGTTTCCATATCAACAAAACAATGTATATCATTTTGTTTTCATTAATAAAGTTCAATGAAGTTCTGAGTTTAGCATCTGTGTAATCAGTAGATGCTTGCTAAGGGGGCCCACTTAGTAAGTATCTGTAGCTAGTTAGTTAGTTTTTCTTTCCTATTGATTTTTAGTTTGCTTTCATTCTTGCAGTTTTTATGCAAACTCAGCCTTATATTGCTCCTGCAGCATAAGGAATCCATCATTGTGCTTGTTCCTGTACCATAAGGCCAGTTCATAGTTTGTGTTTCAGTTGTAGTTATTATGGTTTCTTTTTTAATCAATCATAGTTATGTTCCTGTAGCGTAGGTAGAATTCATTTCCAGTATTTATTTCTGCTAAGATTTGACTGAAACTAGTTCCTAGTGCATATATTTTGCCGTGCCATTTAAAGTATACGTCCCCTAGTTTGACAAGTAAATGAACGTCCACAGAGAGAGATATTAGTCACCTATCAGAATGTCCAATTCCCAGGAAAGGTTCTATTGTTATTTTCATATCCTTTTGTGGGCGCGACCAGGATATTTGGTTAATGGATGCCCCTTTTTTTTACTTCCGCATCACAGAGCTAGCAAAGGATCCGCTTTCACTATAGCGAAAGACCTTGCCAATAATAGGATGATTCTCTAAGCCACCCAAAAGCATGCATCACCGGAAATGTCACAAATGCTCAAAAGAATTCAAATTCAAAGACATGGACTTACTCGAGTCTTGAACCACAAATTTTGGGGGCTTCTCTCTTGCACTTCTAGGGTTTACACCTAAAATGAGAAAGGTATCCCACAAAAACTTGGGGGTTCACTCAATTCTAATGCTAATATGATTGAAATATGTCTAAATGGGATGCCATAAATGCAAAGAACTAAAAAAAATAAATGAATTATTGATGCCAAACTAATGAAATGCAAGATGTTTGAAAACACATTGTGATATGAAAAATGACCTAAGAATGCAAACAAACTATAAAAGAAATGAATAAAACTAGAGAGGTGCACCTGGAAACTAGAATGTGATATAGGTAGACTGTTAGGTTCTATAGAAGATTGCAATTGTATCATGCAAAATGGCCCCTAGTTTTTTGGCCATTCGAGCATTTTCATTTCACCTTGGTCCCCTTTCTTTGATACAGCTACAACTAATATTACACTCATCCCATGTGGATTAGATTATATAATCTCCCTTTGGTCATGCATAATCTTGGACTCATAAGCAACATGATTGACCAGATTGGCTCTTTTGTGAAACTGGATGATGATCCTAGTATGTCTCATCGCAAATTTACCAAGGTTTTTTCCATCATAGAAATCTCAAAATTGGTGCATCACTCTATTTACATTCACTCTTCCCATGGAATTTGGATCCAATTTTTAAACTATGAAGGCCTTCCCTTAAAATTATTTCATTGCAAAATGATTAGTCACAAGATTGCGAGGTGCTCTATTTCCAAGAGACTTGCCTCAAGAAGGATTAGTCTAAAAAAATGGGTTTGAAAGCTAGGCTCCCCTAATGAGGATTTTGTTTGGCACAATCAAGGAAAATTCTTTGACACTGCGGGAGCACAGTCCTACTCCTGTGGTTCTGTCTGTTGTCTCTTCTCCCAAGGTGTCTCCCCCCTCTCCTTTCTTGAGGGGCCCTTCCACTAATTTGGTTCTTTCATCTTCTTAGTTGAAAGAGAACCTTTTGGCTAATTCTCAACCTAAGTTGGATGTTGATGGTTGTTTTGATCATGAGTTCTCCTACCCATTTATGGAGGATTTAGATGAGGAGTATGCAAATTTCATAGATGATTTGGAAGTTCCAATTAAAAATTGCACCATCTCTCAGATGGCCAGTGCCATCTCTAAACCAAAATTTCCAAAAAAAGGGAAAAAAGGATGTAAATTTGAAGCAAAGAAACTTTGAATTGAAGGTCGTGAAGTGGTTGATGATGGAACACAATCGACCATGGATTCCTTCCTCACTAGGAGCATGAGGAAGGGGTTAACAAAGAAGTCAAAATGATCCACTCATGGTAGTGGTTGGTCTCGGTGGCCTATACCTATTCGATCTTTGAGTTCTCATTCTTTAGTCTTGTACTCTCTTTTGGTCTTTTTGGCTTGCTTAAGGTTTCTCTATTCTCTTCATTATTTTGTGTGCTCCCCATTCATGGGTTTGAAGCAGTCATTTTTATTTAATTTGTTCTTATATTGGGAGTGGGCCCTAATCCCATAGCTCACCGATAATAAAAAACAATTTACTTGTCAAAATATTAATATTTAATAATAAATATAGTATTAATAAATATAAATATTAAAATTAAATCAAAATATTTTTTAATTTTTTTAATATCATATTTCTTCCTAAAAAGAAAATTTTAACTAAAAATAAAAAATATTTATAGTAGCTTTGACCTATTAGAGTAGAAAAATAAGGTAAAAATTAAATAAAATTGGTTATCTATAAATTAGGTGGAATTATTTTAAATTAATAAATCTCTTGTAACTAAGTTATTTATTTTATTTAGTTTCTTTACAAATAATATATAAATCTATTGGAATAATTTTTCCACGTTAAAATTTGGAACTATTGATATAAATATATATTTAAGAAGAATAAAAAATCTGGTAAAATTATAAATTAAAAATATCATAAATACATTTATCTAAACATAACCAAAGAAGGTCCCTCCCTCGAGCCTAGCTAGCTGAAGCTCAATTTTGATGGCTCGGCCAAACCTAACCTAGGTCGGGCAGGTGGGGGTGGGGTCATCTGTGACCACAAGGGGATGTTAGTTTTGGCTTATGTGGTTAATATGGGGGTTCAATCCTCTAGTTTTGCTGAGGTGGCGGTGGCCTTCCACATAATTAAATTTACCACGTAAACTAGTTTCTCTAACTTAATCATCGAAGGGGACTCAAGGAATATGGTTCTTATGCTGAATGGGCTTGCCTCTCCCTACTGGACTCTTCAAGACCTCAAGTCCTTGGCTCACAATCTCATGATTTCCCTTGGGAATTGCAGTGTGAATCACATGTTTAGGAGGGAAATAAAGTTGTAGATGCCTTAGCAAATCTTGGAGCTTTTACTCAATTTGGTAAAATGGGATATGATATTAGCCAAATCCCAAGTCAAGTGATCAAATTAGTTCAAAATGATGTCAAAATACTATCCAAATGAGATCGAGCTAGATTTGTTGTCAACTCATTTTGATGGTTTCCACGGTCGTCATTTATGGCAACTTTGGCCGCCTAATCAATCTTTCATTATTTATTACTATTTGCATCTCTAGTTTATAAAAAGTCATTTCCATTTCAGGTGTTTTACTACTCTATTTTTGTGGGTGTGGCAATGGGAGGATATTTGGTCCAAGATGAACCTACTAGTTGTGATGGTTGGAAGAAGGACAAAGAGGTCTGGGTGATTCTTGAACAGGGCAAGCTGGCCTCATATGTGGAGGGGATGTAGGGTATTAACCCAAAAATTTCCATGGAGTTTGCCAATTCATGGGTGGATGGGACTATTATTGTTGGTGTTTCTTTTATGGTGTCTCGTGAGCTTATTTCGGAGGTTACAAGGCTTTACCTAGAAGGGATTTGCATCTTCTGCAAGTTGAAGAGCCATCAATAGGAGGACATGAAATGGTTCCTAAAAGACAATGAGAAAGTGAATAGGTTATAGAATGGTTTCAATTGCATTGATCGTCCTAGTGTAGTGAGCACCATTGCCGAAATTCTTATGAGGTACATCACTCTTGAAGGGTGTTTTCATTGCTTCCATGCCCACCTTTTCCCTATGCTCAATCATCTTAGGTACAATATCAAGATGAGTTTCCCCTTTTGGATTATGTTTTCACTTGAGTAGTCTATTAAGAATGTGCAAGCCAAAAGTAAGAATTTACCCCTCCACCAGGGCCTTATATTGCGCTTATGCAAGTTTCATGCAGCTTTGCTTCCCTCCCCTGCCATTGTGCACAAGAACACCTGACTATCTTGGACCCCGCTAACCACCTTGGGGACCTCAGCCCTTCTATCACTATCAATGAAAATCCTCCTACCATTCATCGTAGCACCCAAGCCTAGGGTAAAGCCCCTTCTAGTGATAATACCCCTCTCATCCCTATCAAATGCACTCCCTTGTCAAATCCCACTCCCATGACCATTTCTTCTGGGTTGGGGGATTTTGATAACTCCAATGATGATGATGATTCGTGGAACCCTACCCCGGCTAACTCCCCTATTCACTCCTCGGCTCAAGTCCATGACTCAAAGGTTCCCAACACCCCACCTATTTCTAACACTACCCTCATAATTCTCCAACCCTACGGGTCAATTTGGAGGAATCTGGTATTGAACCTAGGTCGATTTGTATCCTTGTCGACCCCATAAGCAAAAAAATTGAATGAAATTTTAGAGACTATTAATGTTCAGAAGGATATTATGAAATGGATTTGGGGTAGTTTTTTACTACTAAAGAAATGATCCAATTCTTAGAGGGTGTACTCTAGAAAAAAGACAACTTGCTTGATTTGGGGAATAATTGATGATAAATTGGACTAAATAAGGCCTTGTTTTGGTGTTGTGAGGTGTTTTTCACATCCACACTAGGTCCTGGACCCTTTCAAATACATTTAATAATGTCTTGTAAAGGTATTGTAAAGTGTTGTAAAATAATTTCACACATTTCTAGACTTAATAAACCCATTCTCCCTTAATTTAAGATTATAAAATGTATTTAATTCCATCTTCACATTAGTCTAGAAGGCTTGTGAACTAAACTTAATGATAATCTAGTGTTGTAATATGTATTACATATTCACATTAGATGGTATGCCTTCCTAGGTTGTGTGGACCTCATTTCAGTGTTGTAAAGTGTATTTAATCACACTTTCAAATTGAATTTTGTGTCCCAAGCCCTAATTAACCTTTAAATAATCATTAATATGCCCCTATTACCCTATATTGTGCATCTTGAGGCATAAATTGATCAAATAATTGACAAAGCCATCATATGTGGTCGTGCCCACAAAAGGATATAAAAATCATAGTAAAACCTTTCCTGGGAATTGGACATTCCAATAGGTGACTAATATCTCTTTGTGTGGATGTTCATTTACTTGTCAAACCAGGGAACGTATACTTTAAATGACACAGCAAAATATATGCACTAGGAACTAGTTTCGGTCAAATCTTAGCAGAAATAAATACTGAAAAGGAATTCTATCTAAGCTACAGAAAGGTAATGCAAAGTTCTTTAACTCAACTATGATTTGATTAAAACAGAAACCATAATAACTACGACTGAAACACAAACTATGAACTGGCCTTATGCTGCAGGAATAGGCACAGTGATGGATTCCTTATGCTGCAGGAGCAATATAAGGCTGAGTTTGTATAAAAACTTCAAAGATGAAAGAAAATTGAAGATCAACAGAAAAAAACAACTAACTAACTAGCTACAGATACTTACTAAGTGGGCCCCCTTAGCAAGCATCTACTGATTACGCAGATGCTAAACTCATAACTTCATTAAACTTTATTCATGAAAACAAAATGATATACATTATTTTGTTGATATGGAGACTAACAACAAACTTTGTCTCTGGTTAAACAGATTATGTCTTTCATTATCATATTGATTCTTACATGATATCTACTACTCTATTTCTATCTTACTCTAACTATCATCTCTTTTTCTTCTCTTCTTCCTCATGCAGGAGGAGAACTTTATTTAAAAACAGGAGAGCAACTAACTAACTAACCCTATCAAAGAAAGACGTGGAAGTAAAGTATATCCCCGAATCAAGGAACAAACTTCATAATGAATTTATGCGTTCAACCCAATTCGGAGAGAATCTAGCACTCCACTCTTTCCAGATTGACTGTCATTAAAATTCTTTCCCATGGTTTCGGTCAAAGATTCTTTGTCGGAGCTTCCTCGAAGTCGTGCAGGAAATGGACTTTACTACAAGGCCGAGATCGACTACGCTTGACTCGATCATTCTTCAACAACCTGCGAAACAAAAGGTAATAGATGCGAAAGAAAAGGCGTATGGCACATACACGATATCTATTCATTAATCACACATTTAAATCTACTTCATCATTCAAAAACTGTATACGATATACCAATCATTTTAGGGAGTCAACAGGGCAATAAATGCAATCAAGTCAACACAATGAGCTGCAGAAATATAAAAGTATCTTGCTACAGGATATCTCAATAAAAGGTTTCAACAAAGTTTGAATAGCCATGAAATAACAAAAGTAAAGGCATTTAAAAGTTTATCATAACATCCAAATTATGAGCACATTTTAAGCTCATCACTACCCCCTACTTAGCCCAATGCTGGTCCTCCAGCATTAACTTTCCTGGTGGTTTCTCTGAAGTCAGTGGTGGCTGCATGACTTGGGAATGGATTTCCAAACTTGTAATAAAATCCTCTGAAATCTTGACACCTTTCATAACTTCGGTCTTCTAATTCATTGTTAAGATTTGTAGCCTGGTGAGGATAGAGGGGCCACATTAGCACAGGGGGTCTGAATGTCAGTGGCAGCCACAGTTCAAATCTTGTTTGAAGTCCCAATTGAATATATCTGCTGGTTCGTTTGAGAGCTACTGTGAAATTTAGGGGACCATGTGGTTCTAACTTTCTTAACCCAATAGTTAATCTCTCCCATCTTTTCTCACTTCTGGTGTATGCCAGTTTCCAAAATGAATATTGTTGTGCCTGGAATTCATCATATACTTGTTTTCTGATATCAAATATTTTCTCTCTAGGTGAAACATTATTAATACCATATGTCAGAGCAAACCAATCTTTCAACATTGCATGGGGGTTTGAATTTTGAGAGCGTAATGGAACAGGCTCTATTTTTTCAACTTCCTCATATGTTTCCCATTTCCTGCTATAATTCACCTCATTTGCTGGCCATGACATAAATGCTCTCAAATGAATATCACCAATATATAGAAGAGGATTCCATTCTGTTTCAAGTGGTATTAAAAAGCCATGCAAATAGAATTCACACAGAGAATTCCTTAACTAGTTAGGGGCTACCTGGTATGCTTCATAAAATTCTTTGGCAGTATGAATTATAGGATCTTGGTTTCTGGAAATTCTCATCAATTGAAACCATAAAAACTGTTCTTTAAGGCACAGAGCATAAAATCTGGGTGGCTGCCTGCATTCCATAATCTGACCAGTTACTTTTAACATTTCGTCCATTTTTGCTTTCAACTTAGCAATTTCCTGCTTCTGACTTTCAATTTTCTTTTTCAATTTCCTCTTTTCTACTTCCCATAGACTTTGTTGCATGTTAGTCTGGGCTATGTGTCAGAAAGTCAGGGTTTGCAATGTAACTGTTTCCCAATTAGCTTTAACATATTCTAGAAACTCAATTAAAAACGTCCTCTTATACATAACAATGGCTTTACAAATTGTAGGGTGGAATATAACTTCACTAGGCACATTCAATTGTTCAGTCTGTTCTTGCTCTTGCTGCAAGATAAATTCTTCTTGTTGCTGCAGTGGAGAAGTCTGTGCTTCCTCCAAAAATTGCATAGCAGCAGTAGCCAAATCATCAAGATTTGGTAACCCCTGCTCATTATGTCCTGTTTCTTTTGTCTCAACTTGTTCCTCTTCAGGAATGAATGAACTCTGAGCAACATTTTTGGGTACATTTTGAGAAACATTAAATTCGGACTTAACAGACCCTTCTGAAATTACAATAACCTCCGGTTGAGGTGAAGCAGGGGAGGTCTTAGATTGTTTCCTTGTGGAAACCCTTCTTGGCACTGATGCGGCTACAAGAGGTGTTCCGGTAGCTTTCCTATTTCTTGTTTGTTCAGAGGGCTCTTCCCTACCAGAGGATGACGGTGAACTAGTAATAGCAACAGGTGTTGCTGTAGGAGAAACGACTGCAGGGGAAGGTGATGCAAGAGAGGAGCATTGCCTTTTCTGAGAATGAGGGTCAGATTCTAGGGACCCTTCTGCCTTTATTTTTCCTTTCTCTCTCCTAGTGGCAGACCTAGTTTGTACCCTAGCAGAGGATTCAGGTGCGAAAGTTGCAGGACCAAGTGCTACAGGAGTAGATGACCCTTGCCCTATTTTACTAGTAGATGCAATTTCTTTCTTCTTTCTTTGAGGCCGTGGGGTAAGTACCCTAGAAGGTTGTGGAATTTGCAAACTCTTTTGGGCAACAAATTGTTGCCAAAAAAGAGGTGAGACATCCCTCAAAGAGCGCTCAATTAGTAATTTAATAAGGCCATGATGAGCGATAGAATTATCTTTCCCCTGTTGAGTTCCGTGTGCACTTTGTTCTAAAAATTTTAGCAAGAAATGTAGAACATTTACAACTAACCCATGCCTCATATGGCTTAATAATTTAAAATTATGAGAATGCAGATAGGAGAAATGGCCTTCACAGGTCAAATACCTGATTATGTAAGTAGCATACTCTGAATAAGGAGGAGGAAACGATACGCACTTGCATCCCTGCTTGGAGACTTCCAGAGGTCCATCAGTAGGCATTGAAAACTCGGCCCTTGTAGCTGCAGCGTCTGAAGAAAAGTTTTCTCCAACGACTAGAATCCCAGTTACTTCAGCAATTCTGTCTTTAGTTGCAACAACCGTTAGACCCCATACGGTGGCTTCCCCTTTAGAAAGGGTTCTCAAAAATTCTCCAGCAGCCTCCTCATCAAAATCATTTAAGCTCAAGAAATAATTTAGCCATCCACAGAGGCTGAATGCGTGGGCTATCTGTGGATTTTGCAATAACAATTCATGAGCTACAGGCTCATGTCGCACCAACTGACCACCCATGTTTGTAGTTTTCTTTTAGCTGAACTCAATTCCTTGCTGAAGATTCAAATTCTCTGTTTCCCTTTTTGCTCTAGTTTTTCTTCTTTTGTGCCGTCACATTTCTTTCTTTTTTTCTAAAAATAAATTTTTTGAACAAGCAGTCTTAATCGTAGTTTACAAGAAAAATATGCAATAAAGGACATGTGATCATATTTGGAAAGTACCAGAAAAGTATTAAAGAAAGGTTATTTATGCGGTTATGGCAGCGGTGAAAAGACAGGTTTTAAAAGATGGAGAAAATGGATTACCTCGCCCCCTACTTAAAGTATGACATGTGTCCTCACATGTAGTAAAGAACAGGTAGAGATTCGGGTGATAATGACTGGTATATGCATAGCAATAAATGAATAGAATGAAATAAATCAAATATGCGATAAGAAAAGATATGGCATACCTTTGATAATTGCATGTACGTGTGAAGAAAGATGACGGCGTCTGCATGAATTGACAAGTGGGAAAGATATCTTAATTAAGGTTGATGCGGACGGATGAAGTGGATGGGTGACGTGGGAAGATGAGTTGAACGGATGGAATGGATGGATGGGATGGATGGATGGAAGATAAAGAAGTGAGATGGGGGTGATAAATGAAAATGGAGAAAAAGGGGTTTCCTTTTTTTTTTTTTTTAAAGAAAACCTTTATTATGGGCATGCTTTTCAAAATTACGGCGAAGCTGTAGGAGAAAGGCTAAAGCCTTCAGCTACATGAAGAGTAGCGGGAGGAACTTGAATGAACTGCTGCATAAATTCTTCCTTGGAGACTTGTTTGTGGTATAATCGGAGTCGATGGCCATTCACTAGCAATTTAAAACGGACTAGATCTATTGTTACCAGTTGTACAGCTCCATTGTCAAACACATTTTCAACTTCATAGGGACCAAGCCAGCATGTTGTGAGCTTACCCTAGTTTTCTTGATATCTAGAATCATATAACAAAGCCTAATCTCCAGCAAAAAATTTCTTGGTTTTGATGTGTTGATCATGCCATTTCTTCCTTTGTTGTTGGATTGCTTATGTATGCTGTAGGGCGGCTTTTCTCATTTCATCCAAAGCATTTAGCTGTAGGAGACGGTCCTTCCGTACTTCAGATATGTCTATATTAAGTTCAAGAGTTGTCCTCAAAGTTTTGTGCTCAAATTCTATGGGTAACATGGTTGTTTTCCCATAAAGCAGCTCAAAAGGTGTAAACCCAGTTGTTGTTTTCCATGTAGTTCTGTAAGCCCAAACTGCTTCAGGAAGTCTATTGCTCTAGTCTTTCTTATGGATCTGCACTGTCTTTGTGAGGATCGCCTCAATTTCTCTATTTGTTACCTCTGCCTAACCATTGGCTTGAGGATGATAGGGACTAAACTTCCTGTGTTTGATTTTATAGTCATTCATTAGTGCAGTGATCAGATTTGACGTAAACTAAGCTCCTTGATCAGTTACAAGCTTTCGGGGAACTCCAAATCTTGTGAAAATTTGTTCATATAGAAATTTAGCAACTTTTTTATCTCGGGCATGAGTCATAGCTTTTACCTCAACCCATTTTGTGACATAGTCTGTGCAAAATAGAATGTATGAATTTTCATTTGATGGTGGATCAATTGGCCCCACAAAATCCATCCCCCATTTATCAAAAGGGGTGACTATTATCTGCGGATATAGTGGTATTTCATCAGACTTAGTTGGTCTTCCCATACGTTGGCATCTGTCACATTTTCTTGTATAGGCCACAACATCCTTGTGTAATGTTGGCCAATAGTACCCTGTTGTAAGAACCTTCATTGATGTTTTTTTTGCTGCAAAATGTCCTCCACATGGTTCATCATGGCAAGCATGCAATATGTCATAAGTTTTATCTTCTCTTACACATCTTCGCATTACTTGATCAGGTCCAGTATAAAACAAACAATTTTCAATCTAGGAAAAGTTAAAACTTTTCTCTATTAACAATTTCTTTTCTTTTGGAGAAAAGTGGGCTGGTATTCTGTTTGCTGCTAGATAATTGGCAATGTTTGCATACCATGGTGTATGTGCAGTAATGGAAAATAAGTGTTCATCTGGGAACTTATCATCAATGACCTCATATTCAATAGGTGCAGTTGATTGAAGTCTTGATAAAAAGTCAGCTACAACATTAGCTCTTCCTGGTTTGTCAATGATTGTAATGTCAAATTTTTGTAACAACAGGAGCCATCGTGCCAACCTACTAGAGATGGCAGGTTTGTTCATCAGATACTTGATTGCTGCATGGTCAGTATAGACAAATATCTAATAACCTATGACATAATGCCTAAATTTATTCAAAGCATACACTACTGCAAGCAATTCATTTTCTGTGACAGTACAGTTGAGCTCAGGACCTTGAAGGTTCTTGCTAATAAAGTAAATAGCATGTTCAATTGAATTTTTTTTTTGACTCAGAACTGCTCCTATACCAAAATCAGAAGCATCAATATATATGTGAAAAGGAAAATTCCATTTTGAACCTTGAAAAATAGGGGCTTTAGTAAGCAAGTCCTTTAGTTGCAGGAAAGATTTTTCACAGGCTTATGTCCACTCGAATTGAGAATCCTTTGTTAATAAGGCATAAAGTGGATTGACAATTTTACTGAAATATTTTATAAAACTTCTATAATATCCCGCATGACCAAGAAAACTTTGGACATCTTTTTTGTTTTGAAGGAGTTTGTAAATTCTGAATAACTTCAATTTTAGCAGGGTCGACTTGAATTCCATTCTTTGAAATATGATGACCTAGAACAATACCTTCTTCCATCATTAGAAAACACTTATCACTGTTTAGAGACAAATTTTTCTCTCTACACCTTTTCAATACTTTTTTCTAAATTCACCAGTGCTTCTTCAAATGTGACTCCATAAGTAGGTAAAAGTGGTCTTGTTTTGATCTTTAGGAGCAATTTTTATCTGATTGTACCCATTGTAACCATCTAAAAAGGAAAGATATATTTTGCCAAACAGTGAGTCTAGTACTTGGTCTACAAAAGGTAGTGGAAAGTGATCTTTTTTAGTGGCACTATTCAATTCTCTGTAATCTACACATACTCTCCATTTTCCAGCTTTCTTGGGGACAATGACTAGTGGAGAAACCCATTGATTGTCAGATATTGGATAAATGAAACCAGCATCAAGCAACTTTTGAAGCTCACTTTTAACTATTTCTCTAAGTGTTGGGTTGACTCTTCTTTGAGGTTGTCTAATTGGCGAACAATCTTCTTTGATAT
Organism: Sequoia sempervirens; assembly: GCA_007258455.2. Lineage (NCBI taxonomy): Eukaryota > Viridiplantae > Streptophyta > Pinopsida > Cupressales > Cupressaceae > Sequoia > Sequoia sempervirens. The sequence continues at coordinate 146,249,384 of VDFB02105785.1, forward strand.
ATATCCTATGAGTGCAAACTCGAGGATCTATTCCTTGCATGTCCCCATATTTCCATTCAAAAACTTTATGTTGTTCTTGTAGCATTTTTAATAAGTCAGCCTATTGAGACTATGACAGCTTGCTATTGATATTCAAACAATGACCTTGAGACAATTCTATCTGCTCCGTGAGATTACTCATAAAGTCTATAGGTGATGTTTGTACCTCTTGTGAAAGAAAATTATGAAAAATCACTGAAAGTTTAGGCAATGAACTTTCATAATCTGGTTGCTACAAGAAACATTGTAAATGAGTACCATTTGGATCAGATGAATTACCCGTATCAGAGTTGTACTATAGAATTTGAAACAACAAGGCATCCTCATTCTGAAGTTGTGAGAATGGGTCATTTTGAATCATCATTAATTGAGCCAAAGAATTGGCTTCTTCAATTTCTTCCCCCGCATCTGGCCAAACAGGTTGGGACAAATCTAGTTGAAGTCTAGCAGGCGGATACAGAGCCAATTTCTTTGTGGACTGTCCATCAGAAATGGTCATATCTCCAGAACGACATTCTATAAAAGCATCAGCAGTTGCTAACCATGGTCTACCAAGGATAACTGGATACCCTCCTAAAGTTGTCTTAACTGATAATATTGTGAAATTAGCAGGATACTCCCAAGATTCAAGAGTGACAATTACATCTTCTACTATTCTATCAGGTTTAACTATGGAGTTGTCTGCAAGCTACAGAACTGTGAGTGTAGACCTAATATTTGAAATGTTCAGGGAGTCCATAGTATGCTTTGTCATAACATTAATGGCAGCACCTAAATCAATCAAAATATTTTTTTACAACTTGGCCATTTATATGTATCTACACTACAGGACATCCAGGGTCAATATACTTTGGAATAACTACATTTCTCAACATTATATCAGCCAATTTCCCTAATACATGAATTGTTTGCGGATCCTTTTTCTTTCATCCAGGCTTCTTCAAACAGGCCTCTTTAATAGCGTTTCTAAAAATAGGAATATCTTTAATAGCCTGAAATAAAGGGGTTTGAATCTGCACATTCTTGAGATGATCCAGAATGTCAAAAGTGGGTTCTTCCATAGATTTAGATGTAGTATTTTGCAACCTATGAGAAAAAGGTGGGTTGTCTTGATTTTGCAGAGCAGGTTCCTTAGGAACTGTATCATTTATGGGCATATTCTCAGTAGGAACAGTAGGTGCAGTAGATTCTTCATGGAGAGAATCTGGTATTTCGGTAATTAGAGGCGGTTTTGGAGCAGGTAAAGTAGTTCCAGACCTCAAATGGATATCATTAACGTTTAAGGCATAAGTTTGATATTGGTTGGCTTCAACAAGATACGCAGGATGTTGTGGTTGCTGCTGTTACTTATTATTGGGATTGAGCAATGGCTAGGCAGGCATAGGCGTTTGTTTTGGAGGTCTAGGATTTGTGGCAGTTGCTACAGGAGGTGGCATAAGGGCATGTGGTTGTGGCTGTGGAAGCTGCAAGAATCCAGAGGACTGGTTTTGCCATTGCTGAGGGCCTCTCCATTGAGGATTTTGTTGCCGATTTCCTGAAGGTGGGGTCTATTGCCCTTGTGGCTGCTGCCAACCTCCTTGAGGAGATTGCTATTACGGGGTTTGATAATTAGGCCAACTTGGTTGAGGCAGATTCCAGAGTGGTGGTGGTCCATATGCATATTACCATTGGTTATTATAGCCAGAATAAGGATTACCAAAAGTTAAAGGATCTTGAGGCATACCTTGTCTTTGGGCCCATGGTCTCCTTTGTGCAACAAAGAACACTTGATCATCATCACCTTCTACTGGCTTGAAGTTAGTAGGCAGTTGCCTGGCTTCCAAATTAGCCACCATCTTGCATCTGCAGTCACACTTCTTTTGTCTGCAGTATGGACAGAACTCGGCCAAAACTGCTTCAACCTCCTCATGTTTCTTTTAAGCTTGCATAGTGTCCAGTTGCGTAGCCATATTATTAATGATGTCCTGCTTGAAGTTAGATAGAAAATTTGTTATCTCCATCCGGGAAACTCCACTAGAAGAAGACTTCCCCATTGTAGCATGATGACCTCGACCTTTCTTAACTGTTGCTCGAGAGTAGTTAAGACATATTTTCTTTATATCATCCTAAGGCAACTGGGTTATATCACCTCCTCCTATCAGATCCAAGGCGTCTATACAGGTATCACTGATTCCCCTTAGAAAGAGTAGTTTCTGAGAGTCCTCGTTGAGAGTATGGTTTGAGTTCCTCTTTAGTGAAAGCAAAAACTTGGAAATATAATCTTCCAGACTTTCATTGTCCTTTTGCTGAATTCAGAATATTTCATCACCTTTGTTGGCGCTTTTACAATATTCCTTATACTTTTTAAGGAATGTTGTCTACATGATCGCCCAACTATCAATGACGCCTCTTCCCAGACTCATGAACCATCTAAGAGCTCCCTCCTTCAAGGTGGAAGGAAATAGCTTCAGTTTATGAGCATTTGTATTGTAGTCATAACTACGGCAGAGAATATCAAATTTAAACAAAAAGGTTTTTGGGTCCTCTGTGACCAGGCCATAAAAATTTGGAAGCAAAGAAGAGGGAATGTTTTTAAGATTATCAGTATCTCTCTAGGGAACAATGGGAAATTCAAATGCAGGAGGTGGATTATTAGGTGGATTATTTGCCATGTTTGGCTGCTGGAATAACACAGCGAATGGATTTTCCTCAGGTTCATTGTCAGCTGAGTCAAATGGTAGTTCAATAAACAGATTTTCAGGGAGGAACCTTCTTAGTGCGTCTCTTCTTCTTTTATGCATGCAATACGGTGAATAGTGGCTTGAAGGATCTAGAAAATTTTACTAACAAGCTAAACTAACACTAAAAATGACTTCTGACAAACTCCTAGCTGGACGCCGTCCCTGGCAATGGCGCCAAAAATGGTCGCGCCCACAAAAGGATATAAAAAATCACAGTAAAACCTTTCTTGGGAATTGGACATTCTGACAGGTGACTAATATCTCTCTGTGTGGATGTTCATTTACTTGTCAAACCATGGAATGTATACTTTAAATGACACAGCAAAATGTATGCACTAGGAACTAGTTTCGGTCATATCTTAGCAGAAATAAATACTGGAAAGGAATTCTATCTAAGCTACAGAAAGGTAATGCAAAGTTCTTTAACTCAACTATGATTTGATTAAAACAGAAACCATAATAACTACGACTGAAACACAAACTATGAACTGGCCTTATGCTGCAGGAATAGGCACAGTGATGGATTCCTTATGCTGCAGTAGCAATATAAGGCTGAGTTTGTATAAAAACTTCAAAGATGAAAGCAAATTGAAGATCAATAGAAAAGAACAACTAACTAACTAGCTACAAATACTTACTAAGTGGGCCCCCTTAGCAAGCATCTACTGATTATGTAGATGCTAAACTCAGAACTTCATTGAACTTTATTCATGAAAACGGAATGATATACATTATTTTGTTGATATGGAGACTAACAACAAAATCAGTCTCTGGTTAAACAGATTATGTCTTTCATTATCATATTGATTCTTACATGATATCTGCTACTCTGTTTCTATCTTACTCTAACTATCATCTCTTTTTCTTCTCTTCTTCCTCGCATAGGAGGAGAACTTTATTTAAAAATAGGAGAGCAACTAACTAACTAACCCTATCAAAGAAAGACGTGGAATTAAAGTATATCCCCAAATCAAGGAACAAACTTCATAATTAATCTATGCGTTCAACCCAATTTGGAGAGAATCTAGCGCTCCACTCTTTCTAGGTTGACTGTCATTAAAATTCTTTCCCATGGTTTCGGTCAAAGAGTCTTCGCCGGAGATTCCTCGAAGTCGTGCAGGAAATGGACTTTACTGCAAGGCCGAGATTGGCTGTGCTTGACTCGATCATTCTTCAACAACCTGCGAAAAAAAAGGTAACAAATGTGAAAGAAAAGGTGTATGGCACATACACGATATCTATTCATTAATCACACATTTAAATCTACTTCATCATTCAAAAAATGTATATGATATACCAGTCATTTTAGGGAGTCAACGGGGCAATAAATGCAATCAAGTCAACACAATGAGCTGCAAGAATATAAAAGTATCTTGCTACAGGATATCTCAATAAAAGGTTTCAACAAAGTTTGAATAGCCATGAAATAACAAAAGTAAAGGCATTTAAAAGTTTATCATAACATCCAAATTATGAGCACATTTTAAGCTCATCAATATGAACCTTATTTCCTTATTCCCTAGCATTCTAGCTAGCAAATGGGCCCCACTGGGACTAATTCACCACCTGTGGTCAATAAGTCCCTATCAGGTGGGATTGATTCACACAAGGTGGCGAATGAGTACCATTTAGGCCATTTTTGACTTTTGAGTGGAAAATTTTGGAATTTAAGTTTTGTTTTTCTTCATGTCAGCCTTAGGGATCCAATTTACTAGTGAATAAGGTGAATTTCCCATAAAATAAAATCTCTAAAATATAATTTACATCTCCTAATTCATTCACACATCTCTCATCATTCATTCATTATCTATCTTCTCTATCAAGTCAAACAAGCTAGGGTTTCATCATTGCAAGTCATCAAAATAGCTTCCTAGGACATTCAAGAACTGAATCTTCATGTTTTGCTACAGAACTTCAAGATCAAACATCATGGAAAGGTATTAACTCCATTATTTCATGCTTCATTGCATTCTTTCATCATTTTGGTTTAATTACCTACAAGGGGTTTGACCAAGGCAAGTCCACATGCTCTAACATCCATGATTTATCTTTCTCTTCTTGTGTGTTTACAAATTTAGACATCTTGGAGGCTTAGAAATAATTGAATATTGCATTAAAATTTTGTTCAAGTCATCTCTTCATTGGATAAGTCAAAATACCCACAAAAAGTCACCTTCAGACTCGAGTATGACAATTTCACAACCAGACACCTAGAGAAATAGAAAGTGCAGACTAAAGGGTCATGTTTCCACCCTTGAATCTTGAGAAACTCAAAAGTGGACTCATTCTCCATGGGTGGTGAATGAGTCTCACTTCTAGACCTAATTTTGGTTTTTGCATTTTTGGACACACGTTTGTCTGAAACGGGCTCTAGAATAGTTTCACGGATCTGGGACTAATTTTCCCATAATGGAAAATGAGTCCCACCAGGCTTAAAAATCAGGATCAATAGCATTCCAAAATTCATTTATAGTCTCCATCAAGATCTCAAGTGCACACTTTCAGTTTCACCAAATTCTATTGCAATTTGCATTCATTTTTAGGTGTTTTCTGCATATCACAATGTGCTTTCCAACAAGTTGCATTTCAATAGTTTTCACTTAACAATCAATAGATTTTACTAATTAGCAGCATTTAGATCATTCCATTTAGTCATAATTTCATCATACATACACTAATTTGAATGAACCACCTAGGTTTTTTGCCTATCTCTCTCCTTTTAGGTGAAAAACCCTAAGAGAGCAAGATAAGTACATAGACCTAAAATATTTGGTTCAGAGGGAAAGGTTCTTTAATAGTAGTCCATGTGGCCTAGGGAGGTGGAGAATAAGATGCGTTGGGACATGATAACTTCCTTGGTCAGGTCTTTTGAGAAATGAGAAATGTGGGAAAAAGAGCTAGATGATGTTTAGGCCATTGTTGGTTCTGAGGAAGAAAAGAAGAATTTATTGATTGGAATTGATGCCATACACCAAAACCAGGAGAATACTATGCAGTTCTTGAGGGTTATCACTGACTATAGCAAATAAATAGTGAAGAATACGACCCTCACTCTTCAATTTTTTTAGGATGAGATAAGGAAGAGCCAGTGGAAGCGGCTAGTGAATGAGGTGGATGAGGGTCATGTGCAAAAGAAGAAGGGCAAGAAGGTGGACACCTCGGTTTGTGAGGTCACTAAGGATACCCAAACCATTCTTCAAGGGCTTGTGACTTTTGAGAAGAAGCTCGAGTTCCAATCTCAGGAGTGGAATGTGATCACTAGTCTCAAGCTTTTAGGAGACCTGTAGGTGTCTAGTGGTTTTGTGTTGGTCCTGGTTCTGTGGTTTCTTTTTGTTATTCCTACTGGTCAAATTGTTTAAGTTTTAGCTTATGTTTACTTTTTTGGTTTTCTCACTGCCCGTGAGTCTTGGGCTTACCTCTATAACTATTTTGTAATGGGTATTGACCCTTTTAGTTTTAATATAATCAAAACATCACCAAAGAAATAAGTTTTTTATTAAATTTTGGTACTATTAATAGTTAGATATTTAAGATGAATTGCAAATGATATAATAAAATTATAAATATAAAATATCTTTAATTATATTTAAAAATCACTAAGCATTAAGAAATATCTCTCACGTATTTAAGATATCTATACTAGTATACACACATAAACTATTAAAGTAAAATAGTTGTTTTAAAATATACTTAGAGATATAAAATAATTAATAAATAATATCACAAATCTATTACACTATTTTTTTTTTCATATAATATATTTCTCTATTCATAAATTATTTAAAATATATAATATTATTAACCTGTTTTTCTTTTTAACAATTCTTTTATATATAAAAAATAATTCAAATATAATATATTTACACCAAGTAGAAACTTTCAATACTTATTTATAAGATTTTAACTTTTATAATCATTTCAATCTTCATAATATCGTTTGATCAAATCCTAAAATAGATTGGATTGTAATGCATGGGAAAAATCTCAAAGATTAACACAAATACTTGAATTACTACTGAAGTATCAAAGGTAAGATATAGATGAAAAAATGAATTAAAGTTATTTATTCATAATAGAAATAGTTTAAATTAATAATAAATAATTTATTGTATTTTTATAGATACAAATAATTGTAAGATGAATATATAATTTATTAAAATTATAGATACAAAATATTTTAGATACATTTATCTAGGAAGCATAAAAAAATAAATTAGTTTTCATAAAATTTTGATACTATTGATAGTTATATATTTAAGATGATTAAATATCTTATTAAAATTAGAAGCAAAAAACATCTTAAAATTATTAAATAGTAAGAGATATATCTTGACATATTGTAGATAAATGTATTTAAGATATATATTAATATATACACATACATAAACTTGAAATGTTCTAAAACATATTAAATTAAAATAAATATTCTAAAACATATTTAAAAACATAAAATACTTGATAAATAATATCATAAATCTATTTTTACTTTCTTTTTTTTTTAATTATCTATTTCTCTATTAATAAAAACTTATATTTTTAAGATTTTAACTTTTAATTCATTTAAAAATCACTCTATTAAATATATAAAAATATATATATATACTTTAATACTTGGAAAAACCCTCAAATTTTAGTTAAAAAGTGGATTACTCTCACTTTAATGGTAAGAAAATATCTATTGCACGTAAGATATAGAGGAACAAAAAGCAATAAAGTAGTCTTTCATAAAATAAAATTGTTCGTAAAAATTTCTTCCCTAGCTTATAGTTTCCAAAGTACCTACGACTAATTACATTGGGCGCCACGTGCAAGTTGGCACACGACTCAAAACTACTCCAAAAAATAACATTATATTGAAATCCTGCAAATTCACGACCTTCACCGAAAAAATTTAGAAAGAATAACAACAAACCACGGGAACACATAAATTCCATTGGTTTACAGGAAACCGAAAAGCATCCTGACACGCTCATACCACGCGCCCGATGCATCCATCTAATATTCTACTTCCCAATCGATCTGTAAGATGCCGTCATCGATTAAAGATAATCCCCAGAATGTAAAAAGATTCGACCTGACCTTACCAAGAGTTTGTCCATATCATAGCAATGGCGGTCCGTGTCACCTGTCCGGGTGGGACCCATGAGAAATCCAATCCTTACATAAGAGAATTTCCTGAGCGTGGAGAGCACACGCTCTTTAACAGTCTCGACATTTCGTAATCTGTTTGTACTGCCGACAGAAATCAAGAGCTGCAATGGAGGGCAAAGCACCAAGCTTCCGGGCCTCGGAGATGGAGGCGAAGGAGTTGAAGAAAATTATAAATGAATTGGGAGAAGCAATTGTACATTCAATGCGTGAAAATTCCAACGTAGTCATTACCATACCTGCTGAGACTGAAAGCAAGGAGGAAATAGATTTCCAGCTACGAGGACAGTGGTTGCGAGCCGCTGTTCTGGGCGCAAACGACGGCCTGGTGACCACCGCGTCTCTTATGATGGGTGTCGGCGCCGTCAAAAAAGACTCAAAGACTATGGCCATGTCGGGACTGGCGGCTCTGGTGGCGGGGGCGTGCAGCATGGCCATCGGCGAATACGTTTCCGTGCAAACCCAGCGAGACGCGGAACTGACCAACCTGAAGAGAGAAAAGCGGGCCAGAGCGTCTCTTGGCGGATTCGAACTGGCGACCGATACGCCGTCTTCGTCTAATAGCACGCCTCCCGTTTCTTCAGTTGTATTAACAAAGGAAGAAAAGAAGGGGCTTCCAAAACCTATTCTTGCGACTGTCGCATCGTCCTTGTCTTTCGCTGTGGGAGCCGCAGTGCCTTTGGTCTCTGCGGCTTTTATCTCTGACTACGTTATGAGGGTTTCAATCCTCTCCGCGGTTTCGACCGTGGTTCTGATTCTGTTTGGCGCAATTGGAGCTCATTTTGGGCGATCCTCTATAACGAAAGGGTGTGTGAGAGTTCTGATAGGAGGGTGGCTTGCCATGTTGGTAACCTACGGTTTGCTTAAGCTCTTTAACGCTACTACTGGAGTTTAATTAAGGTGTAGATTTAATAAGCTTTCTGTGTACTAGTTTCAGTAGTTAATTACCGCAGTATATAATATAAAATACTGTTTGTGACAAGGGGCCGCTGGAATAAGTTTCTGAAACCAGATCCGCGCTTCACAGCTTTATCTTTCTTACGTAGGAATATTCAGCGTTCCAATCGTCTCAGATGGAATATAGGATTGGCAAACAGCCTAAGAGGCTCTATATTTTATTAATTATTGCTGTAAACGTCATGTGAAACGTAATGGTCTAAAATTGTTGTACTTTTTCTCTCTGGCTTTCGACCTCCATGTTTACTTTTAAAATATCTCAAATGAATTCATCCCATGCCACATCTCTATGGATGTCCGTAAACTAGGTACACCTAATGAAAAGCAAGAATGGGATATCTGGAATGATTATATCCTTAGATTGACTAGTAGCAATGCTAATTTTGATACTGTTCCATGTACTCTTTACAATAGAATGTAAGAGATCATTACGTAAAGTGAGAAATTTGACTCTAATGAAAGGAATATTAGATTTCTTTGAAATTAATTTCACCAATCCCACTACGATAAGTTGGCAGTTTTTTAGTCCATCTAAATCTATTGTTTAAATCTAAGTTAATTATCTTGTTCTAGTACATTGAGAATTAAGCTTTGTTAGGTGTGCTAATTTCATGGAGTTAATTAAATAATTTCGTGGAATTAACTTGGTAGTCTTCTAAAATTAACTTGCCACCACCCTTTTATTGTGGTAGGGGAGAGGGGCTCATAATGGAGCACCCTAACTTCGTGTTTCTCAAAATTTTACGTGGAAATTTCAAATCACTCCCAATTCTATACAACAGTTTATTTGGCAACTCATGTGCTTATATATTTCGTTTTAGGGCTACATCATCAAATATGATGCCACATCAACATGCTTTTTGCTGAGGTATCCAAAAAGGCCCCCAAAAAAGGTGAGACCCCATAGTGGTGCACTAAGTCATGTTTTATTGGTGGGTTGATGTGGCATCACATGATTTGTCAGTTTGTGTACTTTATGGATAAAAAGTGTTTTGCAATTGGATATTAAAGTTCTCCACTATGGGGCCCATTGAGGACTACTTCTATCCCCACTATTGGACCCTACTCCATTATGGGCCCCTCTCCCCTAATTGACTACCCAGTCTTCAACACTATTCTCCATGGTAGTTGTACTTTCTTCTCTTATTTGTACATCTCATTTGTGACTTAATTAATATAATAATTTGTCCAATTTCATGTTCTCTTGCATTGCATTAGTTGTTTTCAATCCAATAAGTAGAGCATATTCTTGCTTGTTTCACATGGCTCACTGGTATGGGCATTCATCATAGAGATTCTATCAAATTCTAGAAGGTATTAGATCCATTCTACAGTTGGATGATGGTTTGATTATTTCTATGAGTGAGTTTTTGAAAGTACCAGTGCATGCAATTTTTTTTGTTTTCCTAGTTTTGTGGTTTTTATGGATTGTGATTTTGAGGGTTTTTCCAGAGGTAATGTGTGATCTATTCAAGGAAGATCCCATGCATTGAAGATGTAATTTACATCTCTTTATATCCCTAATCGATGCCTTTGTGAAGATCTCGTGCAATGAAGAGGTGGCATACAAAAAATTCACCGCCAACAATTCATTGACAAATTCATCACAAGTAAAATTCGCCACCAGCAATTCACCACCGCAGAAAATTAATCAAATTAATTTTAATGCGGTTAATTTTTTTCGTGACGGTGAATTGATAGTGGTGAACTTTACTTGTGATGAATTTGTCATGACGTGAATTTTTCCGTGGTGAATTGTTGGTGGTGAATTTTCTGTGGTAAATTGCTGACAGTGATTTGCATCTGTGTTGAAGGCATGTTAGTTTATAGGTCATGATCTTGTGAAAATTCTATTGCAGTTACTGATTATTAATCTCCTATCTAATACATAGATTATTTGACTCTGGAAAATTAATTCTCAGCAAATATCGAAAAATAACACAACTGCAACTTCACTAATAAAACTCACAGAAATAGATAAGAAAACATTCACAATAATGAACACAATATTTTTGGACAAATTGTCCGTGGAAAAACCCCGAAGGGAAAACCACTACTGCAGATGAGGAATTATATTAAACTTCAGCAAATTAAGGAATACAAAACTACTTGCCTCTTACTGGCAGAGCTCCGGCAATATTCTTCTCCGAAAATTCTTCCCTCAATTTCTCCTGCTGAAATTCCACAGCTGCTATCCCCAACGCTAACACTGCGCCCTTGCTAACACTGCAAGACTATTTGCTCTCACTGCAAATTTACTTGCTATCACTGCAAGTCTTTCTCAACTCTATACTTGTGTATTCTCCAAATGCCCATTGATCCCCTTTTATACTTTTCTCATTGGAAAACCAATGGCCATGATTTAATCTCAATCAATGGCTAAGATTAAATAGACTCAACAACCCTAACTAACTAGATTCTAGAAGTCTCTAGAGGAATCAATTAAATAATTAAATAATTATCTGGACAAC
>VDFB02105785.1:146260818-146273620 GCA_007258455.2 Sequoia sempervirens
TCCTCCATGAACTTGACATCACGCTTAATTATAGTCCTCCTGGTCCCTAGAATAAATATCCGATATGCCTTTGAGGTTTCACTGTACCCCACAAAGTACCCCCTCTCTATAGTCTAATCTAACTTGGAACATGTCGCACCTGGAATGTGACAATATGCCAAACTCCCAAATATCCTGAAGTGGCTGACATCTGGCTTCTTCCCTGAGAACACCTCCTCTGGTGTCATCTTGCCTAACACCTTATGTGGAACCCTGTTTTGTATGTACACTGTGATCGTGATGCCTTCCGCCTATAAGTAACGTGGGTATATCTCAAGTCATACAAAGATAGCCCTTTGCCGCCTCGGGATATAGACTGATTCTTCCTCTCAACAACTCCATTTTGTTGCAGGTTGTAAGGAACAGTCCACTCTCTCTTTATTCCTTCCTTGGTGAAGAACTCCTAGAAACATTTCCCTTTGTACTCTCCTCCATTTTCTAACCGAAAGACCTTTATCTTCCTACTTTTTGAATTCTCCACAAGAGCTTTGAACCTTGGAAGCGATCAAAACCCTCATCCTTGCTCTTCAAGAAGTATATCCGTGTCTTCTTAGGAAATCATCAATAAAAGTAACAAAGTACTCATATCCTCTAAGAGACTTCACAACATTGGTCCATAAGATAACTGAATACCAGATCAAGAACACTCTTGGATCTTAGTGTCACCCTGGAAAAAGTTGATTTCTACAACTTCCCAACACATCCCCCTTTACATCATCAGTTCTCAGGCTCACCTTAGGGAACACCTCACATGCCCTCACTAAGCATTTGGTGCTCCATGATGTATATGGCCCATCCTCCTATGCCATAGCTCTCCTTGATCTCTAGAATTACTGCTGCTCATCAGTGCCTTATGAGTATCAAACTGCAACCTATAAAGCCGGCCGCTCCTAACTCCAATAGTTGTGGGTGATTTCCAATCCTTGTGCTTGATTAACACACTTTCCCCTCTAAAGAGTACATTGTAACCTTTGTCCTGAAAGACAGATATGGAAATCAAATTCATACCTAAGCCTGGCACATGCAACACATCATGAATGGGAATCTGCTTACCATTCTCCCTCTGAAATAGAACAGTCCCTTTCCCAACTGGATTGAGTTTGGGCATGTTCCCCATAGAGATCTGCATTCTGATGTCCTCCTCCTTATAGCTGGAGAAGTACTCTCTAAGTCATGTCATATGAAATGACGCCCCACTATCTATATACCAAACACCCTATGAGGTTGAGCTAGCCATACAAGCTATGAGAGCGAACTCATCCTCCATTCTACTAGAGAGCTCATCTGCACTTGCTGAAGCTGTCGTCTGCTTCTTGCCTTTCTTCCTTTGCGGGAAATCACTGACATAGTGGCCAAACTCGTGACAGCCATATCACTTCACTTTGGATAAATCCTTCTTCTTCTTCTCACCTTGTGAATTTGATCCTTTGCTTGACCCCTTCTTTGCTTTCCCTTTTCCTGCAAGGGCAACATTCTCCTGTTCCGCTTCACTTTTCTGACTCTTGCTGCTGGTACCACTGACAAGACTAAGTCTAAGCTCCTCCTGAGTGAAGTCACTCCAAAGTCGATCCCAACTCAGTAAGGTGTCTCGTCCATTAATACCTTGAACAAAGACATCCCACTGCTTAGTAAACCCATTTAGGGCTATCCGCACTAGCTCGTCATCACCTAGATTATCTCCAACAGCAGCCAACTCATCCTTGACAAGTCTGAGTCTGGTGAGGTAACTTGTCACGTCCTCTCCCTTGTTCATCCGAGTATTCCTCAACTTTTATCTGAGAATCAGCTTCCGGTTAGTGGTAGCATTCTGGTATAGATTCAGAATGGCATCCCACATCTTCTTCGTTGTATCTAACTCTGCGACATGTGGAACAATATGATCCTTGACACCATCAAGAATCATCCTCCTCGCCTTGGCATCTTCCTTCTTATATGCTAAGAGCTGTGCTGGATCTGTAGGTACAGGTACAACACTGGTCACATATTCCTTGATCCCATTCTCTTCCAGCAACAAAAAAATTCTGGCTTTCCAGACACCAAAATTTGAGGCTCCATCCAATCTGTCCTGATCTCTTAAACCTGCTGAGGCCATCTCAAAAGATAAAAGAAAACAAATAATAATAATAATTCTGAAGAGGCAGGATCTTTCCTTCCTGTGTTGAGCGTAATCTGCCCTCAGATCAGCTCTTATACCATGTGAAAATTCTATTGCAGTTACTGATTATTAATCTCCTATCTAATACATAGATTTTTTGACTCTGGAAAATTAATTCTCAGCAAATATCAAAAAATAACACAACTGCAACTTCACTAATAAAACTCACAGAAATAGATAAGAAAACATTCACAATAATGAACACAATATTTTTGGACAAATTGTCCGTGAAAAACCCTGAAGGGAAAACCACTACTGCAAATGAGGAATTATATTAAACTTCATCAAATTAAGGAATACAAAACTGCTTGCCTCTTACTGGCAGAGTTCTGACAATATTCTTCTCCGAAAATTCTTCCCTCAATTTCTCCTGCTGAAATTCCACAGCTGCTATCCCTAACGCTTACATTGCGCCCTTGCTAACACTGCAAGACTATTTGCTCATCAGCAAATTCTACTTAAGCATCACCGCAAGTCTTTTCTCAACTCTATATACTTGTGTTCTCCAAATGCCCATTGATCCCCTTTTATACTTTTCTCATTGGAAAACCAATGGCCATGATTTAATCTCAATCAATGGCTAAGATTAAATAGACTCTAACAACCCTAACTAACTGGATTCTAAAAGTCTCTAGGGAAATCAATTTATTTAATTACATAATTATCTAGACAACTTAGCCCTTTCTGGAGGTTTCTAGAAAATAATTAAATAATTAAATAACACTACTTGGGAATGGAGACACCTGTCCAAGCTACATAAATTAACAGATCTCCATGAGCAGGTTGTGTATCAGTTAGAGGAAGTAGAGAGCATTATCTTTAGATCGCGGGCTTGCACACAGGGCGTGTCTTTTTTATTATCTATAGAGGCGTGGGTCTACTGTGGATAGGCATCCGTCTGCATTTGGGGAGGCACCTTTAAAATATACACAGCTACCTCCCACATTGTGACTGCCTTCAAATAAGCAGGCAGAGACATGTGAAGTGGGTTTTGAGTTGCGCAGGTATGGTCATTGAAAGGTTGCACTGAGTCTTCGGTACCCTTGAAAGGTGTCGTATTAACCTAGAGGTAGGGTGCGAGGGTTGAACCTCTGTTGTAAGCCACGACACATCCATTTCAGTCGGTGTGCAGGGCAAAACATTGCCGGTCGCCGTCCAATATTAGGCCGAACCATCTGTTGATCATTGTAGGCGACGCGAGCTATTAGTTGGGTAGAGTTTTTGTTTGCATCACCAGCTGTTGACCATTGTAGGTTGCGTTAGATATTAGTTGGGCTAAGTCTGTCTTTGCATTGTAGGCTACAAGAGTTTAGCTTACGTCTTGCATGCGACATCATTCTGATTGCAAGTGATGCCTCTTTGCACGTGATGACCGGACGCCTGTCAATATAATATTTTATGTCAAGTTCATTGCAAACATTATGGTACTAAAATTATAAAATTTCATTTGTTGTTCCATTGGACTTGTTTATGCACTAAAATTTATGAAGTGTCAAAATTTGAAAGTGATCAAATATTGAATTAAGGGGGGTTGTCTTGTCTCATGTCTTGTACACTTTTGTACTTCCTTCTACACTTTGTGCATTTATTTTCTACAACAAATTCATCCTAAGCATGGAGTCAAATCAAATTATAGCACCTTTGATGTCCTTTAACTATCATGATTGAAAACTAAAAGTATAAATTGTGTTAAAGAACAAAGGGTTGTATACAGTAATAATAAGGGTTGTTAAAGAACCTATTATTGAGGAAGCGAAAGAAAAATGGTGTAACAAATGTGATCAAACCTTTGATTTTTTGTGTATGAATGTATCTTCTTAAATTTTCCTTCATGTAGAGTCCTTGAATACACTCAATGAAGTTTAGCTTGCATCAAAAAAACTCTTCAAGAAGGTAAATTAAATGAGAAATCATGAGTTGCAGAATGAGCTCATAATTTTGAAACCCTGTTCCTTTGATAGTCTAAAGGACTTCTTCACTATGTTCAAACCACTAATTTGGTTGCAATTAAAATAATGACGAATAGAGAAAAAATGATTAATTATTTATCTAGCTATACCCTCCAAAATATGGCCTAATCACTATGTGTTTGTGTCTACCTTCTACTCTTCCAAAAGCCTCTTGAGATAGCATGGAAGATGCCTTCTCTAGATGACTTCATTGCCAACTTGACTATGGAGCAAGATAAGTTCATATAGATGGGCACATGAAAGTCTTCAAAAGTACAAGCTATCTTTGTTGTGAATGGGAAATAATAGGTTTCAAAGAACAAAAGGGAGAAGCAAAACACTCAAAAGGATGAGGAGACCAAGAAAGATCAAAAACCAAAATCCTCCAAAACCAACACTGAAACTTCTTCAAAACAATGGAAACCTAATAAAGAAAAAGTTAAGTATTCCTATTGGAAGAAACTTGTGCATGATGAGTACAAATGTATGAAAAATAAGATTGACCACCTATCACATCCTCTTGAGAAGAACAACATAGGGATCCTTGAATCTATCAAAGAGTCCTCATCAACTCAAGAATCTACTAAGGGAAATGAAAAATATAAAGAGAGAACTCAAGGGAAAGTCTCTAATTTCTATTACATCATCAGCAACTCTATCTTGGATTATTGACTCAGGCACCTCACATCACATGGATTCTTCACAAGTTGAGCTTTCTTCCTTAGAGCCTTATGGAATTTATGTTATCACTTTGGGTGATGAGACACCACTATCATTTATAGGGAGAGGGTATGTTAAAGCTGAAGGTGGAAAATTCAAAAATATTATTAGTGTACCTTCTCCTCTAGCTAATCTCCTACCACTCTATCAAATTGAACACACAATTGGGTAGGAAAGATAGTTGAGTTCACACCTGATTCAATGCTTATCAAATACTTGAAAAGTAGAGAGCTTGTTGTAATTGGGATATTCAATCATGCATCTTTATTGTATTTCTTTCCACATTTTTATCTAAATGATCTTGCAGTACCATTGATTGGTTTAGACTCTCATGAAATTAGAGTGATAAAATATCAAGGATATGTTTGGTTGCTTCAACCTATCTGTATTTCCATCCACATTTATTCATAAGAATTTTGTTGATATTTCATCTCCTCAAACTCCTCCATATTTAGGATTCATTTTAGTTCAATAGGATGTTACTAGTCTTTTAGTTCTATCTTTGTGAGATGATTCTTTGCTAGTTATATTGTAGAGTTGTTTGTTGAGTCACACATTAAAAATTTGGAGGACACTATTAAGGATATTCATATTATATTTGGTGCTACTACTTATGGAGTGGTGTCCTTTTCTTTAGATGTTGTGGAGGAGAATGTAGACCCTCTTATTCCTTATCTTCCAAATCACTTGTCAGATTTTTGCATTAGGGTATATATCTTTGAGAAAAATTAAGAGGAGGCATCCTTGTCTTTGCATTATGATCTACATTAGTTTCCATAATTTTTTGTATTTCCATCTTTATCAATGTGGCTTGAAACACCTAACTTAATTATGGTAGATTTCAACATCAACATGGGGATACTTTAGTATAATTCAAAGACATCACACATCTTCATCTCTCTTCCCTCATATTACTTTTATGATGGGAAGAAACCTTACATTCATTCTTGGTTTTGTTTCTTCCAAAGGGGATGGAATGCTCTTTGATGAGATTGGATCATCTTCAACATTTAGCTTCAGGAATCTACCATCATTGTAGGAGACTACTTTGTGGGGAGGATGAATAGTCTCTCTTCTTCACTCTTATGGGGGAGGGTTTTTTCACATAGAGTTTTGTTCTTCTTATCTTTTGGAGCGAATATTTTGTATCTTCTCTCTTTAGGGGAGGATTTTTTTCCCATTGTATTTTCTCCTTTTCTCCACTTTATGAGAGATTGCATTATACTTGGGAACCTTATTAGGCCTAGTTACTAGGACCCAATTTCTTTGTGCCCACCTAATCTATCCTTAAGGGGAAATGTTAGTGTAGAATATTATTTATCTTCATTTATTTATTATGGATTTTTCCTACACTTGGAGTTAAGCTTGTAGGTGTGTTAGTTTTGTGGGATTAACTAGCTAATCTTATGGCGTTATCTTTCTCAGCTTATGGAGTTAACTTGCCACCAATCCTTGTTAGTGGGAATTGACTACCTATTTGTATCCACTATTATTGGTGGAAGTTGCACTGCCTTCTCCTATTTCTACATCTTGTTCATGACTTAATTAATATGTTTATTTATCCAATTTCATGTTTACATTTATATTGCAATGTTATTTTTAATCACACAAGTAGAGCATGCACTTTCTCATATCATGTGGCTCATTGGTACAAGAATTCATTGTAGAGATTCCAATATATATATATATATATATAATCTTGTGAAGATATTTGATACTAAAAAATAACAATATTTCTCTAATAATGAAAATGAAAGATGTTGAAGATAGGGAATGGTGTGTAAAATTATAGAAGTCTCTATCCAAGATGTTAACATGATGATAGGAGATCTACACAACACCCTTTTTTCCTATCCAAACACACAAAAAATTGTGTTCCATGGGTGGGTAAGTGCATGAAGTTAGTGTTATATTAAAAGGGCATTTTCCTTATAGGTCCCTTTTCACTCTAGTACTTAATCTTACTTAGGTCATGTGATTTTTTTTCTCAAGTCATATGATGTAGCTCAAGTCATGATATTATTCTATCATCACCTAGGGTTTCTCCAAGGCTTCTTTTTACCTTTTTATTTTTCCTTTTATAAAGATTATCATTGTATTATTTATTTAATATTGTGAGGTTTTCACATTTAATGATGATTCATGTTTTTGGTTCAATTAACTCTTGGCCTCCATAGCCTTTGATTTTCTCTCATTTTATGATAGGTGTTTGATTGCAAGTGATCTTTGGGAGCTGTAGGGTTGAGGGATCAACTCCAACAAAAAAACTGAGGTATTTTTCTTGAAAATAAAAGTTTGTCATAACACTCATGTTATAATTCTCTCATGCTTTATAGTGCACTCACATTATTATTTTCTCTGGGTATTTATAAACCTTAGGGTTGGATTTTCCTTGAGAATCCAACTCAAAGGGTTGAAATTTCATGGCAATGCACATAGATGTGTTTTTTGCAAATTTTAAGAAATGACACAATATCAACCATGATCTCCATCAGGTTTATACATCTTTCAATGTCAACTTAAAATAATAACATAATAATTTTGAGCTCTCTCTAATAAGATTTATAAGCATGTAATTTTTTCTATGTTTCAATTAAATGTTAAACATTTTATCTTTAATTTATTTTGCTAGTGTCTCCATTTTAAAAAAAAATTGTGTATGGTATTTTTTGCTTCATTTTTTACTCATTCATCAAATTTTTAAACAAATTATATTTTTAAAACTAAATCTATTTTATACAAAATGAAGAAAAAAAATATTTTTGATTAGTTTCTAAAAATTAGCCAGTTCCAATTTCTTTTTTCTCAAGGATTTCTCCACTTTGAAAATTAGTAAAAAATTATATATTCATTAAAAATTAGTAAAAAATTAAAATGTAAGCTACACGGTTTACCTAGGTTTTCACCAAAGTGATTTGTGAAACACTAAAAAAATAACATTTTAGGGAGGCCACACAAGACGTGTTATATTTTTTGATAAAAATTAGAGAAATTTATGTTCCCCCTATTTTAACTCCTTAATCTCCACCATTAAAAAATAGTAGTTTAGAAAGTAGATTCAAAGCACTACAAGTCTTTTTCTTATTGTATCCTCAAATTTTGAGTGCAACTATCTTCAATTTCTCATCCAAAATTATTTTCCCCTGATTTCAAAAAAAGTGGCAACTTAAGACCCAAGATCATGGTGCTCTTGGGAGGTGGATGACACCAACATGGTGCTCCAATTGTGAACTCTAGATCTCTATGTACCTAGGCTGCCAAATCTGTTTGATTCTCTGTCAAAGCAGTACCACTATCAAATCATCAAGTACGGGTTTGGCTCATCACCATCGGTTCCTTTACTGCATCGCTGCTTTTCCTGGTTGACCATTGCTAGTCTCATCACCATAGCTAACATATTCCTTGAAGACTCTTTGTTGGCATTATTTTCAAAATATGAATGCATTGTTCCATTTGCAATTTGGTCAGAATTGTACTGGCATCATCTCCCATTATCATTCCATCACATTATTGGTTCTTACCACATATTCCCTCTCGAGCCTGCAAACTTTATATGGAGGCCATGAATTCAAAGCACATAGGCGCATTTTTTATTTGTGCATCAAATTTGAAACCTATTTTGGAGGCAGTGATTCCTTTTGGATGTGATTGAAGGGCAATTTTGTGGCCTCCTTTGTAGGCCATGATTCCTCTATTGCATGATTTCTACTTGGAGGCATGTTCTTTGTGTAGAGGCAACAATCCCACTAGAGGTGTGTTTCATTTTCCAAAGGCTCAATTACTGGTACCAGAGCGATTTTCCTGTGAGAGGCATTTTTCAATCTGCATGAGGGGGCTTGGTTTACCATTTGGGAGGTAGCGATCCAAAGGCATTGGAGGCATTTTTTTTGCCTGGCTTGATTCTTTTTTGTTAGAAGCTGATAAAATCTATTTTGTGGAGGTTATATCAAAATTTATATTTTATAAAGTTCTTCCCTAAATATTTGTTTAGGGCATCTGTGCAGCAAAGTAGAGGTGGGCCCCAAGTGTTAGAAGTCGGTTTTGAGGGAAACATTATCCCACATTGGCAGCGGTGGATCAAGTTTTTCTATTTAAATAGCATTACAATGTGGATAGTTATTGTGAGCAGGTCTCACAAAGAGCTATTTTGTTTTTGTGCTTGATGGTTGGTGGAGTCTGCTTGGATTTGTCTTGGTGATTTGATGTGAGAACCCAGTAAGGTGTTTAATTTTTTGTTCATTTTTTTAAAAATTCTCAGCCCTATTTTGCATTATTGCTTCCTAAAGAATTTTGGGAAGAGTTCATTTGCAATATTTGGTAGTTTTTAATTGTTGTTGAAGGTTAATGTGTTTGTATTCTTGGAGATTTGTCATAGTTCATTATGGGGTTTTCATTTCATCCTACTATGATTATGTTGGAAAGGGGAAACTATAAACAATGGAGAGATGGTATCATAAAACATCTCAGATGGATTCATTTGTTTCCACATTTATATAATCTTGTTCCCATTTTATATAATCTTGTTCCCCTTCCTAGTACTAATAGTAAGAAATTTGCATGGAATTGCAAAATGGATCATTTCCTAGGAGTAAGTCCAATGCATATTGATGATGGCACTTTGAATGCTATTGATCATTTTGAATGTCCACATATTCTTTGGACTAAAATTTGGGAAATACATGGAGATTCTGATACTCAGCTATTCCTAGATGATCATGTTTCAGATTGTCTTATGATTCTTCATTTTTCAGATAGGATACCCTATGATCATGCTACTATTTAAGTGTTTGAAGTTTTGGAATATTTTGAATGTTCAAATGAGGATGACTAGGGTGCTTCGGATGCTCCTTCTTCTCCATCAAGGATAGTTAATGTACCTTCACCTTCAGTGATTCATTGTGTAGAGTCATTGATTGAGGATCTTATCATTCTTGTTCAGCAGGACCATTCATCTTATATTGATGATTCATTGACAACATCCAATGACTTGTCACAACCAGTATCTCATTGTCTTCTTGATTGGGATTTGTATTTTTCAGACATTGGTTCCTTGTTCATAGAATCTCATATTTCTAACTTGGAAGAGACATTTGAGGGTATATCCCTCTTGTTTGATGATAGTTGTGGTACAACTATTGTCACTATATCTTAGTCTCTAGAGAATATTCAAAATCAATTTCCAGTGGTATCTTGTTTGTCACCTCGTATTGTGATTGGGCATGTTCCTGATTGGTTCGTGGCATCATCTTCCAAGGTCTTGGTGACACGAGCAAATTTCAAAGACATCATCGTACATCTTCATGCTTCCTTCTTTCAATTCCTATCTAGAATGGGAAGCATACATGTATTTGTATTTGGTTTTGTTTCTTCCAAAAGGGAGACAAGTTGTTTGTTGACATTGGATCATGTTTTTCTTTAGGCTCTTACAATTTTTGTAGGTGATTACATATTGTGGGGGGGGCTACATAGTCTCTCTCTTCCCCTCTTATGGGGGTGTCATTGATTATATATACATGATGTATGTATTCCTTGGGGAAGTTGAGTCCTCCATCCATGTATCATTTTTGTTTTCTTTTCTCTCTTTTGGAGAGGGTTTTTTTTCCACAGGGTTTTTCTCCTTTTCTCTGGTTGTGAGAGATTGCACTATAAATGGGTACCTAACATGGTTGTGTAGCTAGGACCCATATTGCATTTTTCAATTTATTGCATCTTCATTCTCCCTAAGTTTGCACTTAAGGGGGGTGTTAGTGTGTTAAATTTAATTTAGGGGTAATTAGGTTTTTCCCGTAAGGTAGTTTTCACCCATTAGTCTTTTTCACGACTTTAAAAGCCTATACAATATGTAATTTTATCATCTCAATTTATTCACTCTTATTTTGGTGAAATGGCCTTGTGTTGCCTCTCTCATTTTTCGTGAAGGTTATTTTTTGTAGATGGTGCTCCTGGGAGGTGGATGACACCAACACCTTTTAATCCCCCATTTCCTTGCACTTACCCATTAGCTAGTAATCTCATCCAATTCTTGTCAAATTTTTAAATAAAATCATGCATGCATTGTGTAGGAGGCCTTTTGATTTCTATGAGAAATATGAAAATAGCTTGTATCTATATTTTTTGGAACTGATTGAAAGGAAAATTTCCAAGTTGATTACAACTTGCACTTAAAACAGGTTGTGAGATTCTATACTATTCCTATGCTTTTCCTCTAAGAGGAAAAAGAAAGAAATCAAAAGCAACATTTTGAGAAGTGATATGATGAAAATTGCACAAATTTAGAACATCTTAAATATTATTTGAATGATAAATAGATCCATCTATGTAAAAATGAGGCAATACATTATATGTTTCTTCAAGAATTTGGCATCCTTGTTGCAATGAACCACTTGAATATCAAGTCAAAAATAGTATATTCCTCACCCAAATAATTAGATGCAAATGTATATTGTGAGCTATCATAACCTACAAGGATGTAAATTATGGGTCCTTTGAATAATAAATTCAAAAACAAAGTCACCACATGGAAGATGCATTCTCCTACGAGTTAATTTTTTTAATTATTTACCACCAAAATATAAAATGTATACCAGTAATCAAGTGACACAGATTGAATCCTTTCACTCATGTCCCACTCGACATGCAATTTTTTTATATATTTATATTTGTACCTACATATAAGCTTCTATCAATATGGGAAATATCACAAAATATGGGATGTAGCCTATGAGACAACCTTTAGGATTTTAGAAGCTAGCACTTTCTTGGTTCTTCAAGAAATTTACTTTAAACTTTGCATGGAAAGAGACAAAAAAAAACTAAAAGAATCACAAATAAAAAGGTGAAACACCAATTGAAACCCTTATTTGTACATGATTGATTTGTTCATAATATGTAATTGTGAAATAAAATGAGTATAGATGCAATAATGAATGGTGAATATCACATAATCATTCATTTGTAAGAAGTTAATTAACCTCAAATTCACTAAGACTCATTTTAAGATAAAAGAGTAGAAATAGATTCACTTAGTAATCAAATAAAATTTCTTATTTCATTTTCCAAAATAATTTAACAACTAATTTCAAATGTCAATTGCACAGTTGCAACATTATTATTGATGAAGTCACTTTTTATAAAATGTCCTACCTTGAAAGGTTTGAGTGTACAAATCAGTAGAGCTTTGTCAATGAAAATTTCCCCCCATCTTTTCTCAAATGAACATACATATATATAAATTTAGCATATATATCTTAAAGATTAATCTATATAAATACGTTGAGATATATCATTTTTTTAGTGTTATTATTTAAATTCAAAAAAAAAGAAAAAACATACACCTCAAAAATGATATATCTACACATATTTTATAAGATTAACATTTAAGATATATATTCTAGTTTATAATTGAAACATACATGCACTATGTTAATTATTTCTATTTTTTTATTTTTTATTTTTCTCAAGTGTGTATGATTTTGGAAGATATCTATTAATTTTTATTGGTTTTTTTTTGCTAGAATGAATTTTTTGCTAACCTCCTATAGAAAATCATGTTTTCATTGTACGATTACATCTCTAGACATAATAGAGATGAAATAATCTTTAGAAAAAATCCTTTTACATGCAAAAATGCGATACAAAAATCTCATTCTTCACCTTTCTCTACCTTTCTTAATTTTTTTGTTTTTCTTTTGTGTAGCTTTCCTTGATATATTCTAGACATGTATAAATAATAGCAATCACATGGTGGTGTGCAATGGGTATGTTGAAGAGGTATGAAAGGTAAATTTAGAAAAAAATTGGTCTATTTTTTTTTCCATACATTTGTGGTGTACATGAGGTCAATTTGTATGTCATTTAGAAAATGATGTTAATGCAACAAAGGTTTCAGTGGAGAAGTGATAACTTCAAATCAACTATGCATCCTCTTATAGGGATCCAA
>VDFB02105785.1:146273720-146326418 GCA_007258455.2 Sequoia sempervirens
GAAGGTAGGAAAAGGTTTTTGAGACTGAATTTATACATGTCAATTGTATTTGCTTGAAAATTTCCAAGAACTTTTCAGCAAATCCATTTTGTGTATATTCTACGATCATAGAAAGCCATGAAAATACATTTGTAGGGAATTCGATCAAACAATTTTCTCCCACAAAATTTGATCACTTTGAGTTTAGGCTCCAAGTGCCACCCATTAGATTCAAGTTGACAATGTGGACTGTCTAATGGGTCTCCTTGTATAAAGCTTCATTACTTCTTGCCCAAAATATGATGGGTGAAGTTCTTTCTAGTTGATGCATTGACAAGGACCTCAATGTAGGCTGATATGTAGGTATGATGGATACCATATAGCATAGAATTAGTTTTCCCAAAGAATTTTTAGTGGTAAGCTATGTTTTATTATAAATTTTAAATTGATATTGATACAATTTTGTGATTGACTCTATTTATCAAACAATGTTTAATAGAACACAATTATAACTATATAAAAAAATGATATAACCTTATTTAAAATGATATTTATTTTTGATAGAACACAATTATAATTATATAAAAATTTAAAAAAAAATCATTTTTTTTCTTTTGTACATAATAATATCTTCCTAAAATTGCATTATATTTTCCAACAAAGATTCTTTTGAATGTTCCGTGTACAAACAATCAAATTCTTACCCCATCTTATCTTTAAATAAAAATGGAAAACAAAACGAATTCCACTTATTTTGTCATGATACAAATACATCATATTTACCTATTTGAGTACCTAAATAATATGTAAGATTGAAGGAGGGAACTCAAAAGCATTGTAATCCAAAGTTAGAGATATTAGGAGCAATTAGAGCATGACCCTACATAATCATCAACAAGTTTTAGTACAGGTAATTTCCAAATTTGTTACATTTTTTGATCGACGCCCACATTTGAGTATAATTCATAACTAAAATGGAATGGCATCTTACATCTGTAATAACAAATAAGTGTGGATGCCACATAAGTGCACTAATAAAACATGACTTAGTGAATAACTATCGATCCTTTTTTCGGGGGGATTGGAAACCTCAAAACAAATGCATGTTAATGTGGCATCATATTGATGATGTGGCCATGAAACCCTAATTATAACTAGGGAAATTTCCAAGTACGTTGCTAAAAAAAAATTGGGAATCATTTAAAATTTCCAAGTAGAATTTTGAGAAGTGCAAAGTTGGGTGCTCAATTATTGGGTCCTCTCCCTTGTTCTCTCCCTTAGATAAACAATAGAAATTTTGGTGTCCATAACAAAGAAGCAACTGGAAAAGCATGGTGATGGAGGAAATTTTCCTATGTTACGCAAAATATTTCTTTTATAATGGGCCTAAATTCTCTCCATACGCTTGTCATTTGTGGTTCCTAGTTGTATGCAACATGCAAACATAAGTAAAACCCCCTACCAATGCATCTACAGAAAAATCCATTGCCACGAATAGAGCTTTTGTTTATGTAGAGGATGAAATGTCACTAAATCCAACATAAACTCTTTCGAGCTACCATCTTCACACCCTTTAATTTCCATTGTATGTAATGATGCAAATTATTTTATCAATAATTTAACTGCCATTGCCAGTCAAGTTGAGTGAATAAGAATCCATTGCAAGTAATGGTATGCTTACAAAAGAAAATAGTTTAATCTATATGGAAGTGAGTAGAGAAAGAGCATGTGACATTTACAAGACTAAGAGCACATTGCAAGCAAGTAGTATGCCTACAAAAGAAAATAACTTTAGAAACTATATCTAAGAATCTAGTACAAAATATGCATAGTGTGATGATGACTAGACATAGGTGGAAGTCTGGAAGAATGAAAAATATTGTCGAGGTGCAGCATCAAAGGTGAGAAGTGGTGCTTACTAGGAGATAATCTTCTTCATATATATTGATTTGTAACATGCAAAGTGGGAGATATCAACTATGTGTAAAAGGGGGGATTGAGAGGAATATACACACTTTATATGTATTTAAGTTTACACTCACTAGGATGGTTGCTACTATGCATAGAAAGATAGATGTCATGAAACTCATGAGGAAATACTAGGAAGGGGAAGACGATAAATGATGGAATCAATGAGAGCCGTATATAAACTAGTGAGTTGTCCAAGAATGGTAACTTTGAAAGAATTTGCAATTATAAGAATTCCTCTTCAATATGAATGTTCTCACTCTAATTGAATTCAAGATTTTATTTTTTGAATACTAGAGCAAAGAAAAACTTTCAAAATAACTTTACTCCAAAGAATGACAACAATATTTTTAAAAGAACTCATAGATTAAATAAAACCATATATAATAAAGCATCTAAAAGATAATAAAATATACTTGTAAAATGATGAGTCACTCCAAAAACTGCCAAAGCTTCACTACCTATAAGAAACTAAACACAATGTAAATAAAATAAATTCATTCCAAATATCTCCAAGAAACATCACACATTTTTCAATAATAATAAATGCATAGATGGATGCCATAAATGATATTTAATCTGCCACCTTCTCAATATACTATCAACTTGTTACTATCATGCCACCTCACTCAATATTGCCATTTCGTGATGTGTATCCCATGTCAAAAGTTCTACTATTCCTCGAGATTATTTTCCATGTCAACCATTGTCAATGCTACCTCACTTACAATACATGCCAAGTTACATGTCTATCACTAGGATTTTTAAACATTATGAAAGGCTCCAAAAAGAAATGATATATTAAAGGGCAGCCTCATAGTTTTCACACTCCAATTATAATCATAAAATTCCATTGCCATCCATTACTCATCTCTATGGACAGTTGAAGGAGGTGTTTCTCATATAGAGAGGGACAGTTGAAGGAGATGTTACTCATTCTGCTTACTACTCACAACTCACCCCTCCCCCCGAAGACTCCTCTAAATATCTTTTTAAGTATTGCAGATCTGCATTCTCAAGAAATCGCTTTGACAAGGGAAGAACGTATACTCTTTCATCGCTCATAGGCGATTTGCATTGGCTACACGCACAACTTTACATAATAAGCTTATTTACATGTATGCCGACTGCAAAAGTTTGGTGAATTATGGTAACGTGTTTGACCATATTAAAGAACGTGTGACATCGTCTTGTGGAATATGATTATTACAGCGTACAGAAGAGATGCTTATCCTCAAGAGGTAGTCACTCTGTTTTACTAAATGCAGCCAACAGGTTTTCAACCATATCAGTTCACACTTGCCAACGTACTCCTGGTCTATGCCGAAATCGAAAATTTGGAAAAGAGTATGGAGATCCATCATAGCACAAAGGGTACAGAAATTTCATCAAATGACGTTGTAGCTGCAATTGTCCTCGTAGACATGTATGCAAAATGTGGAAGCATAGGCAAGGCACATGAACTGTTTGACAAAATGCCTCAAAGATATGTCATCTCACGGACTTCAATTATTACAGAATATGCACAAAATTAATTTGGTGAAAAAGATTTAGAATCTTTCAACCAAATTCCACAAACTTTGCCAGCATCCTCCCTGCCTCATGCTAAAATTAGAGCTTTGTAACAGCGTATGTAAATCCATCAAAGCATAAAGGAAGGAGGATTTTTGTCAGATATATAGTTGGAAATGCTCTGGCTCTTCCCATAAATTATATCCCATACTCAGCTCTGCTTTCAAATTCTCGAGAAATCGTCATGGATTTCTGCAATGGTTCAAAGATATACTCGGGAAGATGCCAGCGAATGCTTTCAGGCTCCAACAGCCTGGTGGAATCAGAGATATCATAACTGCAAATCCTACAAACGTAGAACGTAGTCTGAAAATCAAGTTTGAATACTCAAAAGGAGGCACTTTACAACTATCCTCCAAAATTTGTTAGGGCGAGGGATTTTCAATGTCGACGATGCAGAGAAAGACCGCTTTGAAAATGAAAGGCCATGCGCAACGTCAGCGTGGAGAAATTAGTTGGCGGGCACTAAACTTCTATTCCTTGATGAATGGATAGCATTACTCCTATCGTCTTGCATCTCTTATCCGGCATGCCGTTAATCGTAAAACTCAGCTCGGTTAGTTCATAGAGGGAACGCCTTTGGCGTAATAAACCTTTCGCTTTATATTTATCCAGATGATATTTTACGGCTTTCTCCTTTTAATCCTTCATAACTTTATTTATTTTGAAGGATCATTTCTTATTCCTTAATAAAGCTTATCTCACGTCTTTAAATGAAAAGAATTTTGAAAAGTTTATATGAAATCATGTAAATCTTCACGTGAGTTCGAAAAAAGTTGATAAACTTAAACATTCCTTCCGGGGCCTACATGCCAACTTAGATTGGAGCAATCAATAGCACACTTATTAGAAAGAAGTATTTCAGACAATATGTAAACAATGTTCCATCCGCAGCTTTGATGCTGAGGTGGCATGGATGAGTTTCAAATGCTGCATAATACTTTGGAGATGTTGTGCAGTGTGCACTATTTAGAATTTCTACATGGAATCTCTAGATGATATTTTATATTTATCCATATGATATCCTGTGGCTTCTCCTTTTAATCCTTCCTACCTTAGTTTTCTTTTATTGGTTAATAAAACTACGTAAGCTTTAGCTTTCTTGGTTTTGACAGGGCCATCTTATCTCACGCCTTCTTTTACTCCTAAAATATTTTAATGAAAACAGTTTTATAAAGATGAAGTCTTGTAAATCTTCACGTAAGTACAAAGAAAGTTGATAAACTTAAACATTCCTTCCGTGACTGTTGTAGAATATATATCCGTTTTACCACGCTCATGGCACACAACTGATGACTTCAAGTAATATATTATATTCCTGAATTGATGTGTTAGATGTCCTAAGCAATTTAAAATAACTCAGAAAATGTAATGCTATCAGGCATGAAGTTTGTCAGTTTTATAATAATGGCAGCTCAGTTGGAACCCATGAGTATGATAGGAAAAGTAAAGATCTATCTCAGTATGGAGAACACACGCTCCTTAATATTCTCAAATTTTCGCATTCGGTTACACAACTCACAGAAATCAAGTGTATCTATGGATGGTAAAGAAAAGTCTATATTGGGGCAGGGGGCTTAGTTCAATTCGTTAAAGCATCCAGGTAAGAGGTCATAAGGTCTAGTGTTCCCCTCGTCTCCATAGTATTCGAAAGCATGTCATGCTAGCGTCATCATCATGTTAAAAAGTTTACCAGATGCACTACAGATTATAAGAGGATTCCTGTAATGACAGGAGATTTGAAAGGACCAATTGTAGAGGATATTGCACATTCAATATGTAAAATTGTAGTATTGTCTTTACCGTACTCCAGAGATAGAAGGCTGGAAGAATATTAATTAGCATCAAAGAGGGCAAAGGTTGCGCACTACCGTCTTGGGAGCAAACTATGGGCTGGTCACTAGTGTGTCACAAATGATAGGCATGGACGCGAGGAAAAAAGACTCAAGGACGATGGTGATGACTCCTCAAGCCGTGCTGGTGTCAAGGTGGGAATCAAGGCTATTACCAAATTTGTTTTTATACAAATACAGTGTGACGCTGAAGTGACCAACCTCAAGAGAGAAAAGAAAGACAAAATGTTGAAGTGACTAATGTAGACTCATTATCTTCAACTAGTAGCATGCCTCATGTGTCTCCATTTGTGTTAAATCAGAATTAACTTTTAAAATATAGACATGAAGTTATTAATCTGATCTAATTAAATAAACACTAGAATGTGGGTTTTCATTTTTCTTTCTTTCGTATGAATATGATAGTCGTACATTCAATCTTCTGATTTGTTTCTGTGTATCTTAGATTTGAATCAATTTTTTATTTCTTTTTGTTTGTGCTTCACCTTTGTTTCCCCTCCCATTCCAAACCCTAGACACTTCCTTTCATTTTTTTTCTGCTATCACTTGTTGCCATTGTCTTTACCATTTGTTACACTCTATCCATATTTGTCATATAGAACTTCTCTAGGCTCCCCCATTCTTCACCTATAGACATCCTATACTTAGCTCGGATAGTTCATGCCCCCAACAAATCTTAGACCTCATAATAAATATCTTGCATGGCCTTTACCCCATCACATACATCCTTACCCTACCACGGCCGTTACCCCATCACATACATCCTTACCCTACCATGGCAAACATTCTTCCTCCATCCTCTTCTTTGTAGGACAGTTTCATTCTTCCAGTTATAGACAATTTTGACTAAGAGGCATAACTTGACCTCCAACAACATAAGAAAATCATCATGCAATAATAAGAGATCACAAATGCTATAAACCATGAGTGTGTTCTTATACCTTTGGATCTCATGGTTTCCTTAGCTAGCTTCTTCATAAATAATCTCACATGTCTTTGAAATGGTTTAAAATATTGGTCATATTGTCCATGTTATTTCTCTTTTATCAATATAATATATTCATCTTTTTGATCCTACTAGTGCACTGACCTTTATTGTATCTTGTGTACCTCTTTTTATTATCATTATCCTTCCCCCCTTGACACATCAACAAACCACCATTATTTCTTCTATCACCTCTACCCAACAACAACTTACCAGACCTCCACCCCTACAAAAATGTGTACCACATGCTCATTTTATTTTCTTTCCTTTATTTCTCATTACTTTGTTCCTCCTTCCCTACTAGTAGAATACACTACTCCTAATTCCCATTTAGTTATGTTCCTCCTTACACCAATGTCATTGTGATCACATCTTCTAATTCCCCTACTCATTTTGTGCAACACTATATTTCCTCTCCTCTCAAAATCCCATATCCTATTCATGCCTTCCACCCTCTACTTTCCATATATTATCAATCAATATGATAAAAAAAATTGTTAAAAATAATATTTTTTATATAAAACATGAAAATACAATCCATAACATATCTTGATACTATAAAGTTGTAGGAGACACATTAATCTCTACAAACACAATTCTAATCTTAAGCATTGAAATTACTGCTAGGAAATATAACTTTAAAATTTAATTGTAGAGTTACCATAGGTTCTAGGGGATTAGCAATCATAGGTGAAATAAAAGTTTAGATCATTTTAATGTTAATATATTATATCAATGTTTCAAAGTATATCTATACAAAACTACGACATGTTAATGTATCAATATCATAGGGGTTGAGTACTCTTGCATCATCCTAAAGTATTTCTTCATGTTCTTTGGTTTTGGTTTATTACACATATTTCTTGCTTGTGCATCATGTATATTTTGATGCTCTATATGTTGTTTGTGTAGTGATTCCTCCCTATTCTTATAGAAAAAATTATTATTTTTTATTGTGTTGCAAAGAGTTATGCTATTGTAGGTAAAAATAGCTTTGGGATGTTTAAAGTACTATGAACCTCCTATTCTTCAATCTAATTCCTCATAGTTGTTTGAAGACTAATAGGCTTATAAAAAATCTTACACAAGTGGCATCAATTTGATTTTATAGATCACTAGCTCAAAAAGAATAAGGTCCAATCTATTTTTTAATCAATATCATACAAGTCTTATGCTCAAATTTTTCACAAATGAAATAAAGGCAATTTTTAATTTAAATATTATGTGATTGGTGAGTTCAAATGAATGGTGGGTCCCTTTAGTACCATTTGATTTATTTTTAAAGGAATAATTTTGTAGATTGTTTGTTAATAGCTCCTGGAAAATTATAGAGTTAATGTGATAAATGTTTAGGATAATGCAACTAATTAGACCTCTTTTTATAAATGGTCTACAATTAATTATTTTAACAGAGTTTCTTATATCACAACCGCCTAATTATATAAAATGGAAATGCATGCTAACTTAAAGGAAAACTAAGTTCTAATGAGAGAGGAGTTATAACTATTACAAGGATAGAAGAATAATGCAAACCCAATCCATTGTTGAAATGCTTAACTTAACATATTTTGACTTAGCCTTTTTTTGTGAGGTCTATATTATGAATGACCTCCCCAAGGTGCATGATCCCTTAGAGTTGGCTTTTTCTAATGATACCCCCTCTCACTACATTCCTACTAGACTTTGTTCAAAGACTTGCCTATCCATGTTACCTCGCCTCTACCTAATGTTGTTCCTATTGTAGTGGAACCCCAGATGGAGGTTGTCCTATCACCTCTAGTGGTGTCTTCCCCAAACTTGGTTATTCCTTGTGTGGTTCACCTAGCTCCTACCCTTGCTCTAGTGGTGTAGATTGCCTCTCTTACCAAGTGTGAGACAACCCTAGTTTTTGTTGTTTCACCAAGATCCTCGAAGTTGGTAGGTCTATGAAAGTCGGCCGACATTGGGACTAGTTCAAAACCTAGTCTGAAATATTCTAAAGCTACAAGGAAAAAAAAGAACAACTAAAGATATTGCTAATGGGAATTAGATGACTTTCAAGTAGCTAGGCTCCACAAGATCAAAAAATGTTGATCCTATCATGGAATGCTAAGTGGATTAATGGCCTTCACAAGAAGCATACTATCAAGGATCTCATTAAATAATACAAGCCTAACATTTTAATTATTTAAGGAAAAAAATGGTTGTTGTTCACTTTGATAAATCAAGTAAGTTCATATGGCATAATGCTCTTTATTTGGTGGTTGATACAGATGGGGCTTCTAGTGTTCTTTTTACCATGTGGAAACATTTCCTTATTGTCTCTCTGATTTCAAAGGATAGAAACTACCTTTGTTGAATGAAAAATACAACTAAGAGGGGGGTGAATCATTTGTACCAAATTAAAACATCAAAACCCTTAATAGTAATCAGATCCACACACATTCATTAAATCCTTAATCTATTATAATGTTTAAACATGAAAAGAATATAACAAAAATTGAAACAACCAACACCATACACAAGAGAACACTAGATTTACATGAAAACACAATGAGGGAAAAACCACAGTGAGGATTAGCTCACAATATAAGTAATTTAAAAAATTGATAAAAAGAGGTTCACTGTTAGAATAGGATACACTATCCAGAAAGGCTCACAAGCCAGGCTCACTATTGGAATAGAAAGAAGAAAGAAGATAGAAGGTTACACAAAGAACAAAATCTCAATGCAACAAAGATTCCACCATAATAGCTCAACCAACACTAGCAATCTTCAAGAGATCAAGATACCTCAGCTCACTACATTCAAAAATCTTGCATTATCTAACTCCAAATATAATTCACACTTCTACACTTAATTTCACATCACAACACTCATCTATATTCCATTCTTCACCTCACATCAATTCACCTTGCATTTATATCATCCACAACTTGAAAAACATCTTCAAGTTGGCTACACTCTTCTTGCACTTCACAAATTCAAATTAGGTCAGCACTAAACATTCTTGTAGTGGATAGTGTAGACATACAAAATTGACATCATTCACATTCATCCATTCATCAGGTAAATCAAGTCTATTTAATTCAATCTCTAGGGATCATCCATTTAAATTGAATAAATTAACTTTATTTAATTTAAGCCTATCATTTCCTCATTTGATTAAATAAATCAATTTTAATCACATCCTAACATTCCATCTTTTTATAAATCATCTCCTAAGTTCATCTCCTAATTAAATATCAAATTCATATTCCTCCTTTTTTATTTAAATAAATGAAAGTATCTAAGTCAAATGGGTCAAAATCACCTAATCCCTCACTAAGTTAATCTAATCTAATCACCCATCACATCCTCTAGCTTTTCCCACTTGCACAAATAAATCAATTTATTGATTTATTAAATTCCTCATTTTCCCTCAACAAGGCATCTTTGGAGAATATTCCTCAAGTTTGAATTTGGAAACAAGTTGGCTTGTCCCTTCCAACATGGCAATAACTCCCCTCTTACATGTCCCCCACTTGGCATTTAAGTCTCTTTTTCTCCCTCCAACAAGCCAAATTTGAATTTGAAAAGGCCAACCAATCTCATTTATTGGCACATTGACCAAAACTTGCACATTCCTCAACCACTCACAAGGTGACAAGTGGCTCCTTCTTATTGGCCAAATATTTATCCCTCATTGCTCTCTTTTGGGAACTCTTTCAACTTGAGGTTCTATAAATGGAAGGCTCATTCTTCATCTTAACATCCACAATCTTCATGCAAAGTTACTCTCTTCAAAATTGAGAACCAATTTTGTCCACTTCACTCCATCTTCAAGGAATTTTATCATTTGAGTTTTGTCAAGGATTGGGAGAGGGTCACTTTGCACAAGTGACACCAATCCACTATGGAATAGGAAAACGAGGAAGGAAAACAAAGGAAAACGAAGAAGGAAGGTGTAAAGGAAAAGCGAAAAGGAGGGATTTCGTTCACGCAAGGGATTTGCAACACTGAAAGATAAGAGGCGATCTTCAACAAATCTTGGAGGCAAAGAGGATTGAAGCCTTAAAACTCGAAATCAAAAGCGTTTTTGAATGCTTAAGACTTTCGTTATATGCTTTCATTTTTTGTTTTGAACCAACTTACTTTTTGGATTCTAAAAAGAATGACTCTTGAAAGCTTTCATTTTTTTTATGACAAGGAACATAAAATAAACTTTAGGAAAAACTTACTAAAGTTGGTTTTCAGAGTTAACAAGTTAACAAGGAAAATTTTCACATTTCTTTTGGTGCGTTAAAATGAATCAAAATCATTGCTTTGTGGACTTAAAATGAACTTGTGCAACTTTGTTTTGTGATTATTTACTCAAAATAACACCATTGAAAAGATGTATGCGCTTCTCTCGCGCCTCACAATGATCTTGAGAATCATAAGGCTTTTTGATGATCTTAGGGTGGGATAAAATGATCACCTCCACACTTTATTTTGGGCTTAAAATTAAGCAAAACATTGTGCAAGTGTGTGTAAACCTATTGCACGTGTTCTCCCTTTGTTTCTAAACGAAGGTTGATCGAACTATGAATATGTTTAATCGCTTTTGTTTATCTTAGAGGACCTACCTTGGGGAAAAATTACTCACCCAAGGTAACGACTCAACTGGTAACACTCTAAAGCCAAGAGTATTTCCAGCCGGGATATAAATGTGGGTATTGGAATAAACGCCAATATCATGTGGTTGACTCTGACAAAAAGGGAAACAATGGTCTCTCCCCACGCTGGGTCAACTCCTACGAATGGAAATTCTAAACTAAAACCATTGTTGTAGAAAGGCCAAAATTCCTATCTATTTGTTAGTGCAAGAACGGTCGTTCTGAAGCTGCCCCACAATTTTATGGTCTTTAGTAGAAATGGAAAGCATGCCATGGGAGTTTCATGGGTGTTGATGCTTGGCTACCTCGTATAAGTGAGTGTCATGGAGGGGAGAAAGTGGGTTCAAGCATCTAACCATTTGCTAAAGATAAGCATAGCTGGACCTATCCAAGTGGGAACTCAACAAATATTGTCTTTCACATCCATAGGGTTGTGCTTATTCTTGGTTACAAAATGATTTGCTTGTTTGAAAACATTTTGGAAACAAACACTTAACATCATCATCAAAATTTCAAACCCTTTAGGAGGAAAATACAATTGACCCAATTCATGTGTTATTTCTTTCCCTTAGGATTCATATCCTTAGATGTTTCTAAACACTTGGATTTACATCACAATTTTCCTACTAAAGTTAAACAATAGGTAACCCTTGCCTTGACTTCATCAAATTTCCACATAACATACTTTGTGGGATTCGAATAAATTGAGACATTGGACATCTAGTTAGGAAACCTAATAAAATAAGCTTTTGTGGTAAAATAAAATCACTAAGCAAAGATAACAAAATTGGTTCTCACATGTGTTAATCCCTCATGATTTCCAAGAAATTCAAAATCCTGAAACTAAAGTCCTTGAGTCAAAGTTCAAAATTTAGGAGTCACGCTTGAAAGGTCATCAAGAAATACATTAGGAAGTGCAATCAAAAGCAACACATCAAAATAAGCAAAAAATTCACAAGGTTTTATAGACTCATTCCTTTGAACAATCCAGAAATGTATGCTCAGTTTGAACCACTTCTTAGCTATACAGGTCCTTAGAAGTATCATATGTTCTTCAATACCAAGGTCTAGTAAAAAAAATTCCTTTTAGGTACATCCTAGGATAAAAAATAAAAACCTTCATTCATCCTTGAACATCAAAACCAAAATCATCTTATCAACAATTCTTCAAAAATCTTGGAAAAATCCTTTATGTTAAATTTGGGAAAATCATTTGAAATCAATCCAAAATCACCTTGTTTGATTGAATGTGTGTAGATGCATCCTTTTCCACATATTTGATCAAATTATCAAACTTTTGAACAAATCCATCCCTTGATAACATCCAACATCTTGGGATTTGGGAGTTTATTATCAATATCATCCTGTTTGGATAGGAGTGTTTAGATGAATCCATCTTCTCACACCTAGACAAATTATCATCTTGTGAACGATTTAACTCTAGGAAAACATCCAACCTCTTAGATTTTATGAGTCCACCAAAATCCGAATCCAAAACAAATCAATCCTAAATCAAGTCCTAAAGTTTAACATACCCCTTCAAGATTTTCTCAAGAGTTCCAATCATCCATCAAACACCCATCTTGCATCCATATCATTATCACCCTTTGATCCTTAAATCATCCTAAAACTTTCCCTTTTGTACCTAAAGTTAGATCAATCCAAAGAATTAGAGAATTCACCTTCTGCATTCTTGAAAATTGATCCCTATTTTATGGTGCAAACTAGATCACAACACAAGAGGAACATGGAAGCCAACAAAGAAACATATACTTCAAGTGACTTAAGTTAAACCGCTCCTAAAATGAATCCCATTGGATTTGGCAATCTCATGGTTAACCTCCCTCCATTTTCACAAGACCAACAAGAGGAAGGTTTCCAAATGGAGGATCTCACCAATAATCACTGAAATAATTCAAAATCCAGACAATCATAAGATTATCAACATCATGATGAGAATCGATCCCTCACTCTACATGCTCGAATTAGCAAAGCAAGGGGTCAAACTCCCCTCTGATTTTGATGTAAGCACTATTGTGGAACAATATTTTGGAGTCATGCCTCCAATCTCATCTACCATCCCCATTTCATCTACCCCCTCATTTAAAAACATCACTCAAAACATTCCACAAATCACATCATCCATTGCTCCAACGCAGCCCATTGTTAACAAAGGAAGTGCATTTCTCAATGCATTGCAAACGCATCCTCTCATAAACAATAAGGATTTGGACGTAAAAACTATCTTCGGACAAACTATACCATTTCATACATATTTCCCTCTCACTTTTCATGATCCAAATGACCCATCATCATCGTCATTCTGCACAAAACCCGAAACCTCTCTCCCCATAACCTCGCAAGGAGAGGGTGACATGTTCAAACCAGGGGGAATTTTTGACACTGCACCATTCCTTCAAGAGATATGTTGATGGTTTGGATGAGCACAACAATAGTTAAACAAAATATCACTATTCTGCTCTCCTGAAAGAGAAAGAATAACACATGGATATATTAACTCCCAAGGTCTTTGTAATCGGTTCTCGACTGTGCTGATTTCACTCAATGGTTGATGTGAACTATAACATGTTCAAGGGGCCTGCTGGTGTTGAGCTTGTGGATTGTTCTAAGATCAAGCATAAATTCAAACCTACTTTAACTGGGGTTTTTAAAGAAATAGAAAAAGGTAGATCAAAGCTTTGGAACTGAAGAGAATAATAATTCATCCAATTTAACCAAACTTGTTACCTTTCAA
Organism: Sequoia sempervirens; assembly: GCA_007258455.2. Lineage (NCBI taxonomy): Eukaryota > Viridiplantae > Streptophyta > Pinopsida > Cupressales > Cupressaceae > Sequoia > Sequoia sempervirens. Next base: position 146,287,449 of record VDFB02105785.1, read on the forward strand.
GGAATTGCTAACTAAAACTGGAGAACAAAATAAAATTGTGATTAACACATAGCTTCATTCATTCTCAGTGCTAACTTCAACAACAGATTGTAACTAACCTTTTAAACAAAACATAAAATAATATTTCATTCCTTGAAAGCTTCTCAAATCAAATGATTAACTGAAGATGAATACCATTCAGGAACACAACATGAAGTAGATTTAAATCTGGTTGCTTCTACTGTTAGTGAAACAAATAAGCAACATTTACAACTCTGGCACAATCACCAATGTACAGAAAACCTATGTCTCCATATTTTTTCCATCTATTCTAAGAGAACTAGAAGGATACATTACTGCCTTCTATCGAATCTAACTCCTACTCTATTGCTACTCTTAAGTTTCTCTTACTTCTTAGAAAATTACTACTATTCAAAATCTATATCTCTATGTCTCTGAACCTGAAAAACTCTAAAGCTCTCCCAGAACCCTCTACAAAGAGGCCAAAAAATGCCATATATACTGAATGTACCAAAAAGAATGCGCTGGCCCCTATTTTAGGGTTTACAAAAATATCAGTTCCTTACAGGAGGGTCGACCCTCAGATCTTTTTGGAATGAAATTAATGCTGCATTCAATTACATCCTCTATGTCCACCTCGGTGAAATATTGCTTTGAGAATGACCTCTAGATCTTTTGCAACCATGGCATTTCCTTATGGACTTCGTGTCCACCTTCGAACTTCCATCAAAATCGCTTTGAATTCTCTAAAGCATTATCATTAATGTCAATCCCCCCTTTGTCAGTAGTGATCCCAGCTGTCACTATGACTCACGGTTTCTTTCTCCTTTATGCCTAATTCTCACACCAGACCTTTCTACAAGCTGACCATCTCTAGAAGCAACATCAAACTTTTCATTAGATCTCCACACCAGTGTTCACCGAGTTGATCCATCGGCTCGTTCACAGATCAGATCCATGCCACACACATTCTGTTGATCCTCCTCACAGGGGTAGTCAATCGGTCAAACTGTCCAGGGTTCACCTTTAATTCTCTCTAATTGGTTGAACACACTCCACGTGGGATTCTAGGGCAATCAAAATTCGTTCACACTGGATCGCATGTCAGTGAGACACTAATCGTGTCTCCCTAATGCAATCATACCTCCTAGTAGCTATCGGAAAGACATACGACAATCAACAAGACTTCATGTTGAGATCCCAAAGTCATACTGATATCCTTTTCCATCGGCAAGCTCATCGCTATTAGCAAGACTCCTGGTAGTCGGTGGAAGGTCATAGCGAGTCCTTCATCTTTCGGGGAAATGCCACCGGGTTGGCCAGACATCACGGCGGGTTCCATTAGTCATGCCGAAGGTTTAAAACTATCGGTGAGACAATCGCTTGTCGATGGGACATCTTGTCGAGCTCCTCCATTCTCCTCGAGCTCATTCTGTTTCAGTGAGACCCTCCGTAGTCAGCCAGACCTTATGGCAAATATAAATCCTTCGGCGAGCTCATTTCATCTTGGGGAGACTTTGCCTTGTCGGTGAGACATTACATCGAGTGTAAAATTTTGCCGAGACCCTAGTTCATTTCGGCAAGACTCTTCCTCTTTGGCCAGACCTTATACCGAAGGCATAACCCTTCGCCAAAATATTATTGAGTCAGCAAGACCTTCCCGTGTCGGCAAGACATCTCGCCGAGAGCAGAACCTTATACCGAAGGCACCATCCCTTCGGTGAGACATCACTCGGTCGCCGGGACCTCATGGTGAACTCAAACAACTATGTCGATGCCACTTCACCTCGGTAAGAGTCCACCCTGTCGGTGAGACTTCATCCCGAAGCCACCTTTGTCACTGAGACCTTGCCTCTTCGGCCAGACATCATGCTAAAGGTATAACCTTTTGCCGAGAATTCATGGGTCGGCAAGACCTTTCATCGAGCGCAAATCCTTCGGCGACGCTAACCTTGTGTGCAATCGATCAGTGAGACTTCAGCATGTTGGGGAGATATATGAAAACCTATGGTGATTAAACTGTCTGGCTGACCGAGACATTTCAAAATGAATAGAACCACTACTAGTCGGCAAGACATCCGAAAGGTCTTGCCGACTTTCTTCTTGAGGAGTTTTATGCTAAATTGGATTGAGGGATGCCTTCCAACTGACTTCCTTGAGAAATATCATCATGTGCATGATTTAATCCTGCAAAACAAGGTCTCCATTAGTCCTCATAAGCATATGAAATATATTATTTTTCACCTTTTCACTTAATTTTCAACAAAAAGGAACCCAACTTTAACTGAGGCAGAACCAAATTCAACAGAACAAAAAAAACTCAGGAGAAAAAATAAAAGAACACTCAAGACCAAACCAGACAACCAAAGGAAAAGAAAACAAAAGTAAAAAGAAAGAGGGGGACTCATTTTGTTTCATAATAAAATGGAGCGGTTATGTAGGGCATAACAAATGGCGACTCGACTGGGAAAATGGTTTAACCATTTTCAAGAAACTGAAAGATTCAACTACCCATAACTCCTAGTTTATGAACATCACAACTCGAGTTGGGTCAGTTTTTAACAACCAAGGCTGAGCTAGAATCTCAAATGTAAGTCAACAATGGGCACCCCTGAATTTATGTGTGTGCTTGATGGTGCATCATCCTTTCATAAAGTTCTCCTCATCTTTTGAACAACAATGTGCAGCATTTGAACTACATGAGTTGATTCCCTTTAGCTGTTTTGAAATGATATCCTAAGCATTGCTTCGCTGCCAGTCAGGCATCCATAGCCCCGACAGAGATACCTCTAGTTTTCTCACAGCATTGCTCTACTACCAGCTAGGCGTCCATAGCCCCAGTAGAGATACTAGAATCACCCATTCATATTGAGCCCTCCTTTCTTGTAGATAATTCTTTTTCTTTTTTTTTTTTTCTTTTCTCTTAGAGTTTCAGATATTTCATTCATTTTATTTTTTCAATATGTTAGATGTCAGACATCTGTTATGGGTTGAAAACTACCATGGACCTCATAACAGCACTGGGAAGATTGGATTTTTCACTCAAATCTTACAACACTATCATCCTAGGACAAATATACCATTACAAAGGGAGATGATCTTGATGATTTGTGACAAATTCAGAGGTAGATAATGAAGATTGTTTACTTTGCACCTTGTTTTCAAGACTTTCCACAACTCTTATTGACAATGGGCATACAGCAAAGAATTTAGGACAAAATTATCCACTTAGAAAACCTGAAAATATCTAAACCACTTCTCTCCTCATAACCAAAGTATACCTCAGATAACAACCCACCATTTCAAGATGGAAAGGACAAAGGAACCCCAAAGAACAAACAAGACAAAAACCAAACAGCAAAGGAAATGAAAGGAAAAAAAGAAAGGACAAACAAACAAACAACAAAACTATTTACAAACAGACTATTCACAGACAGAACGAAAAATTATTTATAGAGATTATTTACAAGCAGAAACGCAGGAACTATTTACATAAACGCACTCCCTAGAAAAATACCGAACTTCATGACCCAAAATAATGCTTAAGAAATTGTCCATTGACAGGCAATGGAACAGATTCTCCCGTTAGACTACTCAGCCGGAAAGCATTCTCTCCTAGGATCTTAGTGATTTGATAGGGACCTAACCAGAGCTTATCAAATTTCTGGTGACTGCCCTTCTTTTTACTTGCTTTATCCCATAGCAGCACAAGGTCAGATATTCTAAAAGCCTTGATTTTGGCTCTTTTGTCAAACCAACGTTTGACAACAGCCTGGTGTCTAAAGAATTGCTACAAGGTAGCATCTCTCTGTTCTTCTAATTTCAACAAGGCAGCTAATCTTACCTCTATCCTATCATCACTAGAGTAGAATTTATGTATGAACTCAAGGATAGGTATTTGCAAATGAATAGGGAACACATGATCTTGGCCATACACTAGTTTAAATGGTGAGGTATTTAAAGCAGCCTTGATCCTAGTTCTATCTGCCCATAACGCGAATCTTAGCTGGGTATGCCAGTCCCTAGGATTATTTTCTAACAATTTTTTAATTACCCCTAAGAGATTCTTATTGGTTGATTCTGCAACTCCATTTCCTTGTGGGTAATAGTTTGAAGAATATTTTAAGACAATTTTGTGATCATAAGCCCATGAAATGAACTCAGTAGAAGAAAAGGAAGAGCCATTGTCACATACTAATGCGAAGGTTACTCCAAACCTAGTTGTGATGCATTCGGTGAGGAACTTGATCACTACCTCTTTTGTACTGTTCCTACAAGGTATAGCCTCTATCCATCTCGTGAAGTAATCAGTGGCAGTCAAAATAAATTTGTGTCCTGCAGAAGAATTTGGGTTAATTACCCCAATAAATTCCAACGCCCATTGGGCAAATGGTATTACCTCATAAACAGGTTGCAATGGCATGGCTAGATGGCATTCCTTTGATGCAAAATTTTGGCATATGTGATATGCTCTTACATGTTGATGGGAATATTTGAACACACATGGCCAGTAGTAACCCGATCTGAGGATCTGATGTGCTAACGAATCTGCAGACCCATTACATGTGCCATGTTTCCCATGAAATTCAGTAATTACATGCTTAGCCTCTTACTAATCAAGGCATCGTAGGTAAACTCCCTTGAAATTATTCCTGTATAACAATCCTCCTTTGAGCATATAATGAGAGTTTTTCATTCTCAGGGCTCTCCTCTTAGTCGTATTCATTCCCTCTGGGCACCGATTTTTTAGCATGAAATAGATGATATCAGCATACCAAGGGTCATTTGAAAAGGACTGAGTTGTGTATTGTTTGAAAATAACGTTTCCACCAGCATTCACCATGGATTTAGACAGGCTTGTACCTCTGACAAGTTTCATGGGGCATATCTCCAGATAGAACTCTTGCAGAATGGCCATCCATTTCCCTCTTCATTCTCCCAGCTCGCTCTACATAAGTAGAGACTTCCAGCAGCATCAGGAACTACAACAATAATTTGACTTCGGAGGATGTAATGTCTGAACTTCTTGATAGCTCTGACCAGTGCAAAATCTTTTTTTTCAAGAGGTGGATATTTGATTTCAGCATTCTTGAACGAAGAGCTCATGAAGGCAATTGGCCTCTCCTCTCCCTCTTCTCTTCGTTGAGTTAGAGCAGCTGCACACGAGTGTTCAGAGGAAAAATAATAAATATAGAACGACTTTAAGTAGTCAGGGCCGGTGAGAACGGGCTCCTCTAAAATGGATCACTTAACCTGTGAAAACGTGGCCTTTGCCTCACTACTCCACTCTATTTTGGCATCTTTCTTCATCATTTCATTCAGTGGTTTAACAATTTATGCAAATCCTGTGATGAACTTTCTCACGAAGTTAATCTTTCCAAAGAAGGATCTCATCTCCTTCTTACTTCCTAGCATGGCTATCTTTAGAATGGACTCAACTTGGCTTGGATCGATCGATATTCCTCTTTCTGAGATTATGTGTCCCAAAAGCTTCCCTTTAGAAACCCTGAACACACACTTTTTAGGATTCAGGGGGACACCATACTGGATACATCTTTCAAGAACTCTAGCCAAGTCTACAGTGTGGTTCAATCTATCTTTAGAGAACACTGTCAAGTCATCCATGTAGACGATGATGCATTTTCCAATCAGATCTTTGAATGCTACGTCCATGGCATGCTAAAAGGTTGCCCCAGCGTTTATCAAACCAAACGGCATCCTTCTGTAAGAAAATTTTCCCCACTTAGTAGTGAAGGTCGTCTTCATTTTGTCTTCACAGTTAACCATCACCTGATTGTATCCAGAATAACCATCCAGGAATGATATCATCTGAGACCAATTGGCAGTCTACAAGACTTTGTCCAGTGAAGGGAGTGGGTAGTTATCCTTTTCTGAAGCTCTGTTCAGATTCCTGAAATCCACACATAGCCTAATCTCTCCATTTTTCTTACGGACTGGGACTAAGTTGGCCACCCACGTTGAGTGTCGTATAGGGAAGATTATTCTTGTAGAAAGCAATTTCTGAACTTCTTTAAATATTAGTGGTTCAATGAGGGCATTAACAGGACGTTGTTTCTGCCGAAATGACTTAGCTTCGGGCTTCAGAGGAATGGTATGAGTCATTACAGAAGCATCAATTTTTTTTAAATCCTCATACCCCCAGGCTATTGCAGCAATGTCCTTCTTCAATGCCCTCAATATATCTTTTTTGATTTCTTCAGGGCAAGCTTTCCCTATGTAAACATTCCTTTTCCGGGGAAAAATCAGCTACGTTAACAGTTTGATATTCACCTCCTTTATCTTCGACTGATATCTTTTCCTGAGCCCTTGGGTCTAAATCAAGAATTATTTCTAAGGCCACCATTCCCTTGGGAATGCTATTACTCTTTAAATTGAGGACCCCCTCTGTATCACAATCTTCAAGGTTCCAATCTCCTTAATCCTTGTTGGACTCATCAATGATCTGCCCTTCAAAAACGTCTGAACTTGCTAGAAAAGCCAGGATATGTCAATCATCATCAAAGACTTGAAAGTTCTTGACATTATCAGGAATAGCTGGGGTGGAAATCAACTCTATTGAGAATCTCTTAAGCTTGGAGCCTTGCATGGGTTCCAGGGTACTCGCAGCAGCAACTAATGAATCAGCTATCTGATTCTCCTCTCTATGGATTAAGCTAATTCCAAAAGCATCAAAGTCTTCAATCAGGTTCCATACCCGATTTCTATAGGATGTCAGCCTTCTATTGTGGCATGTGTATTGGCTGTGCACTTGCTTGACAACTACTTCTGAATCCCCTTTAACCATCAAGGCAGTGACTTTCTTCTTATGTGCAAACATTAGCCCCCGATCTAGAGCTTCATATTCTGCTATGTTGTTAGTGCATCCAAACTGCAACATGTAAGAAGTAAAGAAATTTTTCCCTTTCGGGCTAGTTAATTCAATCCCAACACCACAACCTGTTTTGGATTTGGATCCATCAAACATGAGGGTCCACAGCTGATCATGAGCTGGGGTTGATTCCTTTGAGGTTATTATGGGCATTTGGATAAGATGAGCCATAGGTGGGGGTTCTTGATCCTTTGCATCAAATATTGGCAAGAGGTAGTCAATAATTTCCTCATAAATATGCTGGTCTGGTATTGTGACTGGGGTAAGTTCAATTTGAGAAGGAACTTCCTTTGAAGGTATCTTATCCCTGGTTAACATTATTGCTTTTTTGGCTTCAAATGTGAAGTGATCTGCAACGGTCTCAGGGTGCCTTAGGCTATTTTCCTCAGCTTGGGAAACATGACTTAAAATGTTGATGCAGGGTTGGCAAGTCAATTCTGAATGATTTTGGTAGTGTATCCTACACCAATTAGGGAGTAGAAGACTTTGCAAATTGATATCTTCCCCCAAGACCAGCTGATCCTGCTACAACTTCTTGATTAATGCCTGTTGATTTTCATTAGTCATAGAATTAGGGAACTTTTGTGTTGACAAATCTTTCGTATCAAGGACCAAAAAAGTCAAAATTTCTTCTCTTTTATAAACCCCTATCTCGGTCTCAAAATAAGCTACCTCGTTAGGAAAATCGTATTTAGTGATGATATGCTTGAGGCGAGGTTCACTTTCAATCCTGATCTACGTAGGAACTCCCCTCCATGGTAGCCACAGATGTGAAAAGTCGAGGGAGAGATATCCCGCTATACTTTTCATCAAATCTCTGCTCAACAGCATACCATAAGTCTTGGGAATATCTGCTACTTGAATATCTATGTTGGTTAAAATCCTAGGGTTAGACCCTACTTGCACGTGTATATTTCTCAATTCTCCAACTGCATTAACCTTTTTTTTGTCAAGCTGGATGACCTTCTTGTTTGTTTGGATAGGGTTCAATCCCAATTTCTTGCATACAGAAAATGGCATAACATTTCTAGAAGCCCTTGAATCTAGTAGACAATTATGTAGATTCTTCCCACAGATTCTTAAACTCAAAAGAAATGGTGGGGTACCTACCTTACTTCTGTACAAAGGTACATTCATGTCTGCAGTAGGTGCCACCTTGTTTTTCCCTTTTGATTTATTAGCTTTCTCCAAATCTTTCAACACTATCTCTCGTTGGGCAGGGCACCACTTTAGGATGTCAAAGTATGATAAAGAGGTTTTTTATCTCTGCAACTCAGAAATAATATCAAACTCTGTGTTAGAACTTGCATTACTTTTGACAACCCCAAGTGAATTACCTTTATTATGGAAGTCGGGTGGCCCTTTTGGTGGAGGAGGGTTGTTATCGGCACTTTGATTAGGAGGCACCATGTGATTAGGCAGTGTTGATGTAGTGAATGGGCCCTTATTCTGATTTCTTAGGAAGTGTCCTCCCTTTGTCTGAAAAGCTTGGGCATCATATGAATCTTCCTCTGGTTCATTCTCATCTTGCCTTGGGAATGAAGGTTCCTCCTCAAAGAGGTCATAAGTAATTGTTATATCTACTAAGCCAACTTCTTTGTTTGAATTCCATTGGAAGGTTTAGGCATATGCCTGTGCCATCTTGACAACTTTCTCCATTTCGGGGCAGTTTACCTCAGAATGGGTTGCAGTATCATGCAACCTGCACTAGTTAGAAATAAAATTAAGGTCAGACACGTTTGTAGTATGTGACCTTTCCTCATTAGCTTGATAATTATGAGGAACTCCACCATTATTTGGCCCTATATTCCATTGTCGGATGTTATTTGGCCTCTCATTATATCCTCTATTTTGATTTTGATAACCTTGGTTAGGGGAGTTTTGGCCTTGATAACCCCTTTGGTTGTGATTGTAGCTATTCTGATAATTACCCTGGTTGTTACTGCTCTGATTAGGATAATTACCTTGGTTTTGAGAGGGGTTCAATCTAAGCTGAGCCATGCCATTTATGACTTGAGACAGCGTTTTATTTAACGTCTCTACCTCATTTGTAAGTTGAACTATCTTTTCACTTTTGACACTCTTAGCAACAGTTGCCTGATTGCCATGATTTGGTGTTCTGATTTGATTATGATGACTATGCAGACTTTGATGAGCCTGTGATTGTTGAAAGAAGTCAGGAGCTCCATTGGCAAAGAATCGAGCAGGAGATTGAGTCTGAAACTCAAACATAGGTCCATAATGGGAAGGAGACATCCCTGGGACAGTATTGAATAAAGGGTTTGGGCTATGCATCTGATACCCCATTGAAGGAAAACCTCCTCCTAAACTTCCTTGTTGAGAACTAATTTGTTGTTGCAGCTTAATGGCTAGATGATAGACTTTAGACAGGGAATCAATATTTGCCTATTGATATGTCCTTTGAAGGAATAAGCCAATCAGAGGGTCTATAACTCTAAAGTACGCTTGGATGGCACTATTCTCAGCAACTAGATAGGGGTCCTGCAGTCTCCTACACATTCGTTGAAACCTGGTATTAAACAAGGGAAAAGGTTCAACTGACTCCTTCCTAATGGTAGCAAATTGGTGGAACAAAATGGCTGGATCCACGTAAATCCTAAACTGATTGATAAAATCATTCTCCAGGTCTGTCCAGCTCAGAATAGAGCGCTGAGGAAGATTTAGGTGCCAGTTGTACACCATATCCCCTAAGGAATAAGGGAACAACCTACAAACTACATCATGGTGAGCTATTTGAGTTCTGGCACAAGCATCCTTAAAAGCTTGTATGTGCTCTTCAACACTCTTTGATTTGCCATGAATGTACTTGGGACAAAATTTCTCAGGATTCTTAGGCATATCATGAAAACCTCCAGGAATAGTCCCCAATGGAGAGGGATTATTCTGAAAAAATGCCATTAGTGGTGGTTGAGCTAGCTGTTGGATGGGTTGAACCAGCAATAATGGCAATTGAGATGAATTCAGTGGTGGATGATAGGAATCCACTGGGGTTCTGGTGAGAAGCCTAGTGGAGTGAGAAGAACTCTATGGGACCTTTCTGGTGAGAAAAACCCATTATTATCTAGTTTTCTCTTCTAGACCCTCCTAGCGCCAGTTTCTCTGTTGATGGTTCGAATGAGAACAACAACAGTTAAACAGAATATCACTATTGTACTCTCCTAAAAGAGAAAGAATAACACATGGATATCTTAACTCTGAAGGTCTTTGTAATCGGTTCTCGACTGTGCTAATTTCACTCAATGGTTGATGTGAACTATAACATGTTCAAGGGGCCTGCTGGTGTTGAGCTTGTGGATTGTTCTAAGATCAAGCATAAATTCAAACCTACTTTAACTGGGGTTTTTAAAGAAATAGAAAAAGGTAGATCAAAGCTTTGGAACTGAAGAGAATAATAATTCATCCAACTTAACCAGACTTGTTACCTTTCAAGGAATTGCTAACTAAAACTGGAGAACAAAATCAACTTGTGATTAACACACAGCTTCATTCATTCTCAGTGCTAACTTCAACAACAGATTGTAACTAACCTTTTAAACAAAACATAAAATAAGATTTCATTCCTTGAAAGCTTCTCAAATCAAATGATTAACTGAAGATGAATACCATTCAGGAACACAACATGAAGTGGATTTAAATCTGGTTGCTTCTACTGTTAGTGAAACAGATAAGCAACATTTCCAACTCTGGCACAATCACCAGTGTACATAAAACCTATGTCTCCAGATTGTTTCCATCTATTCTAAGAGAACTAGAAGGATACATTACTGCCTTCTATCGAATCTAACTCCTACTCTATTGCTACTCTTAAGTTTCTCTTCTTAGAAAATTACTACTGTTCAAAATCTATATCTCTATGTCTCTGAACCTGAAAAGCTCTAAAACTCTCCTAGAACCCTCTACAAAGAGGCCAAAAAATGCCATGTATACTGAATGTACCAAAAAGAATGCGCTGGCCCCTATTTTAGGGTTTACAAAAATATCAATTCCTTACAGGAGGGTCAGCCCTCAGATCTTTTCAGAATGAAATTAATGTTGCATTCAATTACATCCTCTATGTCCACATTGGTGAAATATTGCTTCGGGGATGACCTCTAGATCTTTTTCAACCATGGCATTTACTTATGGCCTTCATGTCCACCTTCGAACTTCCATTAGAATTGCTTTGAATGCTCTAAAGAATTATCGTTAATGTTGATCCCCCCTTTGCCAATAGCGATCCCAACTGTCACTGTGACTCACATTTTGTTTCTCCTTTCTGCCTGATTCTCGCTCCAAATCTTTCTGCAAGTTGACCATCTCTAGAAGAAGCATCAAAAAAATTTGTTAGATCTCCACACCAGTGTTCACCGAGTTGCTCCATCGACTCGTTCACAGAGTAGATCCATGCCACACACATTCTATTGATCCTCCTCATAGGGGTAGTCAATCAGTCAAACTATCTAGGGTTCACCTTTAATTCTCTCTGATTGGTTGAACACACTCCACGCGGGATTCCCAGGTGGTCAAAAGTCGTTGACACCAGATCGCATGTCGGTGAGACACTAATCATGTTTCCCCGATGCAATCATACCTCCTAGCAGCTATAGGCAAGACATACGACGATCGACAAGACTTCATGTTGAGCTCCCAGAGTCATACCAATATCCTTTTCCATCGACAAGCTCATCGCTATCGGCAAGACTCCTGGTAGTCGGTGGAAGGTCATAGCGAGTCCTTCATCTTTGGCAAAAAACCACCGGGTCGGCCAGACATCATGACAGGTTCCATTAGTCACGCCAAAGGTTTAAAACTATCGACGATACCATCAGTTGTCGATGGGACATCATGTCAAGCTCCTCCATTCTCCCTGAGCTCATTCTATTTTGGTGAGACCCTCCATAGTCGGCCAGACCTTATGGAAAATATAAATCCTTCACCGAGCTCATTTCATCTCGAGGAGACTTTTCCCTATCGGTGAGACATTACACCGAGTGTAAAACTTTTGCCGAGACCCTACTTCATTTTGGTAAGACTCTTCCTCTTCAGCTAGACCTTATGCCAAAGGAATAACCCTTCACCGAAATATTATCGGGTCGGCAAGACCTTCCCATGTCAGCAGGATATCTCGCAGAACCTTATACCGAAGGCACCATCCCTTCGGTGAGACATCACTCGGTCCCCAGGACCTCATGGCAAACTCAAACCACTATGCCGACGCCACTTCACCTCAGCAAGAGTCCACCCTGTTGATGATACTTCATCCCGAAGCCACCTTTGTCGCTGAGACCTTGCCTCTTCAGCCAGACATCATGGCGAAGGTATAACCTTTCGCCGAGACTTCATGGGTTGGCAAGACCTTTCATCGAGTGCAAATCCTTCGGCGACGCTAACCTTGTGTGCAATCAGTCGGTGAGACTTTAGCATGTCGGGGAGATATATGAAAACCTACGGCGATTAAATTGTCTAGCTAACCGAGACATTTCAAAATGAATAGAACCACTGCTAGTCAGAAAGACATCCGAAAGGTCTTGCCGACTTTCTTCTTGAGGAGTTTTATGCTAAATTGGATTGAGGGATGCCTTCTAACTGACCTCCTTGAGAAATATCATCATGTGCATGATTTAATTCTGCAAAAAAAGGTCTACATTAGTCCTCAGAAGCATATAAATATATTATTTTTCACCATTTCACTTAATTTTCAACAAAAAGGAACCCAACTTTAACTGAGGCAGAACCAAATTCAGCAGAACAAAAACAAAATTAGGAGAAAAAAAAAGAACTCCCAAGACCAAACCAGACAACCAAAGGCAAAGAAAACAAAAGTAAAAAGAAAGAGGGGAACACATTTTGTTTCAGAATAAAATGGGGTGGTTATGCAGGGCATAACAAGATGACATCTCTCACATTTCCACCACTTCTACCATTGCCATCATCATCCACACCACTACTTGGTTTAGGGATTCAACCTTTACCAAATATTAATCAAACCAACATTCCAAGCATCAATCAAAACATCACGCCAAACTTTCAAAACTTTTCATCAACATCACAACAACAGATGACAACTACACAAACCACCACATCATCAACCACCCCCCTAACATCTCAAACCATGATCTCTCAAGGACCAACCACATCGATTGCACCATCTACCAATCAAACCCCAAATACCAACACGATGACGCTTCTCACCTCCACAACAAGCACCATTCTGAATCCACCACCACCTCCCCCACTACCAAGCTCGAATACATCAAGCCAATACAGTATAGCGTTGCAAGCCGCTCAACATGCTACTTGTCAAAAGGCATTCCTACAAGTATGAAAATAACAAGCCACACAATTAGCTCCTCAGCAAGTTGCTCAAGCAGAAAAAGATGCTCAAGCTACCCAAATCGCACAACAAGCGCAGTAGGTTGCACAAGCCAAGGCCTTATTGCAGCAACAACAACAACAAGCAACTCAAGTTGCACAAGCTATAGCACAAGCTCAAGCACAAGCTCAGGCCCAAGCTCAAGTGCTTGCTCAAGCCAAAGCCCAATATGAAGCATAACAAGCACAAGCACAAGCACATTATCTTGCACAACATGCAACACTTGACAAAAATCATATTAACAAGCGCTAAAGCAATATCAAGAACAACATGAAGCAGCCTAATTAGCAGCTCAACAACAAGTGCAACAACAAGCTCAACAATAGGCACTAATAGCAAAACTTCAACAGGAACAAAAACAAGCGTTGTTGCAAGCATAGTTGGCTCAACATAATATGAAAACACCATCCATCAACATACCAACCAATCTAACCATCTCACTGACAATCGAACCACCTCAGAACACTTTCATCCCACCCCCTGATCTGCAAAATGATGTGACAACACAAATCAGGTTGCTCTCGCAACAAGTGCTCGACCTTCAATCAAGGCGAACCACAAAAACACCAAGCAACTCGTGTCCTTATCCATTTGATAGAATCCTTGTAATGAAACCATTCCCAAAGGGATTTGAGATCCCCAAATTCGATAAGTATCGTGGTATGGGAAACCCTAAAGATCACATCAGGGAATTTCAAGTTCATTGCATGGAAGTCACGTATGACGATACCTATCTGATGCAGCTATTTCCTAGGAGTTTGGCTGGCCACACCATGGAATGGTTCTCTCACCTACCTACAGGCATCAAGACATTCCAAGAAATCATAGACGCATTCATAAAAAACTACGAATGCAATATCACCATGGATGTTAGTCTAGAGGAGCTCTCGACTCTAAAACAAGGTAAGAATGAATCATTTGCTTCATTCCTACAATGATGGCGATCCAAGGCCAATCAGAGAAAATGGGCCATGCCTGAGGAACAACAAGTGTGCACTATCATATCCAACCTTGATGGCCTCTTGGCATTCCATCTCAAGGTCCAAGGGATCACCACATATGACCAGTTGACTTCCAAGGTGCTTAGCATCGAACGAGCCCTTATGACACAACCGGGAGGATCAACTTCATATCTTGAACAACAGAACAATCGCCCACCCACCAATTACAATGACAAACCTCGCACATGGGCAAGAAACAAAAATGTTACCAATGATGGTGTTGTCGATGCCAAAGTTGTCATCAGTGCCCCTTGGCAGAACACACCCCCACCACAACAACAAATCCAAAACGATCATAAAAAAACCATCATGCGAACATGACAACACATCAAACAAACAATCAAGCGATCAATAATGTCAATCATCAAGGGGGATGGCCCCAAAGAAACAAGAATTCCATCAAGCGAAAGTACACCGCTCTTGGGGAACCACTCAAAGTCATCATCAAGAAACTGATAAACGAAAACCTCATCAAGATTCCCACCTACGAGAACTACCAAGAACCAGATGTTAAACCTCCTTGGTATAACGAAAATCATCTCTACGACTTCCACAAAATCAAAGGGCACACCACAAACAATTGCATGAGGTTAAAGAACATAGTCCAAGACCTCATTGATCAAAGAATCATAAATGTGGAACAACCAACAGGAAACCAGTACCTTAAAATATACACGAATTCGATGCCTAACCATAATAGTAAAGGGAACAATAACATTGATAAGGGGAAAGACACCTTCAAAAATGTGAATCATGTGTATGAAACTGTCGTTGCTTCCCTAGATGAACATTGTGCAGTAATCACTATCAAAGGAGCTTAGGCTGATTGTGGAGTCACCACAAGATGCAGAAAAGTTACCATTGCAGGATCATCTAAACCAAACAGAACTTTCATGTCCAATTCAAGATCTATTCCCAATGGTTACAATGTCCTTGATCAGCTAAAAATAACGCCAGCACAAATCTCCATCATGGAGTTATTAAAAATCTCATCCACCCACAAGAAAATCCTTGAGGAAGCATTGGCTTCATCCACCGTTCCCGCAGATCTTGATACAGAACAATTCCAAGCTATGGTCGGCAATATCATTACCCTAAATCTCGTTACATTCTCTTACCAATATTTTCCCACTCAACCATCTCATAACCGTGCACTCCACTTAGAAGTCCTAGTGCAGAAATGTAAAGTCAAGCGAGTCTTGGTGGATGGAGGTGCAGGCTTGAATATTTGTTCCCTCAAGCTCATTAAGCAGTTAAAAATCTTAGAGGATTCCAGCAACAAAGGAAAGGGTATTACAATCAAAGCATATGATGATCAAGAAAGAGTGTCTCAAGGAAAAATCAGAATCCCTATTCAAGTAGGGCCAACTATCATGGAAACCACCTGTTAGGTCCTAGACCTTGGCTTTCCTTATAACATTCTCCTAGAATGTCCATGGATTCATGCAATGCAATCAGTAGCATCAAATTTCCATCAATGTGTCAAATTCACATATGAAGGACAAGAGGTCACCATCCATGGAGATCCTAAACCATTCTCCTACTACAAGAACCTTGAGGAAAAATACTACAAAATCCCTCAAGTGCCCAAAAATCATGAAGGCCCATCAACACCGTACATTGATCCAACCACTCTCTCTTCCACTTCTGCGACAGAGACACCCACCACTCCCTCCATCTCCACCATCTTTGATATCAAATTCATCATGTAGAATAATGGTTACGAAAACTACACGATTCCCAAAAATGCTTTTGTGGTAGGAGAGTTACTACAATCTCCCAGATCATGAGGACATCCGTAATCAAATGAAGCCTCCACATCTCAAACATCCCCTAAAGAATATCCCAACTTCATAAGTTGGGAATATCTCAACCGAGAAGTCATAGAGGAGGACCCATCTCATCTCCTCTACCAAGATAATAGACCAACAACCGATCTACCAATGGATGACAGAAGCAAAGGTTTGCAAATGATGCTCATAATGGGCTATGACAGAAACCAGAGACTTAGAGAAAACAACAACGGGCTTATAATACCTATCATTCCGGAGACCCGAATGAGAAATATTGGCCTTGGATGTACCCCTTCGAGTATAACCATATGTGGCTGAAGTCCTCCAGTTAGAAAGGTCAACAATACTCCTCAGCAATCCGCAGCCGAACTTTGCTTACCCGTATCTTTAGGTCGAGTCATAGACAACTTCACATTTACCATAACTGACGTTTGTAGTAGTAGTAGTGATGATGAGGATCCCATAACCAGCCTACCTAGGCTCTTCGAGAATACCACCCTTCTCATGATTAGCACCTTATCATTTGAGTTAGACCATCAGAATCATGAAATCCACCTAGTTTACCCCCATCTCATTGATTATGACCAACGAGGACCACCAGTTCTTGACACATTCAAAAATGATGAGGCACTCTCAGAATTCATGGGACTATGGGATAATATTCCGTGTGGGGATCACAAAGCAGGATTCATTATTGAGCTAGATACACACACATAATATGGGGAAACGATTGAATCCCTCAGTCGCAAAAGTGAGAAATTAAGAATAATATCTAAGTCCTTGAGTGAAAACCACACTGTGGCACTCTCTGACATGAAAAAATTAAAAATAAAGGACCCATCCAATGGTGAAAACCTCTCTGAGGTGCCTAAGGATGGGGGATTCAATCTTCCTTTCAGAGCTCTTCATCAGGAAAAATCAACAGTCCTAGCAGAAAAGTGCAATCCAGTTAATCTAGGAACAGAGGAGACCCCACACATCACATTCTATGCAGTCATTACTATCAGAAGAACAAGAAATCCTAGTAGCTTTCTTAAGAGAAAGACAACTTAACTTTGCATGGAGCTACGCAGACATGCCAGGGCTCGATCTAGAAATTGTAGTTCATCACCTAGTAGTATACTCTGAAGCAAAGCCCATTAGACAAAAGCTTAGGAAAATGCACCCTTAGATCACCCTGTTAGTCAAAATGGAACTAAAGAAGCTATTGGATGCAGGATTCATTTGACCAATATACTATCCAGAATGGGTGTCAAACCTGGTTCCCATCTCAAAACCCGATGGGGGTATTAGAATCTGCACAAACTTTAGGGACTTAAACAAGGCATGTCCAAAAGACAATTTCCCATTGCCCAAAATTGACATGATCGTAGACATGACGGCGGGATATGAAATGCTTTTATTCATGGACGATTTCTTGGGATACAACTAGATAATGATTGCTAAAGAAGATCAACACAAAACGGCTTTCACTTGTCCATGGGGGACTTACTGTTGGAATATGATGCCATTCGGCTTGAAGAATGCAGTAGCAACATACCAAAGAGCCATGACCTTAATCTTCCATGACATGATCCATAAAACTATCATAGATTATGTCGATGACATACTAGCCAAATCTAGCCAAATCCAAAAAGAGGAAGGATCACATAGCAACCTTAATTGCCATTTTTGACAGGCTGGAGGAATATAAGGTCCGATTAAATCCAAAGAAGTGCTTCTTCGGCAAACAATTAGGAAATTTGCTAGGATACATAGTGTCAATGAGAGGTATTGAGGTAGACCCTGCTAAGGTAAAAGCAATCCTTGAGATGGAGGCACCCAAAATGTTGAAACAATTGAGAGGTCTCCAAGGCAGGCTTCAGTCCATTCGAAGGTTCATAGCACAGCTGGAAAATAAACAAAATCCATACTCTCACCTACTTCACAAGGGAGTAGCGTACAAGTGGGATAACAAGTGTGAAGAATCCTTCAATAAGATCAAAGAATATCTGGTTACACCACCAGTCCTAATGCCACCAATCCCAACAAAGTCATTAATTCTCTGTGTCAACAACAACAACAACCCTTCGAGCTCTTCTAGCTCAACATGACGAAAATGGGATAGAAAGGGCCATATATTATATCAACAGGACAATGGTTGGTCATGAGTTAAATTACTCATTCATCGAAAAATCATGTTTAGCAGTAGTGTTTGCTTCACAGAAATTTAGACATTACATGCTGGCACACAAAATAAAACTCATCACCAAAATCGACCCTCTAAAATACTTACTATCAAAGGAAATGCTCACTGGAAGGATGACTAAATGGGTCATGATACTATCATAATATGGCATTGAATACGTAGAGCAGAAAGCAATTAAAGGCCAATTCATCACAGATCATCTTGCAGAAGCACCAATCTATTTAGAGAATCCTCTTATCTCATAGTTTCCAGACAAATCCATCTTCAATCTCAACATAGCTGACAACTGGAAACTTTACTTTGATGGCTCATATACGCAGCATGGATCAGGAGTCGGTGTCTTCTTTATCACCCCACAAGGGGACTGCATACCAAGGTCCTATAAATTGGCATTTCCCTACACTAATAACATTGCAAAATATGAGGCTTTAACCATAGGTCTCATAATAGCAGTGCAGTGGCACATCATGGCCCTCAAAGTATACAGAAACTCTAAGTTGATAATAAACCAAGTGAATGATGAGTACTAGACTAAGGATGATAAGCTCACTCCATACAAGAAACTGGTGGAGACTCTCAAGGAATCCTTTATCGAGATCACATTTGAGCAGATACCCAGAGCCAACAACAGAGCAGCAGACACCATGGCAATGATTGGATCCTTACTAGACATCCCTCACAATGTCCCAAAAAATGAATTCTTGGTAGAGCAGCTTCTCGTGCCTGCATTTGAGGTACCAGAATTAGAATTTGTGTGTGAAATCGTTGGTCCCGGTGATCCTTGATACCATGAAATTTATACCTACTTGCGAATAGGTGTCATACCTGTTGACTTACCCTCAACCTTAAAATGAACCTTTGTCAAAAAGGCATCCCGATTCGTCATCCTAGGAGATACCCTATATCGTAAGAGCATAGAAGGAACCTTATTACATTGTTTAAACGTTGAGGAGGCATTAACCGCTTTAACTGAAGTACATAATGACACATGTGGTTCACACTCGAGTGGAATGACCCTAGCCAATAAATTGCTAAGGATAGGGTATTATTGGCCTACAATGGAAAGAGAGGCACATGACTATGTCAAAAGGTGCCTAGAATGTCAACAACATGGAGACCTCATCCATGCTCCAGCTCAAGAACTTCATCCTGTCATCAGACCATGTCCCTTTTTGCAATGGGGACTCGATCTCATTGGAAAAATCACTCCCACTTCATCTAATGGCCACAAGTTCATCATAACCGCCACTGAGTACTTTACCAAGTGGGTGGAAGCCATACCCATGACATATATAACTAGGAAGCAGATATCAAAGCTCATCCTAAACTATCTCATTTGCTGCTATGGTGTCCCACAAGCCATTATCTCAAATAATGGGACACCATTTAAGAATCAGGATGTCCGCGACTTGTGTGAAAAATTCAAAATCCAACATTGCTTCTCCACCCCATACTATCCCCAAGGCAATGGCCAAGAAGAAGCCACAAATAAAACCATTTTAAAGATCCTCAAGAAAATATTCAATGATGCAGGTCATGACTGGCATCTACAACTCAATCCCACCCTCTGGGCCTACCAAACCAGTATCCACACACCCACCAGCACCACCCCCTTCTCCCTAGTCTACAAATCAAAAGCAGTACTCCCCATTGAGATCGAGCTCCCATCAATAAGAATATCATTGAAAAACCTCATCACGGATGAAGAGTACCGAGTATCAAGACTAAATGAGCTAGAGCTACTAGATGAGCGGTGTATAGATTCTTTAAATCATTTGCAAGTCTATCAGAACAAACTCAAGAGGAGCTATAACAAGAAAATCAGAAGCAAGACTTTCCAAGTCGAAGAATTGGTACTTAAAGAGAATCAGAAGAATGTCCCAAATCCAAACAACAAAGGAAAATTTGAACCCAACTAGTTGGGACCATTTGTTATCACATCAAGCTATAAGTTAGGGGGATATTAGTTATCAACACCCGAAGGGGAACCTCTACAAGAGCCCATCAATAGCTCTCATCTCAAAAAGTTTTATGCCTAACCTTTCAAGGTATATAACCAAAAATCTAAAATAAAAATAAAAAAGTCCTGAAAAAATGGTTACCTTGGTAAAAACCTAGCAAACAGGCATCTTGGTGACAACAAAAAAATCAAAAAAGAAAAAAATTCAAAAAAAATCAGAAAAAGGATTAAAAAATAGTAAAGAGAAAAAAATTCTGTCTAGTGAAAACCACTTCGGTGGCACTTTGGACAAGTACCTTGGTGAAAACACGGAAAACAGCCTTGTGTAAATAAGCACTTTCCATCCACTAGGATCTTTACAGCTTATTCTGCATCATCCATTGCATTCAAATCTTCATCCATCACTCATCCACCCGCATCTACACCATAGCTTGGTCCTGTGTTCGTATCATGATCCCTCCTAGTACTACTTAGCCCATCCTCAAGGTCAGTTTGTCCTGCCTTTATCAGAGTATTCTATTGCATCACGTTGGGGGAATATTCTTGAAGTCCTAAAATCTCAGAAAAACCAAAAACATCAGAAAACCAAAAAATCCAAAAACATCAAAAAATCACAAAATCCAAAAACATTCAAAACATATCAAAATCCCATAACAAGTCAAAAATTCGGTCAAAAATTCAAAAATAGAGTCATCTTATCGAATTATGGGTCTTTGAGCCTTGAACGTAGGAAAGGTTGATCTTTGATCATCCCCCAAGACACTTAGGTCAGTCCTTTAGGAGTCTGTCATATTAAACTGACATTTCATCATGTATATCTTCATATGTAAATCGGTCAAGTCGTCAGTCGAACTACGTGGTCTCTGTGTGTATAACGTAGGAAAGGCTAATCTATTGATTAGCCCCCAAGGCCCCTAGGATAGGTCCTTAGGTTAGTCTCTTGGTCAAAATCTCAGAAAACCCCAAAAACATTCAAAAATTGAAAATCAAAACATTTGAAAATCTCAAAAAATACCAAAAACAGCCTCAAAACATTGTAAAACTCCAAAAACATCCAAATATTTGAAAAAATCCATTTGTCTCATCTCACTTTCACCTGCAATAACATCACTCATAATAAATGATCGTCATCCTCAACCTTTGGTGAAACAATCATAAACAAGTCTAGCACGTGAAAAGTGAAAACTCAAAACGTCAAGTCTCCAGTTTAAGTCAGTATGTAAACAAGTTGGTCAATTCTTTGTGTCGATAGTCCATCATCCAATCAATCACATTTCAATCATCTGATAACATCATGTCCTAGGATGTATCCTTCCTACAAAAGGCATTATTTATCAAAAAAAACACTTCAGATACACGAAATGGCATGCCGCCATCCACTAACATGTCCTAGGATGTATCCTTCCTACAATGGGCATTATCTTTTGGCAATAGTTTCAGTTCTTATCCTTAAAAAAAATCCCTTTTGGTTAGCAGTATTGAAGTACATCAGCTTGTTTGTTTACTTTATCTTTGTCTTCTAAATTATCTCTTTATGCTCATTCCAATAACCTCTCGATGATGTCCAAACAAATGGATTTAGAGAGATAAGAATGGGGAAACGATCATTATCTTTTGTCTATTGTGCTTGTTGGACGTTCTTGTAAAATAACCTTGGAAAATACTTGCTTTGTTATATATGTATGGAGGGTATTTTGGGAAACTTGTTGACTATTGTATTGATAGGTTATACCTTTCCGTGTTTTGGTCTGAGGTGTTTGAAACTTCTAAAAGTGCATCCTAGCAAGGTTTTCGTATGTCAGGTGTGAACAAGAATACTCCTATATGTTTGTCGAGTCAAAGTCCATCGCACTAAGTGCAACAACATCTTGGTTCTTTATACCTTGATGCATTGTGCTTATGTGTGTTATCAAACATAAGGTAAGTGGCCCTTTCAAAATCCCAATTCTTGATAAGCAAATCATCCATTTCTCATCATCATTGCTCATAAATTTGGCTTGTTGGATCCTCTTGTCATCATATCATCTCTCATTTCTTCTTCTCCACACTAACATCATGTCATGATCAGTTAATCATCATCTCCAATGCATCCATCTTGCATCCACAAACCATCAGCATTCTGCACATCATCTCACATGCATGCTCATCATCATAATATAGATTTGTTATTCTAAGCATCTCATAAATCATGCATTTGCATAAAACATCCATTTCATCCATCTCACATGCATTACATCATCATTTTAAGTTGTTTAGGATAATATAGATTGGTTATTCTAAGCATCTTACAAACATCTCAATTGCATCATCATCATAACTGTCCATCTTGAACCTCTTTATCGCGATATTGACCCTCAAATCGAATATTTTCGCTCGATCTCTCGAGGGGGCAATGTACTAGTGTACTTCTTTCCGCTAGGGCATCCGAAAAAAAAAAATCAATTTTTTGATCGCAGAAAGTTTATTCTTTGAACCAACACAACAAGTACATTGCTTCAAAAAGGGGCAAAATGTTGACATACGAAATTGACATCATTCACATTCATCCATTCATCAAGTAAATCAAGTCTATTTAATTCAATCTCTAGGGATCATCCATTTAAATTGAATAAATTAACTTTATTTCCTCATTTGATTAAATAAATGAATTTTAACCACATCCTAACATTCCATCTTTTTATAAATCATCTCCTAAGTTCATCTCCTACTTAAATCTCAAATTCATATTCCTCCTTTTTTATTTAAATAAATCAAAGTATCTAATTCAAATGGGTCAAAATCACCTAATCCCTCACTAAGTTAATATAATCTTGATTAATCTAATCTAATCACCCATCACATCCTCTAGCTTTTCCCACTTGCACAAATAAATCAATTTATTGATTTATTAAATTCCTCATTTTCCCTCAACAAGGCATCTTTGGAGAATATTCTTCAAGTTTGAATTTGAAAACAAGTTGACTTGTCCCTTCCAACATGGCAAGAACTCCCCTCTTACATGTCCCCCACTTGGAATTTAAGTCTCTTTTTCTCGTTCTAACAAGCCAAATTTGAATTTGAAAAGGCCAACCAATCTCATTTATTGGCACATTGACCAAAACTTGCACATTCCTCAACCACTCACAAGGTGACAAGTGGCTCCTTCTTATTGGCCAAATATTTATCCCACATTGCTCTCTTTTGGGAACTATTTCAACTTGAGGTTATATAAATAGAAGGCTCATTCTTCATCTTAGCATCCACAATCTTCATGCAAAGTTACTCTCTTCAATTGAGAGCTAATTTTTTCCACTTCACTCCATCTTCAAGGCATTTTATCATTTGAGTTTTGTCAAGGATTGGGAAAGGGTCACTTTGCACAAGTGACACCAATCCACTATGGAATAGGAAAATGGGGAAGGAAAAGGAAGAAGGAAGGTGTAAAGGAAAAGCGAAAAGGAGGGATTTCGTTCACGCAAGGGATTTGCAACACTGAAAGATAAGAAGTGATCTTGAACAAATCTTGTAGGGAAAGAGGATTGAAGCCTTAAAACACGAAATCAAAAGCGTTTTTGAATGCTTAAGACTTTCGTTATACGCTTTAATTTTCTAATTTGAAACAATTTACTTTTTGGATTCTAAAAAGAACAACTCTTGAAAGCTTTCATTTTTTTTGCAACAAGGAACTTAAAATAAACTTTAGGAAAAACTTACTAAAGTTGGTTTTCAAAGTTAACAAGTGAACAAGGAAAATTTTCACATTTCTTTTGGTTCTTTAAAACGAATCAAAATCAATGCTTTGTGGACTTAAAATGAACTTGTGCAAATTTGTTTGTAATTATTTACTCAAACTAACGCCATCAAAAAGATGTATGCGCTTCTCTCACACCTCACGGTGATCTTGAAAATCAAAAGGCTTTTTGATGATCTTAGGGTGGGATAAAGTGATCACCACCACACTTCATTTTGGGTTTAAAATTGAAAAAAACACTGTGTGAGTGTGAGTAAACATATTGCATTTGTTCTCCCTTTGTTTCTAAATGAAGGTTGATCGAACTATGAATATGTTTACTCCCTTTTTTTATCTTAGAGGGCTTGCCTTGGGGAAAAAGTACTCACCCAAGGGAACGACTCAACCGGTAACACTCTAAAGCCAAGAGTATTTCCAGCCGGGATATAAATGTGGGTATTGGGATAAATGTCAATATCACGCGGTTGACTCCGACGAGAAGGGAAACAATGGTCTCTCGCCATGCTGGGTCAACTCCTATGAACGAAAAGTCTGAACTAAAACCCTTGTTGTAGAAAAGCCAAAATCCTTATCTATTTGTTGGTGCAAGAACGGTTGTTCTGAAGCTGGCCCACACTTTTATGGTCTTTAGTAGAAATGGAAAGCATGTCATGGGAGTTTCATGGGTGCTGATGCTTGGCTGCCCCATATAAGTGAGTTTCGTGGAGGGGAGCTAGTGGATTCAAGCATCTAACCATTTGCTAAAGATAAGTGCAGCTGAACTTGTCCATGTGGGGACTCAACAAATATTGTCTTTCACATCCATAGGGTTGTGCTTATTCTTGGTTACAAAACGCTTTGCTTGTTTGAAAACATTTTGGAAACAAACACTTAACATCATCATCAAAATTTCAAACCCTTTAGGAGGAAAATACAATTGACCCAATTCATGTGTTATTGTTTTCCCATGGCATTCATATCCTTAGAGGTTTCTAAACACTTGGATTTACATCACAATTTTCCTACTAAAGTTAAACAATAGGTAACCCTTGCCTTGACTTCATCAAATTGCCACATAACATACTTTGTGGGATTCAAAGAAATTGAGACATTGGACATCTAGTTTGGAAACCTAATCAAAGAAGTGTTTGTGGTAAAATAAAATCACTAAGCAAAGATAACAAAATTGGCTCTCACATGTGTTAATCCTCATGATTTCCAAGAAAGTCAAAATCCCGAAACGAAAGTCTTTGAGTCAAAGTTCAAAATTTAGGAGTCACAATCGAAAGGCCATCAAGAAATACATTAGGAAGTGCAATCAAAAGTGACACATGGGTATGTGCAGGATCATCATGGCAAAAAAAGGCCCTTAAGTGGCAAAAAAATCAGAAAAATCAAAGTTAGGCAACGTGCCATAAAAATTTGAATAAGTTATCTATATTATTTCAAAAATATGTAAGAATAGAATCTGTAGCAAATTTAATGTAGTTTCTAAACTACTAGGTTTGTTTAAAAGAAAAATAAATCTATTTAGTGAAAATTTGAAATTTCAATGCAGTCTAGTACTTAAATTTCAAGGAAAAAAAATAGGTGTCTGTCTTACCACCCTAACCATAATAAAATGATAATATTTTTTTATAATATTTTAGATATAAGTAGAGGACTCGTGTTTCGATGTGATGCATATTTTTGTAATTTTTTTCCAATTAAATAATTAATTATGAATTTTTATTACAACTTTTAAAAAATATAAAAACTCATATGTCGACCATCTTAACTTGGTCAAAACTTCATGAAATTCATTTTTTCCTTTTTTAGTCCTATAGTATGTGAAGCATAGAATGTGATGCATGTTTTGGATTCAAAAAATGTGATACCATTTGGAAGCTATAGATTTTTTCAATCAATCTATCAATTAGGACTTTAGTCGTAATTTGAATAGAAAATGAATAATAATTACTTATTAAATTCAAAGTAAAGCATAATTTATATTGGTGGAAAGATGAGAATCTCTTTTAAAAACCCTTTTCGTTTCATCAATTTTGGGTTAAAAAAAGTCATCAGCCACATACCCATCATATTGCCACTTTTTGGCCCATCATGATCCTGCACATACCCACATCAAAATAAGCAAAAAATTCACACGGTTTTATAGACTCATTCCTTTGAAAAATCTAGAAATGTATGCTTAGTTTGAACCACTTCTTAGTTATACAGGTCCTTAGAAGTATTGTGTGTTCTTCAATACCAAGGTCTAGTAAACAAATTTCCTTTTAGGTACATCCTAGGATCAAAAATCAAAACCTTCATTCATCTTTGAACATCAAAACCAAAATCATCTCATCAACAACTCTTCGAAAATCTTGGAAAAATCCTTTATGTTAAACTTTGGGAAAATCATTTGAAATCAATCCAAAATTACCTTGTTTGATTGAATGTGTGTAGATGCATCCTTCTCCACATATTTGATCAAATTATCAAAACTTTTGAACAAATCCACCCCCATTTAACATCCAACATCTTGGGATTTGGGAGTTCATTATCAATATCATCCTGTTTGGATAGGAGTGTTTAGATGAATCCATCTTCTCACACCTAGAAAATTATCATCTTGTGAACGATTTAACTCTAGGACAACATACAAGCTCTTAGAGTTTATGAGTCCACCAAAATCCAAATCCAAAACAAATCGATCCTAATTCAAGTCCTAAATTTTAACACACCCCTTCAAGATTTTCTCAAGAGTTCCAATCATCCATCAAACACCCATCTTGCATCCATATCACTATCACCCTTTGATCCTTAAATCATCCTAAAACTTTCCCTTTTGTACCTAAAGTTAGATCAATCCAAAGAATTAGAGAATTCACCTTCTGCACTCTTGAAGATTGATCCCTATTTTATGGTACAAACTAGATCACAACACAACAGAAACATGGAAGCCAACAAAGAAACATCTACTTCAAGTGACTTAAGTCAAACCACTCCATAAATGATTTCCATTGGATCTGGAAATCTCACGGTTATCCTCCCTCCATTTTTGCAAGACCATCAAGAGGAAGGTTTCCAAATGGAGGATCTCACCAATAATCCCCTTGGAATGTCACATGAAGAAATCACTAAAATAATTCAAAATCTGGAAAATCATAAGATTATCAACATCATGATGAGAATCAATCCCTCACTCTACATGCTCGAATTAGCAAAGCAAGGGGCCAAACTCCCCTCCGATTTTGATGTGAGCACTATTTTGGAACCATATTTTTGAGTCATTCCTCCAATCTCATCTACCATCCCCATTTCATCTACCCCCTCATTTCAAAACATCACTCAAACCATCCCACAAATCAAATCATCCATTTCTCCAATGTAGCCCATTGTTAACAAAGGAAGTGCATTTCTCAATGGATTGCAAACGCATCCTCTCATAAACAATCAAGATTTGGACACAAACACCATCTTGGGACAAACCGTACCATTGAATAGATATGTCCCTCTCACTTTTCATGATCCAAATGACCCATCATCATCATCATTCCGCACAACACCTCAAACCTCTCTCCCCATAACCTCGCAAGGAGAGGATGACATGTTTGGACCAGGGGGCATTTTTGACACTACACCATTCCCTCAAGAGATCACATCTCTCAAATTTCCACCACTTCTGCCATTTCCATCATCATCCATACCACTACTTGGCTTAGGGCTTCCACCTTTACCAAATATCAATCAAACCAACATTCCAAACATCACTCAAAACATCATGCCAAAATTTCAAAACTTGTCATCGACATCACAACAACAAATGACAACTACACAAATCACCACATCATCAACCACCCCCCTAACATCTCAAAGCATGGTCTCTTAAGGACCAACCACATCGATTGCACCATCTACCAATCAAACCCCAAATACCAACACTACGACGCTTCTCACCTCCACAACAAGCATCATTCTAAATCCACCACCACCTCCACCACCACCAAGCTCCAATACATCAAGCCAATACAGTATGGCATTGCAAGCTGCTCAGTAAGCTGCTTATCAAAAGACATTCCTTCAAGTACAAAAACAACAATCCGCACAATTAGCTGCTCAGCAAGCAGCACAAGATGCTCAAGTTTCCCAAATCGCACAACAAGCGCAGTAGGCTACACAAGCCCAAGCCTTATTGTAACAGCAACAACAACAAGCCACTCAAGTAGCTCAAGTTGCACAAGCTCAAGCACAAGCTCGGGCCCAAGCTCAAGCGCATGCTCAAGCCAAAGCCCAATATCAAGCACAACAAGCACAAGCACAAGCATAGTATCTTGCACAACAACATGGAGCACAACAACAAGCATATCAACAAGCACTAAAGCAATATCAAGAACATCATGATGCAGCCTAATTAGTAGCTCAACAACAAGCGCAACAACAAGCTCAACAACATGCACTAATAGCACAACTGCAACAGGAACAACAACAAGCATTGTTGCAAGCATACTTTTCTGAAAGAATATGCAAACATCATCTATCAGCATACCAACCAATCCACCCATCCCACTGACAATCAAACCACCTCATAACACTTTCATCCCACCCCATGATCTACAAAATTATGTGACAACACAAATCAGGTTGCTCTTGCAACAAGTGCTCGACCTTCAATCAGGGAGAACCATGAAAACACCAAGCAACTTGTGTCCTTATCCATTCAACATAAGCCTTGTAATGAAACCATTCCCTATCTGATGCGGAAACCCTGAAGATCACATCAAGGAATTCCAGGTTCAATATTGCATGGAAGTCGTGTATGATGATACCTATCTGATGCGGCTATTTCCTAGGATTTTGGTTGGCCATGCCATGGAATGGTTCTCTCGCCTACCTATAGGCATCAAGACATTCCAAGAAATCATAGACGCGTTCATCAAAAACTACGCATGCAATATCGCCATGGATGTTAGTCTAGAGGAGATATTGGCTCTGAAACAAGGTAATAATGAATCATTTGCTTCATTCCTACAATGATGGCGATCCAAGGCCAATCGGAGCAAATGGGCCATGCCCGAGGAACAACAAGTGTGCACTATCATATCCACCCTTGACAGCCTCTTGGAATTCCATCTCAAGGTCCAAGGGATCACCATGTATGACCAATTGATTAACAAGGTGCTCAACATCGAACGAGCCCTTATGACACAACTGGGAGGATCAACTTCATATCCTAAAAAAAAGAACAATCGCCCACCCACCAATTAAAATGGAAAACCTCACACATGGGAAATAAACAAAAATGTTACCAACGATGGTGTTGTCGATGCCAAATTTGTCATCAGTTCCCCTCGGCAGAACACAGCCGCACCACAACAACAAATCCAAAACCATTATCAAAACAACCATCAAGTGAACACAACAACACAAAAAAAATAATCAAGCGATAAATAACGTCAATGATCAAAGGGGACCGCCCCAAAGAAAGAAGAATTCCATCAAGTGAAAGTTTACCGCTCTTGGGGAACCACTCGAAGTCATCATGAAGAAACTGATAAATGAAAACCTCATCAAGATTCCCACCTACGAGAACTACCAAGAACCAGAAGTTAAACTTCCTTGGTATAACGAAAATCAACTCTACGACTTCCTCAAAATCAAAGGGAAAACCACAAACAATTGCATGAGGTTAAAGAACATAGTCCAAGACCTCATTGATCAAAGAATCATAAATATGGAACAACCAACAGGAAACTAGAACCTCAAAATATACACGAATCTGATGCCTAACCATAGCAATAAAGGAAACAATAACACTGATAAGGGGAAAGGAACCTTCAAAAATGTGAATCATGTGTATGAAACTATCGTTGCTTCCCTAGATGAACATTGTGCAGTAATCACTATCAAAGGAGCTTAGGCCGATTGTGGAGTCACCACAAGAGGTGGAAAATTTACTATCGCAAGATCATCTCAGCCAAATAGAATCTTCATGTCCAATTCAAGATCCATTCCCAATGGTTACAATGTCCTTGATCAGCTAAAAATAATGCCAGCACAAATCTCCATCATGGAGTTATTAAAAATCTCATTCACCGCAAATAAAATCCTTGAGGAAGCATTGGCTTCATCCACCGTCCCCGTAGATCTTGATACGAAACAATTCCAAGCTATGGTCAGAAATATCATTACCCTGAATCTCCTTACGTTCTCCGACCAAGATTTTCCCTCTCAACCATCTCATAACCATACACTCCACTCAGAAGTCCTATTCCAAAAAGTAAAGTCAAGTGAGTCTTGGTGGATGGAGGTGCAAGCTTGAATATTTGTTCCCTCAAGCTCATTAAGCAGTTAAAAATCTCAGAGGATTCCATCGACAAAGGAGAGGGTATTACAATTAGAGCATATGATGATCAAGAAAGAGTGTCCCAAGGCACCATCAGAATCCCTATTCAAGTAGGGCCAGCTATCATGGAAACCACCTCTCAGGTCCTGGACCTCGACTTGCCTTATAACATTCTCCTAGGGAATCCATGGATTCATGCAATGCAAGCAGTAGCATCAAATTTCCATCAATGTGTCAAATTCACATATGAAGGAAAAGAGGTCACCATCCATGGAGATCCTGAACCATTCTCCTACTGCAAGAACCTTGAGGAAAAATACTACAAAATCCCTCAAGTGCCCAAAAATGATGAAGCCCCATTAACACCGTACACTGATCCAACTACTCTTGCTTCCACTTCTGCAATAGAGACACCCACCACTCCCGCCATCCCCACCATCTCTAATATCAAAGTCATCATCCAGGATGATGGTTGTGAAAACTACGTGATTCCAAAAAATGCTTTTGTGGTAAGAGATTTACCACAATCTCCCAGATCATGAGGACGTCTGCAATCAAATGAAGCATCCACATCTCAAACATCCCCTGAAGAATGTCTGAAATTCAAAAATTAGGGAGATATGAACCAAGAAGACATAGAGGAGGACACATCTCATATCCTATACCAAGATAACAGACCAACAGCCGATCTACCAATGGATGAAAGAAGCAAAGGTTTGCAAATGATGCTCACAATGGGCTATGACAGAAACCAGAGACTTGGAAAAAACGACAACAGGCTTATAATACCTATCATTCCAGAGACACAAATGATAAATATTGGCCTTGGATGTACCCCTCTGAGTATAGCCATACGTGGTCAAATTCCTCCAGTTAGAAAGGTCAACAATCCACAGCCGAACTTCGCTTACCCTTATCTTTAGGTTGAGTCATAGAAAACTTCACATTTGACATAACTGATGTCTATATTAGTAGTGATAATGAGGATCTCATAACCAACCTACCTAGTCTCTTCGAGAATACCACCCTTCTCATGATTAGCACCTTATCCTTTGAGTCAGACCATCAAAATCATGAAATTCACCTAGTTTACCCCCAACTCATCGATTATGACCAACAAGGACCACCAGTTCTTGACACATTTGAAAACGATGAGGTGCTCTCAAAAATCATGGGACTACGGGATAATATTTTGTGTGGGGATCGCAAAGAAGGTTTCATCATTGAGCTAGATACACACACATACTATGGGGAAACGATTGAATCCCTCAGTCGTAAAAGTGAGAAATTAAGAATAATATCTAAGTCCTTGAGTGAAAACCACACTGTGGCACTCCCCAACACGAAAAAAGTAAAAAGAATGAATGGATCCAATAGTGAAAACCTCTCTGAGGTGCCTGAGGATGGGGGATTCAATCTTCCTTTCAGAGCTCTTTATTAGGAAAAATCAGCAGTCCTAGCAGAAAAGTGCAATCCAATTAATCTAGGAACAAAGGAGACCCCGCACATCACATTCTATGCAGAATCATTACTGTTAGAAGAACAAGAAATCCTAGAAATTTTATTAAGAGAAAGACAAGTTAACTTTGCATGGAGCTATGCAGACATGCCAGGGCTTAATCCAAAAATTGTAGTTCATCACCTAGCAGTATACTCTGAAGCAAAGCCTGTTAGACAAAATCTTAGGAAAATGCACCCTTAGATCGCCCTACTAGTCAAAATGGAACTAAAGAAGCTATTGGATGCTAGATTAATTCGAAAAAAAGTGGACCAATACAAAACTTATTTGGGACCCAAATCAACTCTCACATACCACACTACAACTTCATTAATGGTCAAACATATTTGAATGTAGTGTAAACACAAGGTTCGTTGCTACCCATGCAAACACCATTAAACTTTGAATTACACACTTCCCAAAATCCAAGAATGACTTGTGAACCACATACCATGCCTCATCACAATCTAAAATATTTCTCTATTCTCCTAAAATATATCAAACTCCTTCACAACAACTTTCATCATCGAAATGTACACATCTTGTACACTTAGACAACATTTCCAAACACTGCAACTCTACAAATCAACTTCCAGAGTACCAAACTACAAATCATCTTGATACATGCAATAGATCAACATCATCAACATAGCTTCAGAATCACAAGACTTAAAGAGCAACTGTAGAGAAATGCAAAGAAAATGCATTTCTCCTAGACACCTCTATAAGCAACACTATAAAATAAGTTCACAAACTAGTGAACATAACTTCCTCTGACCCTTGATCCAGAGGCAAAAATTCTAGATATAGAAACTTTGAACACCTCTAGCCAACATATCCAAACCACATAAGCAGATCTTCAACCTAGAAAAAATGTGAAGCAAAACCAGAACACCTTCTACAAACCATAATACCTCTACAACACCCTATTTCCATATTTTATCAATTTTCTCCATATCGTTAACATCTAACCCAAAATTAGAAGCTTATCAAATCAACACAAGAGGTTAACATTAGCAACTTAATTGATGACAAAAAAATGCAACTAATAAAAGAAACAATCTCTCTTCAACCACTTTACTACTATCATCAATGACAACACATGCTTGTTGACATCAATGACAACACCTTCATACTTGCAACAATCTCCCCCTTTGTCAATGATAAAAATAAGGCATGGGAACTTTTCGATCTTCCTGCAAGAAAGAATCCCATAGGTTGCAAAGGGGTTTTCAAGAAAAAATACAAGGAAGATGGATCCATCAATAAATATAAAGTATGACTTGTTACAAAGGGATATTCTCAACAAGAGGGCATTGATTATAAGGAAACCGTTCACCCACTATGAAGGTCAAAACAATCAGAATTTTTTGTGCACTAGCAACACAGAAAGGTTGGAAGTTTTTCCAAGTGTGAAGGTTTTTTCATTGATGTCAACTAGTTAACTGGTTATAAACTAGTCGTTGTTGTCATTGATGTTATGGAAATTGGTTTTTGGTTGTATATGTCAAGGATATTGAGAAAATTATAATAAATAAAGTTTGTAGGTATTTTGTGTGTTCTTCGAGATGTGTTTAGGGATGTGCTTTGTATTGCCTTTATGCTGGTGAGTTCCTAACATGTTATTCATGGTTGTTGGTATTTCTTGTATCTAGAATTTGGGTCTCTGGATCATTGTGCAGTGTGAGATATCTTCCTTAGTTGTGTCTGAGAAGTTTGTTGTGTCTAGCTAAGGTCCAAGAGAAATGTAGTTGCTCCAAATTTCTTCGTATTCTGGTTTCAGGACTTGTGGTTCTGAGAGTGAGTTGATAATATCCCATTCAAGTGAAAAAATTTTTCCAAGAAGATTAGATAGAGCTAAGGATGTGTGTTCTCAATTGTCTGATGTGTTTTACACTGGTGTTGGCCGACCTTGTGTTAAACACTACTTGAAAATTTCATGAAAGCATGTTGAGGTGTGTTGGGAATTATTTATGTCTTCATTAAGTATGTGTTTGGGTCGCCCTCATTCTAATTCCATTGTAGAATATTTTGGCGCCGACCTAATTTGAATTTGTGAATACAAATGGTGTGTGGTTGTAGTGTAGAAAAAAGTAACCCTTTTTCACACTAAATTTGGGAATAATTAATACTAAAATTAACTTAATTATGCCTTGATTTAGTTTTGTAATGTGTTTTACACATTCACACTAACTCTAGGGCCCTTTTAACTAAAATGGACTTAATTGTTCCTTATTTAGGGTGTTGTAAAGTGTTTTCTTACACTTTCACACTAATCTAGGGCTTTATTAATTAATTGAGGTTAATTAGAGCTTAATTGGCCCCTTTAATTCAAATCCAAGCCTTATTCATTGCATTTTTCAAGAATTTATCCCGACACTCATTAATAATATTGCATAACATTTAACTTGGCAAGGTTTGAGTCCTAGAAAATTGTTCTAGGACCCATTCACCCTAGGTAGCAAATGGGTTCTCCTTACCTAGGACACCCTTTTTTAACATATTTGTGATGGGATTTTAGTGATATTTCACCTCCCTGAAGCTTGGTCCTAGAAAATTGTGCTAGGACCCATTCGCCACTTTGGGTGAATGGGTCTTCCTTACCTAGGACACCCCTTTTTGAATTTATTTGTGGTGAGATTTTAATGATTTTGAATCCTAGATCTAATGTTGGTTTGTGTTCTTTAAATTTTGGGGTTAAATCTTAAGTTATGCATAAATATAAGGTTATTTTGCATAATTTCACACTAGAGAGAAGATAAGCAATCTATGAGTCTAGAGAATTTTCATGAGATCAAGCATTCACATTCAAGAAGAAAGGAAGAGTGAAGTTTTTTAGAAGCATTACAAGTTTTCAAACTCATTTTGTGTCAAAGATCAAGCATTATTGAAGGGTTGATGATAGATGCCTATGGAGAATCATACTGGATTCTACATGTTGGGAGATGCACAAGACATATAACCAAGCCTAAGGACTTTTTTCCTAAGTGATTCCATCTTCTATGATCATCCTACTTGCATCCTAAAGAGAGGTATATTCATATTTGTGACTTATTGAGAGGATTTGAGATCTTCTATAGTAGGTCACTTGCATTGTTCATGTTTCATTTTAGGGTTCTATTCTAACACACTCGAATAGGATTGCCTTTACATTATTAGAGGTCTTAATATTAGACACACTTAAGGTTAGGATTGCACACACATTACATATTTCAGATTTTCATTCATCATCAAGGTTTAATTGACAACATGGGGTTTGACTGAGGAAAACCCCTATCCACCAACAAACTTAAAAAAAATAAAATTAATTATTAGCAGATCTGAATCTAAAAGTAGGAATTTCGAGTTGTAGGGAAGGAGTGCAAACCTAGAAGTTGAAGATTAGATTGATATTTTTTTGAAAGGGCCTACCAGGACCCATTCTCCCAAGGTTGTGAATGAGTCCCTATTAGTATTTTAGAGATAGTAGAATTTTACATTGTACAAGCTTCATTTCTAGATTCAAAGCTTCCTAGATAGGTACACCAATACCCATTCACCCAAGGTGGTGAATGAATCCATGTTAGGATTTCAGGGACAACAAGATTTGATTAGGTGCATAGCATTCTCTATTTTCTATTTTTCTAGAAAATTTATTGTTTTTTTATAGTTTATGTTAGATTTATTCATTGTATGTGATGGACCTAGAATTAGGGTTAATTTACTAGTTGAATTTCTTCTCCCCAAATTGTGAATTAGCTCACCACCCCATCCTTGTATAGAGGAGAGATTACAAGATCCCTAAATCTTGACTTAATTCACCTTCTTAGGTTGATAATTACTTCAATGTTTTGGATCTCATTTCTTCAGTGAAACCAAACTACTGAATTTGACTCCATTTTTCAACAAACATTCATCGGTCTTGCGACAAAGCTTTTTCAGACAACCAACAAACTAATGAAATAATTTTTGTCACCAATTTTTCATCGAAATCTGGATGAAGAATTAAACGTCAAAGCAACGACCCAAATTCATCAGTGGTTGGAATCATAAAATGGCTCTGTTGTTCGTTCGAATATCGACAACTTTGTGTATCCACTGACGAATTATAACCAAAACACAATTGCAATGGCTCTTCCAAAGCGTCGAAACAACACCAGAAGTTTGTCGCCATTTTGACGAAATGGGCAAGTAGTTACGACAAAGCATTTTTCACAGCTATAGCAACTTCGTCGGACCTTTTCAGTGATTTGTCGATTTCCTTCGTCAAAATTACGACGAAACAATGCAATTTTTTTTTTTTAAATATTCATTGAAATGTACCATCACGGAGACTCTTGGTGATGACCTCCAAATCCAACCCATCGGCCAGAGATCAATCATCGGCACAAGATAGAAAACTCACTTTGATAGTCCATGTCTTGCCAATGACTTCCGTCAGCAAAATAGATCTAATGTCACACTGATCTAACCTCTGCAAGAGTTTTAAATAGACCTACACTATGTCATCGCGAAGACTCTTGGCAACGACCACCGAAGCCAACCCATCAGTGAGAGATCAATCATCCGAACAGGATAGGAAACTCACTCTGATAGTCCATTTCTTGCCGATGACTTCTGTCGGCAAGACAGATCCAATGTCACACTGATCTGACCTCTTCAAGAGTTTTAAATAGACCTACACCATGTCATTACGGAGACTCTTGGCAATGACCACCATATCCAACCCATCGGTGAGAGATCAATCATCGGCATAGTATAGAAAACTCACTCTGATAGTCCATGTCTTGTTGATGACTTCCGTTGGCTAGACATATCCAATGTCACACCAATCTGACCTCTTCAGGAGTTTTAAATAGACCTACACCATGTCATCATGGAGACTATTGGCGATGACCACAAAATCCAACCCATCGGTGAGAGATCAATCATTGGAATAGGATAGAAAACTCACTCTAATAGTCCATGTCTTGTCGATGACTTCTGTCGGCAAGACAGATCCAATGTCACAATGATCTGACCTCTGCAGGAGTTTTAAATAGACCGACACCATGTCATTGCGGAGACTCTTGGAAATGACCACCGAAGCCAACCCATTGGTGAGAGATCAATCATTGAAACAGGATAGAAAACTCACTTTGATAGTTCATGTCTTGTCGATGACTTTCATCGGCAAGACAGATCCAATGTCACACCAATCTGATCTCTTCAGGAGTTTTAAATAGACCTACACCATGTCATTGTGGAGACTCTTGGTGATGACCACTGTAGCCAACCCATCGGTGAGAGATCAATCATCGACATAGGATAGAAAACTCACTCCGATAGTCCATGTCTTATCGATGACTTCCGTTGGCGAGACATATCCAATGTCACACCGATCCGACCTCTTCAGGAGTTTTGAACACTGCTGGTTATCAGCAAGACATTTTGAGGGTCTCGCCAATTAAACAAGTGTCTAAGAGCAAGTAAACAGATGGAACCTATTAATTTTATTATTTTTCGGGTTCTTTAAATCATAGAATAGATACCATCTTCTTGTGTAATGTACTTATTTTCATATTTGAATTTGAGACCAATTGTCATTGCACATTCCATTTTAATTGCATAGAGTATTCTATAAGCAATATATTGATAATGGAAAATGATTTATGGTGTTGTACAACTCTACCTATCATCACAGTTTTGTTGTTCCCCCCTAGAGAATCCTGAAAATACAAGTTTACAATACCAAGTCAAATAATATGAAAAAGACTTACTTCCATACAAATTAAATGATTATTCTTACAATGGAAATTGTCTAATCACAACAACAATTCCATGAAAGGTTATACATGCTTCATAAGAGATGACTGATCATACATATAGACTACAAGATGAATAGAAAAAGCATTACACTTGAGAACAACCAAGGGCTAACAAGGGAAGGAGTTAAGAAACATCTGGATTGAAGAGAAAATGTGTAGGGAAAATGTTGAGCAGTTTTAAGAGAACAGAGCTTGTGTTCAATGGACCTTAGTTTTATAATTATACTGCCCATCTAATACCATATTTTAATCTAGGGTTCAACTATCTCAGATCTAAAGAAGCACCTTCAATTAACCATTTAAAGTACTATAAAATAAGGTAAGACTTTTACTTGAGAAAGAGTGGGTACACTTGTAGGATTAAAGTTCTCACAATCATCAGGATTTATTGGCACATAGACACAACCTGCAACATATGAAGTAATGGATGACTACAAGTTAGTGAAATGGTCCTTAATATGTGACTGGTTTGCAAATTGATTGGTAGAAAATAAGGTTACAAACAGATCTACATAAAAAATTATGAGGACAAACTACTGTAATCATCAAAATAGATGAAAAGTGCAAAGGAAAGAGCTGAGCTAGATCTCTAGAGCCTAAAAAAAACACATGCAAGAAACATAAAAAAAGAAGAACAAACCAGTTTTTGGATGAATACAAAATGGTCCCTTCAACAAGTGATTCATATGCTTTCACACTTGATAGGAGATTAAGAAGATTTAGTCTTCCTCTGTGAAATTAACTACTTATAGAAAAACCTAGAAACCAATATTATATACCTCCATGTCTAGCCGAGGGTAGGTATAAGAGAAAACAATTTCCTCAATGCAATGTCAAAAAATATCAATGCTCCCTTATTGCTACACATGCATATACAAGCATTATTCGAGCTCTAAACTATTCAAATATTAAGGATTTAATTAGCTATAAGATGGAAAGTTATTTAGACATAATCCATCATCTTTTACATATCTTTATTCACTCCTAGAGCTTCAAATAAATTTGTGTAAATGAGACAGAAATGTGAATCTTTTATGACAAAGAAAATTCTTAAAAGGAGGGGGGAGAGAGAAAAGGGTAGGGGGCAAGAGAATGCTTGAATATATAGAAAATTATAACATTTTGATCATTATAACAATGAAACTAATCTTTAAGTTTGAAGATTAATATCATTTAGAACATTTATGATCAAGAATGAATGTAAGTAGAGAAATTTTGCATACCGCATTGGTGCTACAAAAATTTCATGGTTAAGTGAGCCTCCCATCAACAACAAGATCCAAATATCCATGTATCTATCTCTCAATCGATCCTCTAAACCCTTTAGAGTTGTCAATTTTTCCACTAACCTGTTATGCGCAAAAGTCAAATTTTAGAGTTATTTCACCACTAAAAATAGAAGAAACTGAGCTTTGAAACCAAATCCACACACAACACAATGTGGTATT
>VDFB02105785.1:146339830-146487932 GCA_007258455.2 Sequoia sempervirens
AAGAGAATGAGTAGGAAGATATACTAACAAATAACACCCATCCAAATGTGGAGGTAACTAATCAACAGAACAAAGAAATTAAGCAAGATGCCCCAAAGAAGACTGAAGTATATAAAAAGAAGAAACTTTACCTCTAAAAGTTGAGAAGAATTGTAAAAGTGTTCTCTGGTAGTAGAGAGAAAGAGAATAGTGATAAAAATGAAGAAGAAAGCACAAATATTGGTGGTGAATCCTCCAAACCCTCTGGAGATTCATTAAAATATCTTTTGGATATGCAGTTACATTTTCAACCAGTGGTGTCTGCATAGCTGTTGTAGATTCCTATGCAACAAGGTCAAGTGGACTTGGATAAAATTTACCCTCTATAAAAGTTACAACTTGGTGAAGTATTTCATGCCTCTACAAGAAAGAAGATTCTTCAAACTCACTAGAAGAATACTAAGATGGTTGATGAACCTATGAAGGGGTTGCATGAAGGAATTCTCAGAGTATCTATTAATAGTTATTTAGCCAGTGTGCAACAATTGAGGTTATTGTTTTATTCTTTTAAAGAGTATTTACTAGGTTGGAAGAGAAGATAGAGAAGGAAATGGAAAAGAAGGTCAAAGATAAAAGGTTAGATAATATTTCTGATAAGTGTGGTACTAAACATGCCAAGTTGCAAGGCAACTTGGAGGATGTTAAAAATTGTTTGGAAGAAGTTAAACAATTATTTAAATTATATTTGAAGTGGTCAATTTCTACAAGGAGCATTAAGAATCAGATGGACTCAATTGAGTCTCAAATTGCTCAGGCCTTAGGTTTTTATGGTCTGACGAGTGATGCAAATGGAGCTACAAGAGCTATCATTGAAAATATACATGTGGTCAATTCTTTCTACTGCAAGAAAAAAAAAGAGAAAATAATAATATGGTATAGTCAGCTCAAAGATATGGTAAATGCAAGGCTTACTCCTTTAACTAAAGTTTTAGTTGATGCTAAGAATATTGTGTAAAATAATCCAGTGCCTAGTTCTTCAGAAGAAGGAGAAGACCTCAATGTTTTGTTTGAAAATTCATACACTTTCCTTTTCCTATAAGGATTGGGAGGAATACCTTAAAAAATTGAAGGTGTCTTATTAGGGTTGTTTACCCTCATCTAGTTAAGGTGTACATTTTCTCTTTGTATATGCAATTTTCTAATTTCAATGTACATACATGTGGAGTTAGTAGATGGAGTTGTGGTACATTTTTTGTGATGGATAATATAGAAAGCACAAGAAAAATAAATAGGGGGAGCTACTTTCATGCAAATCTATTAGGAGAGTAAAGAAGAGAAATATATTTTTGGTACCATTTTCCCTTGATGTCAAAGGGGGAGAATGTTTTGGAGTGTTTTGGATAATTTTGTTTTCATCAATGAAAAAAGGGGGATATTTTTGGCAATATGAGCATGATTATGTATGGTTTTGTCATTGATGGAAAGCCATTGTAGAAGTGATGGTGCATCTATATTTACATAGTCTAAAGAAGTCTAGAGAAGACCAAGTGTTTTGGTGAAAATTGCCTAAGTCCTAGACTAGAAAAGTATACTACAAAGGAATAGTTTTGTAGTCCTCCTTCCTAAAGAACAACCAATGACTACCAATAATGATGAGATTATTTCTCCTGCTCTATATCCACCTAGAGAAGTTGGTGAATCTAGCAAGAAACAAAATCCTTACAAACTAAAGAAACTACAATTTCCATGTCCCATGTTTGCAACTAGAAGAACCTTACACACACTTCTAAGCCAAGGACTTATAACATTACCACCCATGAGAGAAAATCCAAAGCTATATCCTAAAAATACAAACATGTCTCATTATCGATATCATAGAGTTCTCAAACATAGTACTGATGAATATCGTGCTTTAAAATAAATATTTAAAAAGTTTGACATCATAGACAGTCCCTTAAAAGGGTGCATTCCACTCCTTGCCATGTAATATTTATAGGATCCTAAAATTCTCACTATTTCATGTTTCACATTCAATGAAAAATCATTCTCTTTATTGCAAGGAGCTCATTCCCGTCACCTATCTCAGCTCATCCTTGTCCTGCACTTAGTGGGGACATGGGTTAGTTAGCCTTGTCCTAGTTTCGGTATGTGTTGTTGTCCCTTTAGCTAGTTGTCCATCTTCTATTTATATCGACTGAGATTGGGATAGGATAAGGAATATGTATAGGTACCACACACATACATGAATAACCTCTTTATTAAGTCCAAACATACTCATCTAGGATTAGCTATAAATTGTATAAGGATTCCTACTTCTTGGGTAATATATGGTATTCCATAGAACATATCATACTTCAAATTCTAGAGTGCAATAGCATAAGGTAATATTTTCATATCATTCATTTCACTAGGAGAAATTAGACAGTGTTCAATAGAAAAAAAATTCCCCATTATAATAGGTACACACAATGGCCTAGAGTGTGTCATGTTAAACCTATCCAACATTGAGTTCACATACTTTTTCCTACCCAAATTTTTATTTAATTGTATCTATTCTAATCTCCATCCCTAATATGTAGTTGGATTCCCCTAAGTCCATTTTAAATTTCTCTAAAATTTGAGACTTTAGATCATAAGTCAAACCCTTCTGAATACTGAAAACAATATACCATTAACATATAATACAATAATTAGAATATGATCACCATCTATAATATAGTATATGTAATAGTCTAATTTGGATATCATAAATCCCAAACCTAACATAAAATAATTTAAAATTTGTTAATACACCTTGGGAGATTACTTAAAAAAACATAAATATTTCTTCATACTACAAACCGAATGTTCCTTACCTTTGTTAATATAGTACTCTAGTTATGTCATATAAATATCTTTCTCCAAATCACCATGAAGGAATGTTATATTTACATCCATTTGCTCAAAAACTCAAGATCATATGTTATAGAAAGAGATTATAGAAATTGAAAGCATGCATTTTTTACGATGGAGAAAATCTCATCATAATTTATTCCGTCAGCTTTGAATAACCCTTGGCAACCAATTTTACCTTATAATTCTCAACATTTTCATTGTGCCATTTTTTGTCTTGAACACCCATTTATATCGAATAGAATTTCATCAATCAAAATTTATACCAAGTCTCATATGTTATTTTATTAAAATTATCCATCCCCTCATCCATGGCCACATTCTAGGATTCTACATTTTTCATACCCATAGCCTCCTTTATAGTACTAAGCTTATCATTCTTAGCAATTGAAGTAAAATTTATCTCCCCTCAAAGGTATTATACCTTTCTAGTTCCTATCCTTTCTAAGTGAACCTCCCTAATGAATAAGGTTAAGGTTTTGTCTCTACTTTAAAATTAGCTAAACTATATAATATCTTCCTCTTTAGGCCCTGGGTGTGTGCGAGATTATGATGGGCCAAAAAGTGGTGATATGATGGGTATGTGGCTGATGACTTTTTTTTTACCCAAAATTGATGAAACGAAAAGGGTTTTTAAAGGAGATTCTTAGCTTTCCACCAATATAAATTATGCTTTACTTTGAATTTAATAAATAATTATTATTCATTTTCTATTTGAATTATGACTAAAGTCACGATTGATAGGCTGATTGAAAAACATCTATAGCTTTCAAACAGTATTGCATTTTTTTAATCTGAAACATGCTTCACATTCTATGCTTCACATACTATAGGACAAAGAGCTGGTTTTGTAGGTTTTGACCAAGTTAAGGTAGTCAGAGACATCACAGTTTTTATATTTTTAAAAGTTGTAATAAAAATTCATAATTAATTATTTACTTGGAAAAAAATTAAAAACATGTACATCACATTAGGACATGAGTCCTCTACTTATATATAAAAATACTATAAAGAAATATTATCATTTTATTGTGGTTAGGGTGAGATTGAGACAGACACCTACTTCTTATTTTTCCCTAAAATTTAGAAGATGCTACTACATTGAAATTTCAAATTTTTCACCAAATAGTTAAAAAAAACCCTAGTAGTTTATAAACTACATTCAATTTACTACAGATTCTATTCTTACATATTTTTAAGATAATATAGATAACTTATTCAAATTTTTATGTGAAGTTGGCTAACTCTAATTTTTCTAAATTTTTTGCCACTTAAGGGCTTGTTTTTTCCATGATGATCCTGCACATACCCTCCTTTATGGTATTCTAATTCAAAATTCTTTGTGTTAGGGGTTAGCTTTTAACCATATATTTATTTTTATCCTTCTCTAGCTGCAATAATTTGGAACAAGAATTAACTTCTCTACAGTTATCACTTCTACTATACAAAACTCTTTCAGCCATTGGGTCATAAAGAATATAGATTTTTACACCAACATGATATCTAATGAAGATGCACTTTATAGCCTTTTTATTGAACTTTGACCACTTCTCCCTAGGAAAATGTGCAAATTCCTTTCAACCAAATTCTCAAAAATATCTCATTGAGGGTTTTCCCTTGACCACAACACACCAATTGTTGTATAATTAATAAGAGTTGATATAAAGGACTTGTTAATTAAGTAACGAGTTGTGGCAACCAATTTCACACAAAAATTTTGTTTCATGCTAGCCCATTAAGAATACTCTTAGCCCTCTCTATTAATGTATTATTCAACTATTCTTCAAATAAATTTTGTAATGGGTGTATAGATTTTTCTTATGTATTTATATCCCTTGATCCTTACCAAATATATGAAAATATATTGAAAAAGCTCACCACCACATTAATTCTTAAAATATTATTTTTCTCAATTTTCTAGAAGAGCCTTAAACTATTAAAAACAACTAGGGACATCAAATTTATCTATAAGGAAATATATACCCATGTCCTCCTATAAGCATCAATGAAGGAAATATAAGATACAAATTTGGAAATCAATGGAACATTAATGGGACCAAATACATCAAAATGAATTAAATCCAAGCCTCCAAAATTTTATGAGAGATAGAGTAAAATAAAAAATGATTTTGTTTTCCATATACATAAGGTTCAAAGAAGGCAAGATCAGTAGTACGATCATTTAACCCCTCAACAAGGTTTTTAGTTTTTAGGGTTATTAAACCATTCTCACCTATGTGACATATCCTTTGGTTCCATAGCATTTTTTTCTGTATTGGTATCTTAGTCTCCAAATCATGAGCACCCTTAAGTACCCAAAAAATAATGAACATCAAAACTAGACACAATGTATTTTTTTTTGCTAGTTATACTGGTGAAGGTAAATACTTTGTAGATCTCTTAAGAATTAAAAAAATATTTCACTAATATATACATGCATCTAGTTGAAATAGAGTGTCAACCTAATAATCCTTAAAACCAT
Source organism: Sequoia sempervirens (assembly GCA_007258455.2). Lineage (NCBI taxonomy): Eukaryota > Viridiplantae > Streptophyta > Pinopsida > Cupressales > Cupressaceae > Sequoia > Sequoia sempervirens. Next base: position 146,345,184 of record VDFB02105785.1, read on the forward strand.
AGCTCCATTGAACATATTTCTCCCTTCACTCAAAAAAACAACCTATAGGGTAAAAGCATAAACCTATGTCACACTTTCGGAAAAATAAATAGTTTTGAGTGAAACAATTTAGACCTAAATAGTTTTAGTCGAAACAATTCTACCAATAACCACATGGCCTATACGTGGCACATAAAGTTTCAGGAAAAATCCTTTCACCTAACACTAATAAAATTGAAATTTTCCCTTCATCACTTTGAAATGTGACTCATTTTATGTGTAGGGTTTCAATAGAAAGGGTTTTAGTCAACACCCTTTTGACCAAAACCCTTTCTACTGAAACTGTCTATGTGGCATCCTAGTTGGCAACCAACTCAGCCTTTTTAAGAATTTTCTAAAACTTTCAACTTCAACTAAATATTTCCTTAGTCAAAATGATTTAACAATAAAATAAAAATACCCGTTTGTAGATCTCAGAGTGGTGAATCCAATATGTATTTTTTTATATATTTTGATTAGTTTTAATATATATATTTTTTTAAAATAATGTAAGTAGGTTGTTAAAGTTAAAAAATAGGCTGATTATAAATTAAAAAAATATTGTAAAACATATTACAAAAATTTAAAAAATATATGGTGCACTAGAGGAGAGAATCCTATTCAAAAGCTTTTTTTTAAATGATAAAAAAAGTAGACAATAGTTGACATCAAATGAAAACTATCAAATTATTGTAAGTTTGACTTTAAAAAATTATTATGAGAAAAATATACATCAAAATTTCAATTTGTTTTTCCATGCACTAGATATTGAAGTTACCTATTTAGAGAAAGAAAAAAGGGAAATATGATTTTTTTTTCTATTTTTTTCTTGAGGTTAACTGAACATCACTTCTCCCTAAAATTTTTAGCATTTCAAAAGCTTCTCTTAAAGTGATAAAAGAATAATCAAAACAATTTTTAAAAAATCTAAAAAATTAAAGGAATAAACTTCATCAAGAGTTTGAAATTTCATTAGTTTACATCATTTTGAAATTCAAAACATACAGACCACTTTTATGTGTTTGAAGTTGAAACTTTTTTTTGGTGTTAGTCAATTCCTTTATAAAGTGTGACATAGGTTTGTACTTTTACCCTACACACCCATATCATTTAGTTTACTTCTAAAATTAATCTTCATTCCAAACAAGGGATATATGGAGTACACCATTGATCCACAACACATTTCAAGGAATAACTATAAAAGTGGTGCTTCTGCAAAATTTTGTGCTAGGGGTGTAAAATAATATTTTTTAGAAACATTGTGGGGTTGTTCAAGTATATATTAAAATTGCTAAAATCTAAATTTGAGGCCATTTAGAGTATAATTAAATAATTTAGTGTTATATTATTATTATAATAAAAAATATCTCTCTATATTCTATGTTAGTGAATTTCTTGAAGATTATTTTAACAATTGAATAACAATCCATGGTCAATTATTGCAAAAAAAAAGATTATTTTGATTTATTTTAAGTTATTTTTAAAACTATATTGGTGACATCATTATGGGGGCTTCAACAAGAGGCAAAAGAAAGAATTTAGTCGATCCTAGAAAGAGTCCTAATAAAGACAATCCACAAGTAGAGGAGAGAAATACCATAACCATTAATAATATATGATGGGAAACTAAAACTATAAAGAATCAAATCTTGTCAACGATGGAAGCTAGGATATGATATCTCATGATAATGTTTGAATGAATAAATTCTCACTAAGGTTCTATAGATTCCCAATCAATGGAGTCACAACACAAGAATCAGGAAAATAGAGAAAGCATTGCAAGGAGGGAAATAATCCCAATCATATTTGTCGAAAAGAACCTTTAATAAAAAAAAACATGGATAGAGGCTGAAAAAATACAAAAAATGATCAAAAATCACCAAAAGATAGTGGAAACTAATGAAAACCAATAGAAATTTCTAGTCATTGTCATCACCACTAAGGCATAAAAGAATCCAATTGAGTGCTTGGTTACTATTGATGGTAGGTTATGAAGGGGTAGCGGTGGAACACATAATACCATTGATAGATAAAAAAATGTTAGATTTTTCTTTATTCAATATTGTCTAAAAAAGCATGTTCCAAAAAATTCAAAAACCTTGCCGCATAAAAGACAAACCATAGTAAAATGCAAAAATATTGCAAAAAAACTAAGGGGATTTTCTAAAAGATCAAAGGGTTATATATAGTGTACAATGACTATATGGTCGTACAAATCAATACAGCTATACAAATTATGTATGGATGTATGGAATTTTACCCTTGAAATCTATGTAGCCCTTAAAAAAATTGAAAAAATTATTTGTACTTTGGTTTCAACATTTAGACAATTGATCTTAAGGTTTTTTGGCCTTCTAAATACAATGGTGAGGTCTATTTGGATCCAAAATGTAGAATTTTATTTTTCAAAGATAAAAATCTTGAAAATAGGATAGGGAATCAAGCTTTGATACATGTTGGAGTAAATTTTCAACCCTACAACTCACAAGGATCACCTACAATCAAACACATACTTTTCATAGAAGGAGATAAAAGCCAATAGAATTTATATGGAGGCCAAATATAGTATTAATCCAAAAAAAGCATGAATCATTATGAATGTGAAAAAACTCACAAATGAATGATACAATAAAAATCCTTATAAAAGGAAAAAGTAAAAGGTGGCCCTAGGTGAGGATAAAAATAGGTCATGTCATTCATCCTCATCCTATGATGTGAGACTCTGAAAAGCACATGACCTAAGTAAGCATAATCAACTAATGTGAAAATAGATCTGTGTAATTAAATAATTAATTAGGTAACTACCATTTTAATCTAACAATGACCTAAGTAGAGGATAATGATATTTTATGGATGGAATTGACTAGAAAAGGATCCATGATTTGGTGGATGATTGAGAGAGGGGCCATGTTATTAAAGAGGGTATTTTGTGGACAATTTATAAGAGAGATTTTTTTTTTTTTTATAGACTAATTCATGGGACAACAACCCTTTTATTCTCTCCTATTTTCACTTGATTTAGTTCTTTAGTGAATTTTTTCTAGAGGTAATATTATCAAGAGAAACCAATTTCAAGTACTCTATTTCTATAGGGAGTTCTTTGATATGTAATTGGAAAAAACCTCAAAACTAGCCTAAGGGAGGCTTTATAGAGGATAGACACATTCTTACATCTATTATTGTAAATAACCCTTGTTTTTCTCTAGAGGATTCAAATATTTGTCTTGGGGTCATGACACTAAATGATTTTTTTGTTACTCTTCGATATCATTCATTATAGCAACAAGCATGAGATAATTTTATTTCTCTTTGGTGGAGGAGAATTTAGAATACAATTAGTTGGTCAAAATGTAACATGTTCATGTGGCTATTAAATAAGAACAAATGACTAACTTAGGAGAATATGTACGAAAATCAAAATTCCAAGGACCTTCCATTTGTGTCCTTTGTGGAAACAATAAAGAATCTACTAACCACCTTTTTTCCAATGATCTTTATCTATAATGATATAAATTTTACGATGGAATACCTAGAATCGATCTAGATAGTTAGTTATCACCTTGTCAGAGTTTTGGGACAATATGGGCCAACCCCTAACTTCAACATCCTTCATTATAGAAGTGTGGGAAATTGGTCTTTCTTTTATCCTTTTCCAAATCTAGCTATACAAAAACACACAAATTTTCCAAGGATGTTAGAGTATATCTATGAATTTTTTTCATAATATTAAGGGTATGCTCAAAGAAATTATTAAGGCCAAGTTTAGTATTGATGAATTTCTATCATCCTTATATGGTCATGTTGCTAAAATCCTAGAGTTTGGCTTATTTGGTACTACATAGTGTAGGCCTAATCACATAATACAACCTTCTCAAAAGGTGAATAGGTCTAGCCTTCCCATCCAAGTGGTTTCTTTTAGATCAACACATATGACTCTACTTGAGGAAATCTTTGTGTGGCAAGGATTGGTTTAATTGGTCAAGATAGTGAAGGTTTTATCTACTAAGTTTTCTCTACTTATATGGCGATGCACAATAATAATCAAATGAAAGCTTAGGCAGTTCTCAAGGCTCTAAAGAAGACTAGTGAACTAGGGTGGAATAAGTTTATATGTGAAATGGATTCTAAGATTTTGGTTTCCTTGTTGAGTAAAAGGAATTTACAAGATTTCTCTTAGAGATTTTCTTAGGTGGCTAGGAAAATTATTCTTGTGGCCATAAATTTTGAATTAATATCATTTTTCCATATCTGTAGATAGTGGAATAAAGTGTTTGATTGTCTAGCTAAATGTGCCTTAGAAGAGATGAGAAATTGGGATGTTATATTTTAGGGAGGGTTGGTCTAGGATAAAACCCAATGCATTCTTCAACTTATCCAAAATGATTAGCTAAAATAATGGTTGCGTGTTGGTCAATGGAAACTCTAGTATGAATGGTATGTTTAATATAATTGGTTGTATGTTTGAGTGGTATTCTAATAATCCTCAATGGATTATTCTTCTTTGGTATATCTTGATGGTTATAATTATTAATAAATCTATTAGTTGTGTGTAATTAGTTTTATTTAAGTAATTTTATTCTTTTGCCAAAAACACTTTGTAGAAATTATACACATCAAAGTATTCTAACTATATATTGTATTAGACACAGAGGGACACGAGGTGCATGAGGAGGGGGGAGTAGGCATGTTATTGATGAAACATAAATATAATGTATAGTAGTAGAAACCATGAATAAGACTATATATTATGACCATTGAGATGTGATAGAGGTAATAGTGATGTCATTGTTGCCACATAAAGGAGCTAAGCCTAGAAAACATGATAAAGATTAAATGAGTAATGTGGTTGCCACCCTAATATCAATTCAAGGTTAAGCTAGATCCAAAGATAAAAATGGGCAATGGTGTTCCACCAATTTAATGACACGGGATCCTACATATACAATTCATAATTTACTAGCTTGTTATAATTAGCATATTCAATTTAGTAGTTTTTGTTTTATACCAAACCCACTTGTGACTAAAATTAACACCTAAAAATGTGATTAAATGGTCAAACAAAAAGCTTATAATCCAATTAACCAAACATAACAAAAAATAATTCAAAACTAAAAATAACCATTTAATAATCCCTTTATATATTATTTCTAATAATATTTATAATATATTTTACCAAATAATATTATATTTAACATCATTACTTTAAAAACCATATCCTAAACCAATTTTTTTAATTAATTAAATGAATTCAATTCATTTGTCCGACTTGAAAAGTAAACAAAATTTCTAATTAAAAAGTCTCCCATTTTTGTGATTACTCTCACCAAATAAACATAATGGATTAAGAGATAATAACTGCTCACTTTACAAATATAGTATTAAAATAGACAATGAAATATTTAAACAATTTATTATATACTGTACATTAAAATAGAAGGGAAAGAGGTAAGCCACGCTCATGGCACACGCCATTAGAAAAGAAACTAATATATTCTATTACACGCGCCAACTGTGAATTGACGGAAAGAATTTTAACATCCCAAGATAAAGGGATAGATATTAACAGATCAACAGTCCGTCGTTTTTTTATGTTTATTGCTGTCCAGTTGGGACCGCTCTTAAGCCTGGGTTCCGTGACCGTGGAGAACACATGCTCTTTGATATGCTCATTTTTTATTTAGCAAATTTAAAATAAAAATAAAAATTATTGAAATCAATAAAAATCATTATATATGAAAATAGAATGTAGATTTTTATTTTTTTAGGGATTTGCTGATCATCTATATGTCCTGTTGTCATTGTATATATAAAATACGTCTAAAGATATCATTATCAAGACATCTATTGTTAATATTTATTAAATATTATATATTTATTTATTAAATTATACTAATTATCTAATACAAAAAAATTAAATTAAATTAAATATTCATTTAAAAATAATTCAGCAATTACTAATTATAATTTTAGAATAAATTATGAACTAAAATCTATCTATAAAATCAAAATTTCTATTCTTTTTTTCTTTTAATATAGTTATAAAATAAAATTATACTTAAAAAATGTATTTTAAAAAATCATACAATAATTTTCATAGGGGAGTTTTTTATTTAAATCTCTTTAATATGTGTGGAAGAGAAATCACAACAATATCTTGAAAACTTAAATTTCATTCTAAAAATAAATTAAATTCTAATTTCTAAAATTTCTAAAATATATATTATTTAGTTTTGAAATAATTAATTAAATTGTAGTGATTGTTTATACAAATGAATTAAATAAAATTTAATATTAATTTTAAATTTTGATATACTAGTAATCGCACCTTACCTTGTGCAATGGGTACGCCGAAGATGTGTGGGAGGTTAATTCGGATAAATTCTGGTCTTTTTTTTAATTTAATATGCCACGTCAGCCACTTTTTTGATAGCTGAGTGTTCTATTTTTTTATTATTTTAAAAATGTTTATATTACAGGCCGAGAAAAGGATTTGATCATTGTCGGCCATACAAAACGCGGGAAAATCATACAGACAAGCATAGATGAAAAGATCGGTGCTTTTATATACTATATACAAGCCATCCTCAGGGCTTCCGTACAAAGAGAAGATAGCGGGCAAATTGGAGAGTTTGGAGCAGAAACCAATAGTGGCAGGGAAAGCAACAAAAAATGATGAAAAGCAACCAAAAGAATGGCGAAAATGATGAACCGTTGGGATTCTTTTAATCATAGTCCATTGTAATCTGGATCGTTCAGTGTGAAAAGAGCTTGGAGAAGCTCAGTGTGGGGACGCCTTCCGCGTGAAAAACAATCTCTTTTATTTTTTCCTTTTCTGCATGTAAATGATTTCATTTTCTAAAATTATACTTAAAAATGCATTTAAAAAAATTATAAAATTATTTACATAGAATTTTTTTTAATTTAAATCTCTTTAATTTAAATAAAGAGTAATGATTCTAAAAAAAATCTTAACTACTATGGATGTGTATAGAAGAAACCAAGACAACTATCTAGAGTGCTAAATATAAAACAAAGGAGAATCTTACCATGCTTTTTGATTTTATGTAAAAACATCTTGAATGTAATAAAGCAAGTAAACAAGATTTTATAAACACTTTGATTGATGAGAATCCAAATATTTAAAGAACACGAAAACAATTACATTTTTCAACTTTATTAGATCACAAACATTATTCAAACTTCCCAAAAACATAGAGAGATGTGGACATCTCAAAAAGTTGATAATCACAAAAACATTGAAATTATAGACCAAAGCAGTCTAAAATACAAAATAGTAACAAATATTTGATATGTAGTGGTGACATACAACATAGATTTATCATCAAAATGGCCATGTTTGAGAGGTTACATTGTTGGGTTTAGAAATATTTTATGATTTGCATGGCCATGTAGTGAATATAGTAAGAGCAGTAAACATAGAAACTACATATGGATCAACTTACATGCAAATAATTAACTTGCAAATAAATTTAAATATTCCCATGAAAAAATAAAATAGATCTTAATTTTTAAGAGAATGGTGACAAAGTATGGTAGACCCAAAAATAAGAGAAATGTTCAAAACTGCAAAGAAAAATATCAAAGACACTATTGAGATAATCATGCAAGCTCAACATGCTATTAATCTCAACTTTAAGACGAAACCTAATCATTAGATCGTTCTCACTCCATCACCTTGCGTGTTTCTTTCTCATCCCCTCTTACTACAAAAGCAAGTGCTGCCATCAAATTTCTTCTACTTCACACAATGCAATCCTCTTCTCTATTTCTAATTTTTGTTCTTATTCTTTGCCTCACAACAAGGCCATTTTCGTCACACTATCTCCACCCACCACCTCAAATGGATGTCTGCCTAACATCTATACTTCACCACCTCCTCCACAACCATCCAAACTCTACCATAATTATTTCTAATCTTACAAATTTAAAAATAATACCAGCAACATGGAAATTCAACCGAGCATGAAATGATACAAGCCAACTATTTTGTTCCTAAACATGGTAGCCATATAACTTACAGAAAGAGGCATTACGTACTTTGTTCTATAGCTTCAAAATTATTGTTACCAATCATCTCTGTATACTTCTCCATTTGAGACCTGTAGAAAGAAAAAATAGGCTGAGGCGTAGAGAGGCAAGAATGCATTTTGCAGAGTAAGTTGACAATCTTGAAACTTCGTTGCCATGCAAAATTTAATAGGAATTTTTGCTACAAAGATCAAACACCAGCAAAGATAACTCTAAAGGAAAGTAGAAAAAACAAAGCTAAGGATAAGATTCCATAGGCATCAAACTGCTAAGAAACCAAATCTAAAACAAGGAAATTTTCACAGTATGTAAACTGCTTTAAAATCTTATTTAAAAGCATAAATCTATTGATAAGTACTTTACTTTGTGATGAGTTAGTAGATGTCAATTTAAATGGGGAGAATAAAAATGTACACAGACTTGTTTATGTAAGTGTAAGAAGCTAATAATTAAGTTTATTTGGTTTATCCAATTATTTTATCCTTTTTAAATATATTTTCTTAATTAGTTATCAATTTGGAGGATTAGAAACTGGTTTCATTTCCATATCACTTATTTGGATCTCTCTTTGATTTGTTTTATTTATTATTTACTTTTTTATTTTCTTTAAATAATTTATTTTTTAAGGTATTGATTTTACATTTTATTTGTTGTTGTTTTATTTGTAAAAGAGTGTGGATTTTGGATGTTATCATAGTACATTTGATAAGTAAGAGGTTGTGAATCTTTTGGGAAAGAAAAATTCAATAAATTAATAGAAAAAATAATAGTTTACAAAATCATGTCATGTATACTTAAGAGGAAGTGGAGCTCTTTTATCAATCAATGAAACTTGTTATAAAGGAATTTAACTAATACAATATGTAAAATGTGGATTTACTATTGATTTCTTGGAGTGTATGTCTACTACCTCTACAATAATTATTTCATCCACATTGAGCAATTATTTTTATATATAAAAGGAGTTATATATGTGCATCCACACACCATCACCAATTACAAATAAAATGTAGCCTTCATCTTGAAATCTAAATATATTTTACCTATGGACATCAAAATCTACAAATGGTTAAAACTCTAACACACATCATTAGTATGATTAGTATTTTAAACAAAACAAACATTCAACATCCATATGAAATATTCCAACATGCTTCAAAATGAAATCAAATAACAAGATAATTGTTGTGCATGTTTTGCACACATGCCCTGTTTGGAACAGGGACCCTCTCTTCCTATTGCCTTGCTCGGTCGTTTTGTGTCATTGCCTCATTTTACGTACCCCCAATTTTGGAGTCTAAAATAGTCAACGAGACTCATAGTATCATTTCAAGTCGACCATGTTTCACCTAGCAAAATTTTCTATGTTCTTTGGGTCCTCCGGGTCTGCCCTACCAGATTTGCTTGGCTAGATTTCCCTACTCACTCGATTTGCTTTTCCCTTCATTTTTGACTTTGGGGACAAGTTTCCTATGGATTTGGGATGTTTTTGTGGTGCCTAAGTAAAATTCCAAGGTTTCATTAAGTTTCGAGAAGTTGCAAAAATTTCATTCTAGGACCTGGCCCCTCCATGACCGTTTTGAACATCTGTCAACCCCTAGCGACTTGGCCTCCAGAACCCGGCCCCTCTATGGTTGTTTTTGAGACTCTACCCCTCCATGGTCATTTTGAACATCCGTTGGACCCTGGCGACCTGGCCTCTGGAACCTGGCCCCTTTGTGGTTGTTTTTGGGACTTCGTCCCTCCATGGCCGTTTTGAACATCCGCCGACCCCCAATGACCCGGCCTCTGGAACGTGGCCCCACTGTGGCCATTTCCAGGACTCCACCCCATCATGGTTATTTTAAACATTCATCTGCCCCGAGCAACTTGGCCTCTCGAACGCGGTCCCTCTGTGGCCATTTCCAGGACTTCGTACCTCCTTGGCCATTTTGAACATTCACCGACCCCCGATGACTTGGCCTTCAGAACCCGGCCCCTCCATGGCCATTTCTAGGACTTCGTCCCTTCATGGCTATTTTGAACATCCGCTGGCCCCCAGCCACCTGGCCTCTAGAATGTGGCCCCTCAGTAGCCGTTTACGGGACTCCACCCCTCCGTGGCCATTTTGAACATACGCCAGCCCCCGGCGACTTGGCCTCTGGAACATGGCCCCTCCATGGCCGTTTCTGGGACTCTGCCCCTCCATGGCCATTTTGAACATCCGCCAGCCCCCGGTGACCCGGCCCCTTCGTGGTCCTTTTGAACATCTATCGGCCCCAGGAAACCCAGCCTCTAGGACCTGGCCCCTCTGTGGCCATTTATGAGACTTTCCTTCTAGGCCACTGTATGCTCATTGCCATTTCAAAGGGTGGTGACCCTCCGACTTTCCCCTTCCAAGCTTCCACTTTTTATTTAAATGGTTCAAATCTCAAGGAAGTTTGTCTTGGCACTCTTCCTTCCCCTTTTCCTATTCGCTATAATTGAAAAATCTTGGTTTTGCTAAGTTTTGTGAGGTTTGGGAACTTCCCTTCCAGAATGTTGTCCCCCGTTTGCTATCCCCTGCTCGCTACCCGCCCCCTTTGGCCCGCATTAATGTTTATGGTCCAAATGAGCTCCAAATATGAATATTATGATCTTTTGATAATGCATAGATGAATCTAACAAGGAGTTTGTAGGATTTGACTAATTTTTGTCTCAATTTGTGTATGAAATAACTTACGACACTTCATGTATGTAGGATTCAAGAAGCCTACTGCAGGTTCGTCGAGGAGACCCATTGAGAAAGTTGAACAAGGAATGCGCATAGCTCCTGTCACCATTCATTTCATGTTCTCCTCTCCCCCTAACACCCACCAATAGGGTCAGTGTTAGAAGAAGGTCTGTGCCAAGGACATCAATGACAAAAATGGAAGGGGGTGGCCTTGAAGAAGGCATGAGGGAGCTGTCCTAATTTTCACCAGATGATGATGACCTATCCCCTGAATTAGGGGCAACCAATCCATTGATGCCATTCGTCGACACTCATTTGATTCAGTGAAGAATGATGCAAGTCCATCAAACAAAGGCAACTTTCAGGCAGTTTCAGCTACAGTGAAAAGAGAAATTAGTAAGAGGACAAACTACTACGGCACCTGGGCACTAGATGAGAAAATAGGAAAATGACAAATGATGTATTTTAAATTGTTGGATAATGGGGGTAAGGTGAAACCCTAATGTAATTAAATCTGAGCCACACGATGTAATTCAATCCTAGCCATTCATTTGGACTTTGGAAAACTATAAATAGGGTTTTCCCCCTCATTTGTAAAGGGTTGGAGAGCTAGTGTAAAAGGAATTTGCAGCAATAGAAGACAACATTGCATGATTTTATGGATGTTCTCTTTGATTTTGCTCATCTTCCATGCATGGTTCTACTTCCCTTTTAGTTTAGTTGTAGATTCTTGAATGGAAGTGATAATGGAAATTGTTGTTATGGTATTTGGTGAACTTTCAACCCATACTTTTAGCACTTGTTGATGACAAACTGTTGTGTAAAGTTAGCCTGGGCTTTTTGATTTCAATGCTGCAACTTAGTTCAATCGCATGTGCATGATGTGCATGTGCAATCTAAAAATCTGCAGTCCTTAGAAGATTGCACTGGTTTTGTGTAACTATAGGTTCCTCTTGGCCAAAAAAAACCTAGTTTAGGGAGTTTTTCTACTGTAGCAGCCACCATTGTTACTATTCATTTATAGCTTAAGATTAGAACAACTTTCTTAACCCTTCTCCTTTTGCTATTTCTTTTAATCCTTGGTTAGAGTAGGATCTAAAGCATCACCATGAAGCTAAATTAGATGAACTTGATGAGTTTCAACTTGTTATTTTGAGTGGACGACCATTGTTCATTCACTTCCAGCATTTTGAAACTACATTTGCAAACCCAACTTCCCATGCTTTGTAACTCATCCATAAGTCTGCCTTGGGATTCCAACAAATTATATAAATCAACTAAGATATTCCAAGCATTGTCAAGACCTGACATTAGAGACCTTGTGAAAGTGTTATGTAATCTGATTGTGGAAGATTGTCTTTCAAGAGAGGTGATGCATCTATGGATTACCTGTGTTGAGAAGTGCATAAAACACACATCAATAGAATTGGTGCTAGAAGGAGGGCATGACATGTTGAGGCCACAAAGATGAAGGTTCGAAGTTGAAAAAAGAACTTTCAAAGAAGAAATCTAAGATAGAGAGATCTCTTTTAATGCTAAAAATTAGAAAATTCTTAAGGTAAGTAGAAGTTGAGTCAAAATGGAGCAACATGCATAAACTGACATCACTCAGCTACATGCAAATTTAAATAGAAGATTGAGGAAACTGTTGGAGCAATTCGCATCAGCGAATAAGTGCAAGATTCATTGTACTTGCAGACACAATGAATTGGGGTGTCTAACATTCTTGGAGAGAGTTGAAAGAGTCTTGCAAGGAGAAATTCCCTTTTGGGAAATATACCAGCCCTTTTCCCCCGAAGACCCACAGGAAGAATTGCAAACCATGGCAGCCAAGGCGTTCAAGGAGCTGGTCCAGGAATGTTTGGGCAGCAAAGATGGACCAAGATTGGAGGAAATATTGATGTCTAATTGGTGCAGATTTCACAATGCACCCCACTCTGAATTCACTTGCTCGTCATGCACAAACATCATCACTCAAGTCAAGGGTTGTTTGGGAAAGTCAGAACAACCAACTCCCATTGAAGAGAAGTTATCTCATGAGGCAGAAGAGTTGTCAACATCTGAAGGACAATAAAGTAAGGATGAACCAAGAAATTTGATACAAGTTGATGTTGGAGCAGTAGACATTGAAGTTGAGAACCAAAAGGAAGAAGCAGATTTCACTAGGACAGCAAGGCGCCTTGGTGAAAATATTATTGAAACTAATTTAGAAGGTATTCCCTCCACCAATCAAAGGTAGTCCTCCACTCCAGAAGAAGAGCACTTGGTAGGTGACGATGAACCAATGAAGTCTGCAGCCGCAGATGTTAGGACAACTAACTCAGATGCTGAAAATCAGAAAGAGGAAAGGGATGACAACCTTGCAAAAATAGAAAATGATGACGAAGACATAAGTGAAGTCAGACTGGAAGACCTCTCCTTCATAAACGACAGTGATCGAGAATCTGAAAATTCAGATTTGGAGGAGTGGGAACAAGTACAGGGCATGGTTGTTCGCCATCCAACTTACCTCCCAAGTGATGATGAGGACCCGATAATGGATAGATATGACTAGCTCATCTCCAGGTTGGCAAAGGATTGGTCAGAGCTGAAATACCAATTGGATTTGGATGAGCTACTACTACCAAATTAGTGCAGACTTCATGATTCATCGCACCTGGAGTTCACATGCAGACTGTGCCAAGAAGCCATTAAGCAAGTAAAAGGACAAGTGAGGTAACCAAGCACACCACTTCCTGTAGTTGCTTCAAGGATGGAACGTGAAGACAAAGAGCCTGAACTAAGTGATGACTCAGCTAAAGGTAGGCCTCAAGGGCATGTTGGGACAACAATACAGTCTCGGACTTCTAAGCAATGAAGTAGATCAAGCAGTCTGAATGTTGTCCACTAGTTATCAAGAAGTTCTTCCTCTTAAAGAGCAGTTGTGCACCATGGATGATAGGATTTTTGGTGATTCTTTGGAGGGAGATTGCGTAGTGTATTTTGGTCCCCTTGATGAGGTGCCATCATTTGATGACTTCTTTCCATTGTGGGTTGTATTGTGGAGGTGCACCAACACTAAAGAAGAATACATTCTACAAGACGGTAGCGATGAAGGCATACCACTTGCCCCTCCCGTTGATGAAATACTAGAGCCTCCAAAGTGGGAGAGGGGTTCCTTCTCTATCTATAGCGATAGTGAACAAGGGGAAACAAGCGAACGTCATGATGAAATTCATGAACAAAAAAAAGAAGAAGACAAAGGAAGAGGTGCTAAGATAGCTGTCAACAGAGATGAAGCACCTGACTGACTACAAGATGCAACTTGGATTCCTTCCACCATAATAGTTGTTGATCCTCCTTCATATTCAAATGCTTGCAATAGGATAGATTCGTGCATGTCATCGTCCCATGACACTGAACATCACAAAAATAAGGCTAACACCTGAGAGAGGAACTGGGACAACATGCTGCCTTTTGAGGACAACAATCAAGTGGACACCAGGTTTGTGAAAGATGAATGAGATGAAGTCTATCTTCTCGAATAATGGTTGATAGGGATTGCCGATCCCGTGCAAGACCTAGAAGAAGTGCTTGTTGCCCCATTCTCCCTACGTTATGCAAGCTTGATACATGAAATGTTGCTCCACCTGATGCCTCCATCCAAAGTGGCCAATGCACCTATCAAGGATGTTGTGCTCACTCTCGATTGTCCAACGCTACCACATCCATTTGACGACATCCAGGTTCTATCCTTCCTTGCTCCTGTTAATTGTCATAGTTGCACTTATCATTTTGATTATGGGAGTGAGGGAAGGAAAACATGTTTATGGATTATCCATGGGTTTAATGAGCCTCCTCAATTGTTGATTTTCCCTGATCATGTGACTGAACTTGAGTGTTGCAACATTGAATTTATTTTGTCTGAGTATAAAGATAAATCTGCATGGTTAAGAACTGTACTGATCGCCCGTTTGCTTGTGCATGCACTGTAAAATCCAATGAATGTTAATGTCAGCTCACCCTGCTTGAACATAGTGTTTTGTAAATATCTTTGTACATAGCCCATTTTGAGTAGTGTAGGTTTCCTTTAAGTACTTCGCTTTCCTGCTTTCCTTAGATTAGTTGGTGTGCTGTAGGTTGCTTGTTTAGGGTAGTTTCTTTGTTGTTTTCTCTCGTTGTCCTGCTTTGGTTAGTTTTTGTGTTCACTTTGCTTCCATTTTGCTACTATTTTGCTCGGGGTCCCTCTACTTTTTGCTAGGCACATTTGTGCGCACAAAAACCATACTTATCGCATGGGTTGTTCTACGTATTTCTTTGTCAAACTCTAATCAAGTTTTCAGAGTGGATGGTGAGGATCTTCTGTTGGTGTCAAGTGATCTGCGTGTTTCATTCAAAGAGGATAAGTCATTGGTTGGTCTAATTCTGATGTATTCTGGAATCTTATATCTCTCACATCTTAAGAATCTGACAATCATTGTAGGGCCTTTTGTGAAGTCTAGTTAAGTGAAAAATTTAAAATTTTCCTCTAGCGCCACTGTGATTCTCAACCTTGAGCATGAGCTTCAATGCTTGTGGGTTGAAATAAAAGAGCTGAAAAGAGAAAAGAAAGAAATAAAGAAAACATTGAGAATTAAAAGAAAGAGAAAATTCAACTTTTCAAAAGTATTCGAACGCTCTATTGGGGCTATGATTACATTGGCGATGAAAATATTGGAGAATCACAGCAACCTCATCGGGGCTATGGATGCTTGGTAGTGAGGCAATATTCTAAATGCTTTTGGAGTTAAAATAACTATATAAAACAACTTAATGAGCTTGGGTTCCTACCTGTAGGCTGAAGGATGAGATGTCTGCTTGCACTTGGATTTTAACTATCTTGAGGTTGGTGGCTAATGGTTTTGATCCTTTGAGGTTTGGCGTCTTGGTTTGTTGCCCCTAGGGTGAAGGTCAGAACCAAAGATTCTAGGTTCATGATTCCAATTTTTCATCAAATGCTCTAGAGAATTTCCCCAACGAGTCACCATTTGTTGTGCATGTTTTGCACACGTGCCCCATTTGGAACGGGGACCCTCTCTTCCTATTGCCTTACCGGGTCATTTTGTATCATGGCCTCATTTTGTGTGCCCCCAATTTTGGCATCTAAAATGGTTAGGGGCCTCATATTATCATTTCATTATTTTCACCTAGCAAAAATTTTTCTAATAATCGCTTTGGGTCTCAAAGATGCCTTCCGAAATTTCTGGCAGTTGCACTGCTAAGCTCAATTTGTTTTCCTTCATTTTTGACTTTAGGGAACTGATTTCCTATGGATTTGGTGTGTTTTGTGGTGCTAATTTCTCCAAAGTTTAAGACAGGATTTGGAGATTGCAAAAATTTCGTTCGGGACTCTGACTCTATGGAGTGTTTACGAGACCCGTTCCTCCATGACCATTTAGACATCCACATTTGACGACTAGCCTTGGAACCCGGCCCCTCCATGGTTATTTTGGGACTTCGTCCTCCTTGGCTGTTTAAGCCATCCCTTTGGCTAGTAGTCATTTGGGATTTCCGAGTCCCTCCTATGGCCATTGAAAATCTGTGAGCCCTACCTCAGGAACCTGGCCCTTTGTGTGCATTTACGAGATCCACCCTCCATAATGCATTTTGAAGTCATTGTGGCAGCTCAGCCATCCAGGCACAAGACCTCACCTTGAGGTGGTTTCAGGACTCTGCCTTAATGGTGGTTTTGGACATCTGCTTTATTTAACCCCTCTGTGGCTGTTGCAGGATCTCTCTACCCCTCGGGTGGTGGGTTTTTAGACATCTATTAGCCCGGATATTTGACTTCCGGATTGGGCCCTCTTGGCATTTGACTGCGAGACTTTTCTTCAGTGCTTGGTGTGCTCATTGCCATTCAAGAATTGGTATTATGACTCCCTTCAAGCTTCGCTCTTTTTTTTTAAATGGGTCAAATCTCAGGAAGTTTGTCTTGGTATCTTCATACATTTCCCATATGATTGAAAATCTTGGTTTTGCTAAGTTTTGTGAGGTCTGGAACTTCCTTCAAAATGTTGTCCCAAACTGCGCCCACCCCTTCGTCCCACATTAATGTTTATGGTCCAAATGGTTGGAAATATGAATATTATGATCTTTTGGTGATGCATGGATGGATCTAAGAAGGATTTTGCAAGATTTGACTAATATTCACCTTGATTTGTGTATGGAAGAACTTTCGACACTTCATGTATACAGGATTCAAGAATCCTACCATGGGTCCATCGGGGAGACCCATTGAGAAGGCTAAACAAGGAATGGACATAGCTCTGTCACCATTCATTTCATTTTCTCCTCTCCCCCTAGCACCCTGTGGGGTCAGTGATAGAGAAACTGTACCAAAGTGAATGACAAAATGCAAGAATTGGCCTTGAAGAGGCATAGAGGTTGTCCTGCACACACTGGATGATGACTGTCCCACAGTGGGGCCTTAATCCATTGATGTTGGTCTTGATTCCATTTCATCCAGTAGAAGATGATGCAAGTCCATCAAGCAAAGGTGACTTTGACAATTTCAGCTCTGGGTGAAGAGTTCCGTCAACTGAAGAACGAACACTTCTTTGGGCACTGATGAAAACAGAAAAGGAAAATGATGTGTTTCGTTGCTAGATAGGGGTAGGGGTGAGCCTAATGTAATCAAATCTGGGCCATTCGATGTAATTCAATCCTAGCCATTCATTTGGGCTTTGGAAAACTATAAATAGGGGCTTGCCCCTCATTTGTAAGAGGTTGGAGAGCTGGTGTAAAAGGAATTTGTAGCAATAGAAGACAAAATTGCATGATTTTATGGATATTCTCTTTGATTTTTCTCATCTTGCATGCATGGTTCTACTTCCCTTTTTAGTTTAGTTGTAGATTCTTGAATGGAAGTGATAATGGAAATTGTTGTTATAGTATTTGATGAACTTTCATCCCATACTTTTAGCACTTGTTGATGACAAACTGTTGTGTAAAGTTAGTCTGGGCTTCTTGATTTCAATGTTGCAACTTAGTTCAATCGCATGTGCATGATGCGCATGTGCAATCTAAAAATCTGTAGTCCTTAGAAGATTGCACTGGTTTTGTGTAACTGTAAGTTCCTCTTGGCCAAGCAAAACCCAGTTTAGGGAGTTTGTCTACTGTAGTAGCCACCATTGTTACTATTCATTTGTAGCTTAAGATTAGAACAACTTTCTTAACACTTCTCCTTTTGCTATTTCTTTTAATCCTTGGTTAGAGTACGATCCAAAGCATCACCATGAAGCTAAATCAGATGAACTTGATGAGTTTTAGCTTGTTGTTTTGATTGGAAAGCCACTGTTCATTCACTTCCAACATTTTTAAATTGCATAAATGCAAACCGAACTTCCCATGCTTTTTAGCTCATCTGTAAGTCCACCTTGTGATTCCAGCAAATCACATAAATCAACTAAGATAATTCCAAGCACTATCAAGACCTGACATTAGAGACCTTGGGATATTGTTCTGCAATCTAATTGCTGAAGATTGTCTTTCAAGAGAGGTGATGCATCTATGCATTGCGTGTGTTGAGAACTACATAAAAAACACATCAACAGAACTAAAACATATAAAGAAACATAAAGTATACCTATTCCATATTGGATTGGCGCCACTTTGATATGAAAAGTGGCCCTTTCCCAACCCTTGACAAGCCAAATGATGAAGATTGTTGAAAATGCTATGAAGTGGACAAAATTAGCTCTCAATGTGAAGAGAGTAACTTTTCTCTAAGATTGTGGGATGTAAATCAGTAACATGCAGAAAGAAATATGTGAATTCATGTAGTAATCACCGACCCTCCTTCTAGTGCCATTTGTAACACCATAAATATGCAAGCTTAAACTCTATCTCATATATCATCATGATTTTAGTTTAAAGCAATAAAATAAAGTAGTATTCCTATGAAATAATCCAATATGCTTCATAAACAAAATAACAAAACAAACTAATTGAAAGCGTAAAGAACATAGTGAATACCTATTCCATAGTGGATTGGTGTCACTTTGATGTGAAAAGTGACCCTTTCCCAATCCTTTGACAAGCCAAATGATGAAGATGTTATGCTATGAAGTGGAAAAAATTAGCTCTCAATGTGGAGAGAGTAACTTTGCTCTAAGTTGTGGATCATGAAATGAGGAAGGATGCCTCATATTTATAGAATGACAAGTTGGAGATATTCCCACAATGAATCAATGTGGGACTAATTTTCAACCAATGGAAAGGTTCCACTTGTCAAGAGATGGATGGATGAAGGATGTGCACATTTTGGTCAATATGCCAAAGAAGGGGAGATTTGAAATTCAAAAGATGGCTTGTTGGAGGGAGAAGAAAGAGTCTTAAATGCCAAGTGGGAGACATGTAAGAGACAATGTAAGAGGAGTTAATGCTATGTTGGAGGACAAGACATGTGGGAGGGAAAATTCAAATTTGAAGAATATTCCATCTTGATGCCCTTTTTGAATGAAATTAGATGAAATAATAATCAAGATTTGAAAAGCTAGAGGATGTGACATGGATTAAGATTAGATTTAATCGGGATTTGATTAAATAAGAGGTTAGGTGATTTGACAATTTTGACTTAGATTTTAGGATTTTAAATAAATCAAAGCTGAGAGGAGAATGATTTAGACTTAGTTAAATAAAGATTTTGATTTATTTAATCAAAGAGATAATGTGATAAATAATAAAGAATTTATTTAATTTAAATGGATGACAAGTTTAATTGACGAAATGTTTATTTAATTAAAGAGGAAAATGATGATAAAAGGATGATTAAGGGCCATGGAATTGGTGAATCCAAGTTAGATGCATGATGTAATTTTTCATGTTTGTTTGCCCCTCTTTGAGCATTCTTGCCTGTGAATTAAAGAGAAAATGATGATAAGGGATGATTAAGGATGCCATGGAATTAGTGAATCCGGATTGAATGGATGATGTTAATTTTTCATGTTTACATTTTCCCCTCTTTGAGCAATGTACCTATTGCATTGGTTCAAAGAATAAACTTCCTGATAAAATTTAATTTTATTTTATTTTTTGGTCTTGGTGGAAAAGTATGTTAATTTCTCAGAGATCGGTGGTTGGTTTGAAGGTCGATGCTCGCGACAAGAAAATTCAAGATGAGATGTACTGGATGGTTGGGTATGATGATGCAAATAGGATAACTCGATTGCCCTAGAATAGCCAGTCTATGTTATCCTAAACAGCAAAATGATGATTCATTACATAGGATGAATGATGTGATGATGCCTATATGATTGTATGCAAATGTATATGGTTAATGGATGTGAATAATAGATCCTATATTGTGTGCTGGTAATGCATGTAGGATGATCAATCATTTCTTCTATGATATGATATGTTGATGGTTTTGGATGTCGGATGGATGCATTAATGATGATTAACTATCGATGTGGTGTTAGTGTGGAAGAAGAAATGAGATGATGACAAGAGGAATCAACAAGCCAACTTTATTAAAGATGATGATGAGAGATGGATGATTTGCTTATCAGGAATTCAGACTTTAAAAGGGCTACTTACCTCATGTTTGATAACACACATAAGCACAATGCACCAAGGTATAAAGAACCAAGATGGTGTTGCCTGATCACGATGGACTTTGACTTGACAAATAGATAGAAGATGTTCTTTTCACACGACATACATAAACCTAGGATGATAGGGAAGTTTCAAACATCTCAAACCAAAACCCACAAAAAGAGTATAACCTATCAATTCGATAGTCAACAAGGTGCCAAAATACCTCCTTACATACTAACAAATCAAGTATTTCACTAAATTATATTACAAAACGTCAACAAGCATAACAAACAAATATAATGACCAATGCCCAAATTATACCTCTCTAAATAATTTTGATTAGACATCATCGAAAGGTCATTGGAATGAGTGCAATAAGATAAATCAAAAGAAAAGATCAAGTACACAAACAAGTCAATGTTCTTCATACCTCTAGCCAAAGGGATCTGTTTTGTTTAGGATAAGAACTGAAATGATTGCCAATAGATAATTCCCATTGTAGGAAGGATACATCCTAGGACATGTTAGTGGATGGCGGCACGTCGTTTTATTTATCCAAAGTGTTTTGCCAAAAGATAATGCCCATTGTAGGAAGGATGCATCCTAGGACATGTTATTGGATGGTGGCAAGTTGATAGGTTTTTCGAAAGGTTGTTGATATAAGGTTGATTGACATGTTTGTGAATGATCAAGAGTTTGATTTTCCGTTTAAAAGTTTGTTGCTTTGATTTTATGTTTGAAGCTTGTTTTTGCTGATTGTTATGATTGTTTTTGTTTGTGTTGCCAAAGGATGAAGGTGACGATCAGTTTATTATGGATGATTCATTATTATGGGTGAAAGCAAAATAGGATGGATGGATTTTTTCAAATATTTGGATGTTTGGAGATTTGAAATGTTTGAGTTTATTTTAGTACAAGATTTTACAAGTAACGGTTGATTTTAATGTTTTGAGTTCGAGATCTTACAAATGTTTTGATTTTGTGTTTTAGATATTCTTGTGTTTTGTCTTTAGGAGTTATCAAATATTAGCCTTGCCTACATTTAATTTCGAGCGACATAGTTCAAACAACATTTTTTGGCGATTTTTACTTTTATGAGTGTTTTTTGGATTTGATATGATTTTTGGATGTTTTTGAATTTTCTTAGTTTTTTGAATGTTTCTGGATTTTTTGATTTTCTAAATGTTTTTGGATTTTCCACATGATTTTAACATTTTGGATTTGGATGTGTTATGATATTAGTGATCTTTTTTGGGATTTTGTTCAAAACCAAGCTAGGGTTGATTTATCGGATCAAGGGATTGATGATGATAACATTGTTGAGGATACACAACGATTGGGATGGATATAACAAGATGATGATGGATTGATTGGATTTGATTGATCAAAATTGATGATGATAACATTGTTGAGGATGCACAACAATGCAAGGATAGTGTTAAGCAACACAAGGAATAGGAAGGATACCCCGAGATGATGATGGATTGATTGGATTTGATTGATTAGGATTTTGAAGCTTGGTTTTGGAACAAACTCATTTTGAATGGTTTGATGTGACATTTGAAGTCAAATTAGATGCGACTGATAGTAATTGTTTGGACTGATGTTTTATGAAAGATGAATCTTGATAAGGAATGTCTTCTCATCAAAATGTGCCATGGGTTAGTGATTTGGATTTTGGCTCACAAATGCTTGACCAATTTGATTTTATGTTTGCCAATGTTCAGTCACCACATAAGTTGGAGGATATAGATAAAGATTTATTCCTGAAGTAAGATGCAAATATTTTCCCCCCAGTGTCTAGCAATGTTTGAAATGTCATGGATGGATTCTTGGATAGGTGTATGGATGGATAGATATGGATTATCTTGTGATAAGATAAGGTGTTCAAATAGAGGATGCTCCTTTGGATAGTGCTTCATGGCTCAGATAACATTGGGTAGGATAGGATCGATGAAAATGACCCGTGTCAAGATGTTTACCATAAGCAAGTGTAAAGTGTGCACCAAACTTTGTCAAGATCAAGGTAACTTGGACTATGGATGTAGATGGATGAAAAATGGATTGGATAAATGGTTCACGGATAAATGGATTTATTATGGATAAGATGGATGGAATGTTGGATTTATTATGTATGGGATGAGATGCTTTTACCTGAAGTGGCACACGTAGATGCTCGATTCTACACATGATGCTCATTTTCTAGGTTTTCATCATGGTACCTGTCCAAAGCGTCGCCCATGCAGTTTTCACTAGAGGACAATTTTTCTCTTTACTATTTTCAATCCTTTTTCTAATTTTTTCGGATTTTTATTATTATTATTTTATTTTTTTGGTTTTTCTGAAAGATTTTAAGCTCATGTTGAACCACCTGGGGCTATCAATGTAGATGCTTTTTTCATAATGTTCCATCGATATCCTTCCTAAAGAAGTTGTTTTGCTAAGATATGTGCACTTGAATGCAACTTTTGAGATTCCTAATCTACTTTGTTGATACCGGAGTTAACTCTGTCTTTGTGCTCATATCGTAATAGGATGCCTTATGAATCCTTATGATGAAGGCCCGTTGCCAATACATGGTCAATGTGAGAATTGGATATCATGAGTGGAGACATAGATGGAGTGTGTTTAGGAATAAAAGATGGATTGGTTGATAGTTTGGAACCTTTGACTCTCCAAACTTGGAAAGATGAGCAATGATGGGTGGATACGAAAGTGTGCATGGAATTAGGACCAACTGCTTGATATACTTTGTATGTTGCTTGAGAAGCCTGCTTTTTCCTTTGTGGACATCTTTGATGGATACTTTTCCCTTTTTTATTTTTCCCCATAATTTCTTTGACTAATGGATTTTGATAGGGATAATCTTTCTTTGTATTCTTTGGTATCCACTTGTATTTGATTTTTCCATTGTGCTCCTTGGCTTCTTTTAATTTGATAATGTTCTTCATGCTTTGATTCAAATCTTTCTTTTGATGTTGGTCCCAATTCATGGATGGGGCACCTGATGGGTGAATGAAGATTCGTGATGTGGATGGTTGTAGTATTGGCAACGGTTTCATCATCAGGATTCTTCATGCTCCCTATGTTGAAATTTTCCTGAGACGTAGTTGCCCCAAGTATAGTGGTAGTAGCACCTTTGTTCCTTGATTCTTCCTATTTTGAGATGTCTTGTTCAGTAAGCATTCTCTGATAAATGACCACTACATATGATGTTATTTCAATTTGACGCTCTACTGACTCTGGAATGTACTGTTTTGTCTGACATATTTCCTTGAGTGGATAATTCTGGATATTTTCACATATGATGTCCTTATTTTGAATTTGGGATATATTTGATTATGATGTTGACAACTTAGTTTAACTATAGGAATCAATAACCTGCTCTTTTTGTGTAGTAATGTTAGGAGTAAAGGAACCCTGTTATGAATGAAGATCATCTATGTGTCCCTCCAAAGAAAGTATCTCATGGATAGATGGAGGAGTATGTGCTATGTGGATGTGATCATCATTTGTGACATCTTTTATAGCTAGGAGAGTGTCCATTAGATCATTGTAGTCGCTTGGAGATACAAATTCTTGATCTTGAATGATTTCAGAATTGCTTTCGACATGCTTTGGATCAAGTTCTTGACATGGGTCAGTTTCAAAGGATGGATTGCTTACAAAGGATTCTTAGATGTCTTCATTAGGCATGGGGAATGGCTCAATATACTCTTTATATTTGAGTGGACTTGGATCAAATGTTGAGTTGAGGATTCCTTCATTATCTGTAACCATAAGGTCAAAGGATGTCAATATTTCTTGGAAAGGACTATTGCTCTAGAATTTAGTCACAAATATTGATCATGCTTTGGAATAAATTTTTGAGATATGTCCTCTATCTCATAAGGAAATTTAGAGACATTTTAAACATGATCATTGGTCGATGGGTTGTAGATTATGTCAATAGGATCAAATAACTCTAACACTCCTTGAAATAGATCATGGTCGAATATTGTTGAGGGGTTTTGATCATGACTAAAAAATGACTCTTGATGCATGTTGATTTGATCATTGGATGGGGTAGAAACATCTTCAAGGTGTTCATTGATGGATAGATCTTGATCATTGTTTTCAATAATTATGGCAGAGAGATTGTCAATGCTATCAATAGTGGTTGAATCTTGATCATTGTCCCCAATAGTTATTGTTTTTTTATCAATTAGGTCTTGGATGAGATTTTTTAGTCAAATATAATCTGATGTTGTGTGTCCCTTTATTTTGTGAAAATAACAAAGGTGATTTTCATTATACCATGGTGGTTTCACTAAGGGATCTTGATAGTTTTCATAGGTGGGAATTTTGATGAGTTTTTCCTATACCAACTATTGCATGATCAATTCGATGGGTCCCCCAAGTGGTGTGTAATTTTCGTTTGTTACCTTGTGAAATTTGTACTTTGAATTGACCTTGTGGTGATTGATCTTGGAAATGTGGTGATTGATCTTCAAGATGTGGAGGTTGGGTTTGTTGTTGATGTTGTTGATCTTGATATCCAACTTCTTGAAATTGGAGATATTGTTCTTGATGTGGTTGTGGACACAACTCAATGCTTTGATGACATGGTTCAACCAATGGAATAGTGTATTGATTTTGGAGTGAAGATATCTCTTGGCTTAATAAGTCAATTAGTTTGGCAAGTGAAGCAAGTTGATCTAGCAAAATTTGATCTTGATTTTGATTTTGACTCCCTTGGTATAGTTGATTCTTTTGTTCAAGAAGATTTAAAATGTGTACTTGTGGTGTTTGTATGGGATCATGGACAAGTTGATTTTGGACAATGTTCATATTTGGGATGATATTTAGATTTGGCATGATAGGTTGGAATTGAACATTGTTATGGTTTGGAATCACATTGCCTTGATTTAGGTAACTTTGATTTTGTATGGTGTTACCTTGAATTCGATCAATACATGGAGTCATTATTATTTTGTTTGGACTTTGAAAAAAAATTGTATCATTCGCAAACATATTTATCCCAAAATTTACCATGTTCATGTTTGGTAAACTTGTACTTGGTATATTCACATTTTGCATGTATGGATTTGGTGGGATGAAGTTGTTTTGTTGAAGACTCATGCATTGATTGTTTGGTTGATATATTTGTAAGTTTGGACTTGGATTTAAATATACCATCGAGAAAGGTGTTCCAAACTTTTGACTAGGTATACTCACACTTGTTGTACCATTGAGGTTTGTAGGAGATAGCGATCCCATGTATAGATTGTATAAATATGAGTTTTGATAATCCATTGGTTTTGTAAAGCTTTGATAGTTTGGTTGATATAGAGAACTCATGATGTATGGATCAAGTTTATATTCCATGTTCTTCTTGTGTTTTGACCTTGTTGCAAAATTGAACCTCTAAGGAATTTAGGACCAATGATGAGATGAAGGATGAAGGGGACCATGAATGATATGGGTGTTGAACTTTTATTAACTTTAGATCACTACTAGACTTGGGGTTTGATTTTGATTGGTTTTGATCAAGGACAATGAACTTGTAAGCCCTAATATGCTAGATGTGATCTTATAATGAATTTGTTCAAAAGGGTGTTAATTAAATGAAGTGTGTGTGGAAGGATTCATCCAAACACACCTAACTAAACAAATGATTTTTATTTGGTTTAGGGATGTACCCAAGTCTAGATAATGACGTTTCCGAAGCTCTAAAGTTGTTTGGTGGTATGGGTTTTGATTGATGTTTTGAGGATGGATGATGTGTTTGATTTTGATCCTAAATGAACCTAAGAAGGACCTTGTTTACAAGACCAAGATAGTGAAGAACATGCTTTTCCCTAATAGTTAAAACCAAAAGACCAATGCTTGCATGAAAACCATATGACCAAAAGATACCAAGCACATGTGTGGGGTCCAATTGTTTCTTAGCTTTGCTTAGTGAGTTTTTTTACCACAAAAAATTCTTGATTAGGTCTTTGAGATAGATGTCTAATGTCTTAACTTCTTCTTATCCCACATAGTATATTATGTGTAACTTCAATGAAATCAAGGAAAAAGTTACCTATTGTTGACTTTAGTAAGAAAATTGAGATGTAAACTCAAATGTTTAGAAACCTATAAGGATAGAATCCCAAGGGAAAGCAATAACACTTGAATTTTGTCAAAGATATTTGCTTCCTAAAGGGTTTGAAGTTTGATGATAATGTTGAATGTTTGTTTTCAAAATAACTGTTCTTGCACCAATAAATAGATCAAGGATTTTGGCCTTTTCTAAACAAGGGTTTTAATTCATACTTTTCATTCGTAGAGATTTATCCATGCAACGAGAGACCATTTATGCACTTCTCGTTAGAACCAATCATGTGATACTGGCCTTTGTTCCAGTATCCACACTTATATACCGACTGGAAATGCACTTGGCTTTAGTGTGTTACTGGTTGGGTCATTCCCTTGTGTGATTACTTTTTCCCACAAGGAAGGCCTTCTCAGATAACACAAAAGTGACCTAACACATCCGTAGTCTGATCGATCTTTGTTGAGAAACAAAGAGAGAACACACGCGATATGTTCCACTCACACTGGCAAGATTTTGTTCCATTTTAAGAACCCAAATTGAAGTGTGGAGGAAATCACTTACACAACTTAATTTCACCAAAAGACTTTTGATTCCCAAGATCGTCGTGAGGCACAAGAGAAGCGTATACACATTTTAAATGATATTACTTTTTATAAGAAATTAGAAAACACAAAAAGCACATGTTCATTTTAACCTTCAAAGTAAGAATGAATTCTTTTTAAGCACCAAAATTGAAGTGTGAAATTTTCTTGTTCGATTTTTAACCAAATCCAAAAGCTAGTGAGTTTCTAGTGTTCAATTTTAACCAACTTTGAACAAAAAAAAATCAATGATCTAGTTGGCCTAAAACAGAAAACAAAAGTGACAAATGAACACTTCAAGCTATTGCAATAAGTATTTATAAATAATTTTTCAAGTTTAATGAGCACTTTTCCAACTCAAATCTAATTGTTGTTTGATTCTCATGTGAGATAAAACCACCGTTGTTTCTTAATTCCAACCTGTCATGCAAAGTAGAAACAAAAAAATAGATTTTCTTCAAAATCACTTATATCGAGTTAAGATCAAAATACACCATATGAAATACTGATTCAGAAAACTAATGTTGCCAGTCCAAAAGTGAATTCCCCAAGAGTGTTGCACCAGCATTCCACATACACAACCTTAAATAACACAACATAAAATAAATTAGTATTGTATTCATTGTTGATCAAATGTACTCCACTGAACAAGGGAAATTTCATTTTAAAAGCATCCAAAGAAATAAAGAGCATTTGGAGGGATGATGCAAGATAAAAAGTGATTTTAGATCAAAGGGTCCCTTCTGTTGATTGAACCTGGTATTAATGAATCTATGAACCTGGTATTAATGAATCTATTCAATACTCAAAATAGATAATGCCATTTACTACCACTGCCAGAGATAACTTACACACCACAAAAAGATTACAAACAAACAAGCTTTCTATTCATGAGAAAATTCCTAGGAGAAAGTGCCTACAACTTCAGGATTTACTATGGACAGTATGCCCCCAAAAGATGTGGTTTCATAATTGAAAGATATCCACAAGATAGATTTGTCGAAATATTTTTTTTCGGTTTCAACTTGTGTCGCACAGAGCATTTAACACAACTTTAAAAAATTAATTGAATGACTGAATTATCAAAGGATTAGATCAAAATGTGTTTCACACATGAATGCACCTACTGTATTTTCAGATGCATTTATTTCAATTTAGATTGATCTAGCCTGCACTTTTTTTGTTTTTTATTTTTTATTCCCCATGCGCTATTTGCTACCAGCCATTAAAGTGTATTGTAGTCTTGTGTAAAATAATCAAGACCAAGACATATTCGTATGTGTATGGTATGCTTCCCAATGGATCATCTAGTTTTGGTGTCAACTATCTTAAATGGCAAAATTTAGTTTCCCTTGTAGGACAGAGAGGAATTTGGGTGGTTACAACTTAGAGGAGTCACATGTTAACAGCCGATGGAATTAGTTAATTCAATAGGTTCCTTGAGGTGAATACTCCCTCATTCCGGTCGCCTCCCCTGGATTGGACTTGAATACTCTATATGTTTCGTCAACAACAATCACCTTATTAAAAGGCTCAATTGCCTCTTCAAATGTGTGATAAAAAAAATGAATGCTATGAGAAATGATTTCATTGTTAAATCAGCATTAACCAATCATTTCTAGTAGTGGGAAGCAAGAAAAGGTTGATATATTGCACAGAGAGCAAAGAAAATGGCTAAATTGATCAAAATAATGTAGCTATTAAGAGATATTAAAGAGACAAACCGGCACCCATAAACCCGATCTTTACACCATAAACCTGATGGTTGCTTGTTTTACTGAACAAAGACTTTACAGTCACCTAATGCATTCAATCGATATTAAAGAGACAAAGACTTGACAGTGGGAGGTAGCATTTAAGATAAAAATAAACCAAGTCACCTAATGCATTAAATTTGCAAGTGATAATTTCATTTACCAATGAAACAAAATGTTTGCTCTTCATGCCATGAACTGTGTGTATTGTCCATTCAGTCGGTAGATGGATTTCAACCTGCAAAATGACCCAATATATTATGCGCTCTCCATTCCATAATTTTTTAAACGTTAAGCCTTGCGAGGGTCATGCGAGATAAAGGAAATAACACAAGATTTAGTCTTGTTGTATTCTTTTCCTCTTAGAGATACACATGTTTGTGTAGCGGCTACAAGATATGAACATCATAACACAACTAACTCCTATAGTAAACATGAAGAGCCTTTTTTTTTAAGTCAAGAGAAATTAAAAATGAAGAAAAAAAATCCAAAACTTAATTTCAATACATCGAATTTTAATGAACAAGGAGTTTGGTGCACCTTCATCTGGGACGTCTAATATCAGGGTATTTATCCAGTCTGATTTTTTTTTATGATATCAACTCATCATGACTTCCACGGACCCATAAAGACTCACAATCAACACTAATTTATTTAAAGACTTTAGCTTCAGAATCTGACTTGCCTTTTCATGATGATTCATTCAATGCATTTGTGGCAAAATTTTACTGCAATAAATCTACCTCTAGAAGTAGTTTGTCTCGGTGCAGGACGTGGGGTAGATCTGGGTGGATGGGAGGAAAGTATTTGAAGAGATCTACGTGTGACTCTTTCTTCACTTATACTAAAGAAGACCATCCAAATCCAATGCAAGGAAACCACAACGAGAGAAATTAGAAAATTTACAAACAAAAATTAACAGATTAAAAGAAGTGTTGGGATATTTGCGCATAGAGAAAATAGAAGTAACATAAAAACATGGAATAAAAAAACACAGCTCTTTGATTCACAAAGGAAAAAGATCCAAAATTTAAGACAAGCTTTGTCTATGGGAGCGGCTTAGAATGTTCTGACATTCAACAAAGATCAAATGCAATGTTCAACCCTTGGAAGCAAAATCTTTCAAAATATATGTCCTCTATTTTTAAATAAACTTAAACCTTTTCACCCAGCTTTAAAATTGTTCCCTATTTCATGATTTCACGATGAATGGCATTTCAGTGGATGGTGTGCCTCAAGAAAGATATTAAATAAAGAGTGATATGAGAGAAATATGGCATTATTAAAGACAAATTTGACATGACACTTTAAGCATTGAGATGGCTGTTATAAACTTAAGAAATACATGGGATATGGTTAGTATCGAGATCAAAATGGGAATAATAAAGACACACATGCCAAAGCACTTTATTTTTGTTCAAGGAGCGACACCAAAAAATATGCAAAAGGATTTTAAATATCCCAAAAGACAGCAACTTGCAATAGGCCTTTTAAATGCAAAACATCAAGATTGGCAAACACTTGCAACAAAAAATAGTGATATGAAATACACTAAGACATGATTTTTATTTTTTAAGGAAAGGAAATATCCCAAAATGAAAGGAGATTGATGAAAATAGGTTGCTATGATTATATCTTAGAACATTAACTTTTGCATCTAAGATTGTGGGACGTAAATCAATAACATGCATAAAGAAATGTGTGAATTGATAGTAATCACCGGCCCTCCTTCTAGCGCCATTTGTAACACCATAAATCTACAAGCTTCAATTCTATCTCATATATTGATCATCATGATGTTAGTTTAAAGCAAGAAAATAAAGTAGTATTCCTATGAAATAATCCAATATGCTTAATAAATAAAATAACAAAACAAACTAATTGAAAGCCTAAAAAGCATAGTGAATACCTATTCTATAGTGGATTGGTGTCACTTTGATGTGAAAAGTGACCCTTTCCCAATCCTTTGACAAGCCAAATGATGAAGATGTTATGCTATGAAGTGGAAAAAATTAGCTCTCAATGTGGAGAGAGTAACTTTGCTCTAAGTTGTGGATCATGAAATGAGGAAAGAAGCCTCTTATTTATACAATGACAAGTTGGAGAAATGCCCAAAATGAAGTAATGTGGGACTAATTTTCAACCAATGGAAAGGTGCCACTTTTCAAGAGATGGATGGATGAAGGATGTGCACATTTTGGTCAATGTGCCAAAGAGGGGGAGATTTTAAATTCAAAAGATGGCTTCTTGGAGGGAGAAGAAAGAGTCTTAAATGCAAAGTGGGAAACATGTAAGAGACAATGTGAGAGGAGTTAATGCTATGTTGGAGGACAAGACATGTGGGAGGGAAAATTCAAATTTGAAGAATATTCCATCTTGATGCCCTTTTTGAATGAAATTAGATGAAATAATAAATCAAATAAATTGCTTTATTGTGCAAGTTGCAAAATCTAGAGGATTTAGGTGATTAGGATTACATTTAATCAAGATTTCAAGATTAATTTAATAGGAGATTATGTGATTTTTACTTTTGACTTATATTTTAGGATTAAAATAAATCAAAATGAGAAGAAAATGATTTTAGATTTAATTAAATAAAGATTTGATTTATTTAATCAAAGAGGATGATGTTAGTGTTAAATCAAATAAAGAATTTATTATATTTAAATGGATAACTCCGGATTTAATTAAACAAAAGATGATTTATTTAATTAAAGAGGGAAAATGATGATAAAGGGATGATTAAGGATGCCATGGAATTAGTGAATCTGGATTAGATGCATGATTCCAATTTTGCATGTCTACATTACCATTTATGATAGGCAACAAAAATAAATTGTAATTTAGTTGAAAAATAGTTAGACATTATTAGGTAACACAAAGGATCATTATGTTGCACCACTCAAATCTTGAGTATTCTATGATACCTCCCACAATTATATAGTAAACTAATAATTCTTATAGAAATAGCGTTGTCATGTAGGATTTGTACCTGTGATTATGTTTTTTTACCTATAAAATTTGAGTTGTTGTGGGTTAATTGAGCTATGTGGGTTGTATCTTGCAAAGAGCTCATGTGGGTATAAAAGAGTTCTATATTTATTGAATGTTGTTGGTATAGTTTTTCCAATTTTTGTGTAGCCCCTATTCAACAATTCTTTTGTTTAGCACCCTTACACTTTGTTGAAGTGTGTTAAAAGAAGAGAATGAGCCAAGTATGGGATTTTTTTTATGGTGTCTATATGGTAGCCTTGGTGTGATTTATATGTGGGATGAGAAAATCAACAATATTCTTTTAATTTTTTCTTGGCCAATAGCCTAGGAAAGATGTAGATAATTTTGATAAGGGTGGCATGAACACTTTCATAAAAAAATATTGTGTGTAATAAATCTTTGTGTCAAGAATGGAGTGTAACTATTATTCTAAAACCGTTTTTGTGAAAATTAACTTTAAACAATATGAAACAAAATAAGGTTTTAATTCAAATTTATTTCATAATGTGATGTGGAAAGAGAGATCCTAAACCTAATGAATATGTTACTTGGATCGATCTTTCTTCACATCAACATTAGAATCTGTGGATGCTAAATCTGCATTTGGCTCAAAAACAAACAAACATGAGTACCGTTAGTTAAATCAAGCAAATAAGATATAATATCCCTATGAAATAATTGATCATGTTATCTATGCAAACAAAGTAAGTTATCAAAATAAGCTAAGTGAAAGCATAAGAAAACAAGAGTCAAATTCTATCCCATAGTGGATTGGTGCTTCTATGGAAAGAAGCCCTTTCCCAATCCTTTGCTAAGCTCCATGACATTGATGATATGAAAATGTTATGAAGATGGATTCAAATGACATTGATATGGAGAAAGATCTAAAGATTGTGGAGTTGTGGAGGATTAAACCAATGGAGATCATCTTTATTTATAGAATAGAATGATATAAGAATTCCAAACATGGAGGATGTGAGACTAAAAACAAGCCAATGAAAAGAGGCCACTTGTCAACTTGTGATAGGTTGAGGAATGTGCAATTTTTTGTCAATGTTCCAAAGAGGGGGAGATTCAAATTTGAATTTGAGAGTTAAATGCTAAGTTTGACTTGTGCAAGAGCCATGTAAGAGCTCATAAATTCCTTGTTGGATGTACATGTCAACTTGTTTTTGAATTCAAATTTGAGGGAATATTCCTCAAAGATGCCATTTTGATGGAAAATGATGAATTTATAAATGAATAAATTGATTTATTTGTGCAAGTGGGAAAAGCTAGAGGATGTGATGGGTGGTTAGATTAGATTAATCAGGATTAGATTAACTTAGATGATGTTTAGGTGATTTTGACTTATTTGATTTAAATACTTCGATTTATTTAAATCAAAAGGGATGGAAGGTGATTCTAGACTTAATTAAATAAAGGTTTGATTTATTTAATCAAGGAGGGTGATGTTAGGATCAAGTTGATTTATTTAATTTAAACTGATGACTTTAGGAGATTGACCAAATAAACTTGATTTATTTAATGAATGGATGAATAGGACCTAATCAAATGCATTATGCCAATTTTGCATGTCTACATTTTTCCACTCTTTGAAGCAATGTACTTGTTGCGTTGGTTCAAAGAATAAACTTGGCACGATCAAAATTCAAAAAAAAATCTAATTTTTTCGGATGCCCCAGCGGAAAGAAGTACATTAGTACATTGCCCCCTCGAGAGATTGAGCGAAAAGATTCGATTTGAGGGTCGATCTCGCGATAAAAAGGTTCAAGATGGATGTATGGATGGTTATGATGATGATGCAAATGATAATGCAATGCATGTGAGATGGACGAGATGGATGATTATGATATGCTATAATTATGAGATGCATGTATGCTAATGATTTGTGGATGCAGGATGGATACAAGATGGATGCATTGGTGATGTTATGTTAGTGTGGATAGAAGAAAGAAGAAATAAGATGATTACAAGAGGATCCAACAAGTCCATGATCTGACGAGACTTTATTAGAGATGATGATGATGATAGATGATGATGATTTGCTTATCAAGGATTGGGATTTTAAAAGGGCTACTTACCTTATGTTTGATAACACACATAGGTACGATGCATCAAGGTATAAAGAACCAGGATGGCATTGTACCTAGCGTGATGGACTTTGACTCGACAAACAGATAGGAGTATTCTTGTTCACACTTGACATATGGAAACCTTGCTAGGACATACCTAACAAAGCAAGTATTCGCCAAGTTATTTTACAAGAATGTCCAACAAGCACATCAGACAAAAGATAATGATCATTGCCGCATTCCTATCTCTCTAAATCGCTTTGATTAGACATTATCGAGAGGTCCTTGGAATGAGCGCAATAAGATAAATCAAAAGAAAAGATCAAGTATGCAAACAAGCCAATGTTCTTCATATCTCTAGCCAAAGGGATTTGTTTTGATAGGATAAGAATCCAAGGTGATATCCAAAATGATGCCCATTGTCAGAACGATACATCCTAGGACATGCATTGTATAGGATGATGATGGTTTGATAAGTTGATTGATAGGCTGTTGATATAAGGTTGACTGACATGTTTGAAAATGATCAAGAGTTTGATTTTGCATTTAAAAGTTTGTTGCTTCAATTTTGATTTTATGTTTGAAGCTTGCCCTTTTTGATTGTTGTGATTGTTTTGTTTGTGTTGCCAAAGGATGAAGGTGACAATCAGCTTATTATGGATGATTGATTATTGCGGGTGAAAGCAAGATGAGACAGATGGATTTTTTCAAAGATTTACATGTTTTTAATGTTTTTTGGAATGTTTTGAAGTTGTTTTTGGTCATTTTTGAGATTTTTACTTAAATGTTTTAACTTTTTGATTTTTCAAATGCTTTTGGGGTTTTCTAAGATTTTATGAATGTTTTTGGATTTTGTGTTTTTTGAATGTTTTGGATTTTGATGTTTTGGATGTTTTTGGATTTTGGTGTCTCGGGGGCTGATCAAATATTAGCCTTGCCTACGTTTAAGCTAAGAGACAACGTAGTTCGGATTTTATGTTTTTGATATTTTTCTGATTTTTTGAGTGTTTTTGGATTTTTGATGTTTTGGATGTTTTTGGATTTTCTGATTTTCTAATGTTTTTGAATTTTTGCATGATTTTGACGATTTGGATATGGACATGTATGATGATATCAGTGCTCTGTTTGGGATTTTTGTTGAAAACCAAGCTAAGGTTGATTGATCTAATTGGTGGATTGATGATGATAACAATGTTGAGGATGCACAACAATGCAAGGATAGTGTTAAGCAACACAAGAATTGGAAAGGATATCCCAAGATGATGATGGGATTGATGATGATAACATTGTCAAGGATACATGAAAATGCAAGGATAGTGTTAGAAACATAAGGATTGGGAAAGATATCCCCAAGATGATGATGGATTGATTGGAGTCGATTGATCAGGATTTTGAAGCTTGATTTGGAACAAAAGAGGTTTCGAATGATTGGATGTGGCATTGATGCATACATTAGATGCAACTGATAATAATTTTTTGGATTGGTGTTCGATGAAAGATGAAGTGTGATAAGGAATTTCTACTCGTCACAATATGCCATGAGCTAGTGATTTGGATTTTTGCTCACAAGTGGTGGACCAATTTTATTTCACATTTTCCAATGTTTGGATCACCGCATAAGTTGGAGGCTATAGATCAAGATTTATTCCCGAAGCAAGATGCAAATATCTGCCCCCAATGTCTAGCAATGTATGGAATGTGATGTGTGGATGCTTGGATAGGTGTGTGGATGGATGGATAAGTGTGTGGATGGATGGATATGGATTATCTTGCGATAAGATAAGGTGTTTGAATGAAGGAATGCTTCATTGGATATTGCTTCATGGCTTAGATAATGTTGGGTAGGATAGGATCAATGACAATGACCCATGTAAAAGATGTTTACCATAAGAAAGTGCAAAGTGTGCACCAAAATTGTCAAGATCAAGATAACTAGGATGATGGATACAGATGGATGAAAATGGATTAGCTAACTAGTTCATGGATGGAGAGGTTTATGGATAAGACAGATGGAATGTTGGCTTTATTATGGATGGGATGAGATGCTTTCACCTGAAGTGGTGCACGTAGATGCTCGATTCTACACATGATGCCTGTTTTCCAGGTTTTCATCATGGTCTTGCCCAAAGCGCTGCCCATGCAGTTTTCACTAGAGGATGATTTTTTTTCTTTACTGTTTTCAATCCTTTTTCTGATTTTTTTTGGATTTTCATATTTTTTTATTTTTTTATTTTTTGGTTTTTCTGAAAGATTCATGCTGACCCACCTAGTGTTGTCGATGTAGATGCTTCTGTCATAATGTGCCATCGGTATCCTTCCTGAAGAAGTTGCTTTGCTAAGATATGTGCACTTGAATGCAGCTTTTGGGATTCCTGATTTGCTTTGTCAATATTGGAGTTAACTTTGTCTCTATGCTCACATCGCGACACAGTGCCTTCGAAATCCTTATGATGAAGGGTTGTTGCCAATACATGGTCAATGTGAGAATTGGATATCATGCGTGGAGGCATGGATGGAGTGTGTTTAGGGATAAAAGATGGATTGGTTGATAGTTTGGAGCCTTTGACTCTCCAAACTTGGGAAGGTGAATAATGATGGGTTGATACAGAAGTGTGCATGGAATTAGGACCAACTGCTTGATACACTTTGTACATTGCTTGAAAAACTTTCTTTTTCTTTTGTGGACATCTTTGATGGATACTTTTCCCTTTTTTATTTTTCCCCAAAGTTTCTTTGACTAATGGAGTTTGATAGGGATAATCTTTCTTTATATTTTTTGGTATCCATATGTATTTGATTTGTCCATTATGCTTCTCAGCTTCTTTTTCTTTGATAGTGTTCTTTGTACTTTGATTCAAATCTTTCTTTTGAAGTTGGTCCCAATTCATGGATGGGGTGATGAGTGGAAGAAGATTCATGATGTGACTGGTTGTAGTATTGGCATCAGTTTCATCATAAGGATTCTTCATGCTCCCTATGTTGATGTTTCCTTGAGACGAAGTTTCCCTCAGTATGGTGGTAGTAGTACCTTCATGCTTTGATTCTGCCTATTTTGAGAGCTCTTGTTTAGAATGCATTCTCTGATAAATGACCACCATAGGTGGCATTGTTTCAATTTACTACTCTGCTAACTCTGGATAATGCTGAATATCTGCATACCTAATGTCCTCAATCTAAATTTGGGATATATCTGATCCTGATGTTGATAACTCAGTTTGACTGTAGGAATTAGTAATCTGCTCTTTTTGTGTAACATAATCTTGTTCTAGATGAAGATCATCTGCGTTTCCATCCACATAAAGTATCTCATGGGTAGATGGAGTATGTGCATCTTGTATAGATAGGAGAGTGTCCATTAGATTATTGTAGTATCTTGGAGATACAAATTCTTGATCTTGAATGTTTTCAGAGTTGCTTTTGACATGCTTTGGATCAAGTTCTTGAATGGGTTAGTTTCAAAGGATCCTTGGATATCTTTATTAGGAATGGGAAGTGGCTCAATATCCTCTAGATCATTAAGTGGATTGGGATCAAGTGTTGAGTTGAAGATTCCTTCAATATCGGCAATCATGAGGTCGAAGGATGTCAATATGTCTTGGAAACGACCATTGCTAGACTTTGGTGAGAGATACTGATCATGCTTTAGAATAAATTCTTGAGATGTGCCCTCTAACTCATTAGGTGATGTAGAGACATTTTCAACATGATCATTGGTCGATGCCTCGTTGGATGAGGCAAAAACATCTTTATTGATGGATAGAACTTGATCATTGTTTTCAACAATTGTGGTGGAGGGATTTCCAATGTCTTCAACCATAGGGTCAAATGATGTTGACATTTCTTGAATTGGATCATTGTTGGTTGGTGGAATTTGATCATGATTGAAAAGTGACTCTTGACATATGTTGATTTGACCATTGGATGAAGTAGAAATATCTTCAAGGTGCTCAATGATGGATTTATCTTGATCCTTTTTCTCAACAGTTGTGGCAGAGAGATTTCCAATGCTATCATTGTCCCCAATAGTGGTTATCTTTTGATCAATCAGCTCTTGGATGAGTTTTTTGAGCCGAACACAATCTGATGTTTTGTGTCCCTTTATTCTATGATAATCACAAAGGTGCTTCTCATTATACCCTGGTGGTTTTATGTCTGGTTCTTGATAGTTCACATAAACGGGGATTTTGATGAGATTCTCTTGTACCAACTATTGTAGGACTAATTCGATTGGTCTCCCAAGTGGTGTGTATTTCTGCTTATTACCCTATAAGTTCACTTGTAATTTAAATTTACCTTGTGGTGATTGTTTTTGGAGATGTGGCGAGTGGTCTTCGAGATGTGGTGATTGATCCTCGAGACGTGGTGATTGGGTTTGTTGTTGATGTTGTTGATCTTGATATCCGACTTCTTCACATTGGCGATATTGTTCTTGATGTGATTGTGGACATAACTCAATGCTTTGATGACATGGATTAACTAATGGAAGAGTGTGTTGATTTTGGAGTGAAGATATCTCTTGGCTCAATAATTCAATTAGTTTGGCATGTGAAGCAAGTTGCTCTAGAAAATCTTGATCTTGATTTTGAATTTGATTCCCTTGATTTGGATTTTGTCCAAGCAGATTTGGGATGTACACTTGTGGTGTTCTCATGGGATCATTGAAAAATTGATTTTGGACAATGTTTTGATTTGGGATGATGTTCAGATTTGGCATGATAGGTTGAAATTGAACATTGTTGATGTTGGGAATCACATTGCCTTGTTTTAGGTAACTTTGATTTTGCATGGTGTTACCTTGACTTGGATCAATACATGGAGTCATTATCGTCGTGTTTGGACTTTGAACAACATTTGTGTGATTCAAAAACATATCTATCCCAAAGTTTTCCAAGTTTGGATTCAAAATATTCATGTTTGGTAGAGTTGTACTTGGTACATTCACATTTGGCATGTTGGGATTTGATGAGATGACATTGTTCGTTTGAAGGCTCATGCATTGATTGTTCAATTGATAGATTTGTAGTTTTGGACTTGGATTTAAATCTACCATCAAGAAAGGTGTCCCAAACTTCGATTTGGGCATACTCACATTTGTTATATCATTGACGTTTGTAGGAGATAATGATCCCATGTATGGATTGTATAATTGTGAATTTTGAAAATCAATTGGCATCGTAAGGCTTTGATAGTTTGGTTGACTTGGATTACTCATGATGTATGGATCAAGTTTATATTCCATGTTCCTCTTCTGTTTTGACCTTGTTGTAAAAGTGACCTCTAGGGTGTTTAGGAGCAATGATGAGATGAAGGATGAAAAGGGTTGAATGATATGATTGTTCTAGGGACTTTGTATCAATGCTAGACTTAGGGCTTGATTTTGATTGTTTGATTTGGATAATGAACTTGTAAACCCTAAGATGTTAGATGTTATCTTAGGATGAACTTGTTCAAAGGGGTGCTAATTTAACTAGAGGTATGAGAAAGGATGCATTCCCATACTCCTAACTAAACAAGGTAATTTTGATTTTGATGATTTACCCAAGTCTAGAATGATGTTTCCAAAGCTCTAAAGTTTTTTGTGGGATGGATTTTGATAAATGTTTGGAATTTGGATGAAGTGTTTGATTTGATCCTAAATGAACCTAGGAAGGACTTTTTTACTAGAGCAAGATAGTGAAGAACGTGCCTTTCTCTAAGAGTAATTCAAAATCAAAAGACCAATGTTTGCATGAAAACCATATGACCAAAAGATGCCAAGCACATGTGTGGGGTCCAATTGATTCAATATTTTCTTAATGGATTCTTTTTACCACAAACACTTCTTGATTAGCTTTTAAACTGAATGTCCAATGTCCTAATTTTCTTTCATCCCACAAAATGCATTATGCAGAAATCGAGGAAATCAAGGCAAAGGTTTCCTAATGTTGACCTTAGTAGGAGAAAATTGAGATGAAATCCAAATTCCTAGAAAACTCTAAGGACATGAATCCCAAGGGCAAGCAAGGGCATGAATTTGTTCAATGATATTTGCTTCTCCTAAAGAGTTTGAAATTCTGATGATTCGTTGAATGTTGGTTTCAATGTTTTGGATACAAGCACTGTGTTTTCGAACTGACTCACAAGCAATATAACATCCTAGCTCGATTGGTACGTTTTTCTTGGTGGGCTTGCCTCATGCCCTTCGTAGTAGAAGAGATGATTTTACATGAAACCAAGGAGAGAGTATAAAGGTATATTAAGAATGAAGTCTTAACCTCTATACTTTAACCAAGATCAGACATGACAAGTAACTTTTTGGAATCTAAGTTCCAATGCACCACTTTGATAAACTCATTGGATGGACTAGTTGATTACTACAAACAAGGGTTTTAGTTTAGACTTTCCGTTCGTGGAGATTGACCCATATGGTGAGAGTCCCTTTTTAGATCCATCTCGTCGGAGCCAACCGCATGATACTGGCGTTTACTCCAATACCCACATTTATTTCTCGGTTGGAAATACTCTTGGCTTTAGAGTGTTACCGGTTGAGTTGTTCCCTTGGGTGAGTACTTTTTCCCCAAGGCAGGCCCTTTAAGATGGACAAAAGAGAGTAAACATATTCATAGTTCGATCAACCTTCATTTAGAAACAAAGGAAGAACACATGCAATAGGTTTACTCACACTCACAAAGTGTTTTGTTCAATTTTAGTTCCCAAAATGAAGTGTCGAGGCAATCTTTTATGCAACTTAATGTCATAAAAAAATACTTTTGATTCTCAAGATCGCTGTGAAGCACGAGAGAAGTGCATACACCTTTTTAGATGAGATTATTTTTTATAAGAGATTACGAAACACGAAAAAACACATGTTCATTTTAAGCCTCAAAGCAATGATTTTGATTCTTTTTAATGCACCAAGATGAAGTGTGAAGTTGATTTTTCAATTTTAGCCCCAGAAGTAAAGTCTAGTATGTTTGTATGTTCAATTTTAGCCAACTTTGAAAAAATCAAAACAATGATTGATCTTAAACTAAAATTTGAAGTAAGTTGACCTAAAGCAAAAAAGGAAAGCAAGAAATGGATGCTTCTAACTATTACAATAAGAATTAAAAAATGATTTTCTCAAATTTAGTGCCCATTTTCTGATTCAAATATTGCTATTTGATTCTCGCATGAGAGAGAGCACCAGTGTTTCTTGATGCAAACCCCCATGTCGTCCATTTATTTAGATGAAACCCATATATCTTAAGAGTGTAGTCCAAGCTTACACCAATAGAAACCTAGAGTAGAACGCTACCAGAATGCTTAAGGAGATCTCTACAATTCTTACAAAGCCAAGTTGACACCCAATGCCCATCAGATCAATGAATGACATGACTCAGGAAAAAAAAGATATTTTTCTCAAGCTTCGAGCCAAAGAAGAGCACCTATTAAACTAGTTTTTTTTTT
The DNA here is from genome assembly GCA_007258455.2 of Sequoia sempervirens. NCBI lineage: Eukaryota > Viridiplantae > Streptophyta > Pinopsida > Cupressales > Cupressaceae > Sequoia > Sequoia sempervirens. Next base: position 146,386,409 of record VDFB02105785.1, read on the forward strand.
TAAAAAAAAAGGCATCAGTCATAATCATTCTTATTAATTTAGAAAAATAGAAAATCCTCCCTATTGTCTAAACATAGTTACTGGATACGCAAAGTCTTTTGATCTTTTCTAAACCCAACCAAGAGTGTTGAATAACACATGCCAGGTTATGTTTGAAAATTAGTAATTATAAATCTACTTCTCAAACATTTAAAATGGTGAACACAAATCTATGTGTGATCAAATATTAAAAAAATATGAGCATAAGCAAACATAGACACGCGTAGACAAAATAGCCCTCCTTCTAGCCCCATTTGGTGGATGCTAAGTCTGCATTTGGCTCAAAAACAAACAAACATGAGTACTGTTAGTTAAATCAAGCAAATAAGATATAATATCCCTATGAAATAATTGATCATGTTATCTATGCAAACAAAGTAAGTTATCAAAATAAGCTAAGTGAAAGCATAAGAAAACAAGAGTCAAATTTTATCCCATAGTGGATTGGTGCTTCTATGGAAAGAAGCCCTTTCCCAATCCTTTGCTAAGCTCCATGACATTGATGATATGAAAATGCTATGAAGATGGATTCAAATGACATTGATATGGAGAAAGATCTAAAGATTGTGGAGTTGTGGAGGATTAAACCAATGGAGATCATCTTTATTTATAGAATATAATGATATAAGAATTCCAAACATGCACGATGTGGGACTAAAAACAAGCCAATGAAAAGAGGCCACTTGTCAACTTGTGATAGGCTAAGGAATGTGCAAGTTTTGGTCAATGTTCCAAAGAGGGGGAGATTCAAATTTGAATTTGAGAGTTAAATGCTAAGTTTGACTTGTGCAAGAGCCATGTAAGAGCTCATAAATGCCTTGTTGGATGTACATGTCAACTTTTTTTTGAATTCAAATTTGAGGGAATATTCCATAAAGATGCCATGTTGATGGAAAATGATGAATTTATAAATGAATAAATTGATTTATTTATGCAAGTGGGAAAAGCTAGAGGATGTGATGGGTGGTTAGATTAGATTAATCAGGATTAGATTAGCTTAGATGATGTTTAGGTAATTTTGACTTATTTGATTTAAATACTTTGATTTATTTAAATCAAAAGGGATGGAAGGTGATTCCAGACTTAATTAAATAAAGGTTTTATTTATTTAATCAAGGAGGGTGATGTTAGGATCAAGTTGATTTATTTAGTTTAAACTGATGACTTTAGGAGATTGACCAAATAAACTTGATTTATTTAATGAATGGATGAATAGGACCTAAGAAAATGCATTATGCTAATTTTGCATGTCTACAGAATCCAAGTCAACAAGGTTTATCAAGATTAGCTAGCAGCCTTGAAGAAAGCCAATCTGCCCCAAACATGGATGTTTTGTTACATTGAAAATTGATTGAATCGAATGTGAATTTATTAACCTAATTAACTATGAAGCCTAATATGAAAACATAATTTATTTGCACAAACAAAACTAAAAAATTGGCAGAAAGAAAGAAGATTTGAGAAGGGTAGATTTCTATGCACCTTTCCTAAAAAAATGGAGGCTTACTGGAAGGTCAATGGTAGTGAGACCCTTAACTGAGAAGTGTAAATCAAGATCTACAACTTTCAAGCATGTAACATACAAATTTTCACTTCACTTTCTCATTTTGCAATTTGTTGTTGGATCTAAACTTGAAAAATCACAACAAATGAGGGGAAAGGGGTTGATATATCAGAGTTTATCTTGGTGAAACCCCCATTTTAGTATTTCTACCTCCACAAACAATCAATTTTTTGATAAAAAAGTGTGTTTGCTCTTAATATTATGTGTATCTAAGGTTGTGATGAGCTAACATGTAATATAAATGATAAAAACCCTACTCAAGTGTGTTATAGAAGGATTCCTAAATGACACAAGCAAGATCAACACAAGAGAAATTCAAATACCCTAGGGAAACCAAAATGCTCAAATACCTCATTCAAGTTAGGAAGGAGATCAAAGTTTGAAGATGAGAACACACTGAAAAAAAGTCAATAGGTGCTTGAAAGAAGCTAAGATCTATCTCCAAATCCTAGATTCCATCATTTCCTTACATTGGAATCAAACTCCAATCATTGTGATAATTTGAATAAATATTAAAATTCCTTTGTAATTCTATAAAATGGATGTATTTGGAAAGATATTTTTTGTACTTGTAATTTCTTCTCCTTAATTTTGGAATAATAATTTATATATTTATAGTGAATTATAGGGATAAGTTAAATTTTAGGTTGAATCATTTAAATTTAACCTTTGGGATTAATTTTTTTCCAAGTCTTAAATTTATATTCACATCTCTAAAATTAGAGATGGGCATAAAAGGAAAATCAAAATTGTCAGGTAAAATATCTAGTCTAGGATGCTAGCACCCTACTCTAGCTATTTAGCACACATTTAAATTTGATTCATGTGTTTAGAATCTTCTTAATCATGACTCATTCAAGAAACAATCACTTTTTGGGTTTAAAATGGTGAAATATGGTTGAGAAGACACTTTTAGGGTAGTACTAACACATTCTTCTAGGTTGAAAGGATAGGTTAGAACTAGGAATTTTTTTAAAATGCACTAATTGAGTGAACACTAAAGTGAGATCCAAATAAAGTGTGAAATTGTAATTTTACCTTTAGGGAGTATAATTTTTGATTCTACATTTAGCCCCCACTTTAGTGGCCATATGACATTAAATACATATGCAAGCTAAAGTACTAAAAATAAAATCATATCATAAAAAGAATATTGTAGAGGACATGTATAGAACATTCACCAAGCAAGAGAATGAAGTTCCCACCATAGTAACCTATAAACCACAACATTAGGAACCACATCCTACAAAACTAATTTGTTAGAAATTCAAAATAATCCTGCATATACAAAAAAATGTGTTAGTCCAAAACTTCTAAGGAGAATGAAATTTGAGGGTAGATGTATGGTGCCCCCCATTTCTACCTACTGTATGAATATAAAAATAGGGCGGTGATGTCCACACATCGAATTGATTAAGGTTTTGATTAAAATTCCTTTGGTAGGGTTATGTAAACATAACACTAAGGACCAGAAGGCATGTGAATTGAAAAAGGTTGGAACCATGATTCCAATGCAACATACAACAAGGAAATTAAAGTTTGCTTTCCGAAGTTATGATGATTTGAAGAGAATATGATATGAACATGATATATTTTCAATTTTAATTATTAGGAATTTTTTTTTACCTTTTTTCTATTCATTTTGAATTTTTTAGTTCAAGAGCATTATAAAGCTAATCTAAGTATCCATATGAGAGAAAATGTCACAAAAACAACTATATCATGCATCGAGGCTGGAGGCCTTGAGAGAGCACATCATGTTGGTTGGTATTGAAATGAGAGGTAAGCTACATTTTTTCACTTTCCACATTGGTAGGAGATCAATTTGTACTATTTTTAATGATTTTGGTGAAAATTGGGTGCCCCTGACCAAGTTTAGTGCCCTATTCCCATGAGGGCACCATTTACTAGCTATGGTGCCCCAATCATTTGAACTATGATGCCCCTGCATAGGCATGATGTCTTAGAAGTTTTAGAATCTTTAACTTTACTTTTTTTTTTCCATTTGATGCATAAACTAATGAGAAAGTACATCGCTAACTGATAGGAACCACCATGCATGTGGGAGAACCCACAAGGTTGCTTATATAGCCTTCTATGTGACCACACCACATTACTTTCCATATGAAAGAAGATTCACATGTGAAATGTTGATTTACTATGGATATACACCATGCCCATAATGAGGTACCATGATGCAATTTTGATGGAACTCATGGAGTGATGGGACACAAAAACCTTTATCATCCATATTTCAATGGGAGAGATGACACCAACACTTGAGGATGTGTATCATATTCTATGATTAGTTGTTAGGGGTAAGACCGTGAGCCATGAGGAGGGGAGGAAATTAGATAATATCCTAGCTGACTAATTCTATTGTATTAGTTGACATATTCCTATGGACAATGATCTTGGATTGCCCACACTGCTTTAGCTCCTAGGGCTTTTCACCTAAAAGGAGAAAGGGAATGGGGGTCCAAAATAAAAATTTCTACACGCAAAGTTAATATGAATGAAATGTAATGTGTCTAATTATGATGTAATAATGCACTAATTTGAAGAGAAAATGATTTAATGATGCTAATTCTAAGAAATACAAAGTGCTGGAAAATACACTGTGATATGCAAAAACACCTAAAAATGCAAGCCAATGATGAAATAACTAAACAAAATTGGAGAGGTGCACCTAGAATCTGAAATTTGATGTGGAGAGATTTTGGAATCCTAAAAAATTGATTGAAAATGTTGACTGGGACACTTACATCAAGTTGGGCAACTTAGTCCCAATTTCGGGAAAAACTAGTCAGAACATGAATCTGCCAAATGGGCATCCAAAAATGTAGAAACCACTTTTTAGGCCTAGTAGTGGGACTAATCTGCCACTAGTGGCTAGTCCACCTATAGATTTTAGGAATCTTAGGACAAAATCTTGTAGCTTCGAGTCTAAACTTTCTTTTCTAACAGGTGTCCACTTCTAAAACTATGATTTTTGGGCTTAAAAGTGACTATTTGTTGATATTTTGACTTTGCAAGGTGAAGATGTCTTCTATGAGTCTTCAACTTAGCCTTCAATGATCTTCAAACCCTCAAAGTGCCTAAATCTACAAACACACAGTGAAAGAGAAAGAAATGTTGAATGTTAGGGCATGGGGGTTTGCCTTGGTCAAACCCCTTTTAGGTAATTAAACCAAAATGAAGAAACAAAGTAATGAAACATGAAACAATAGAGTTCGTACCTTTCCATGATGTTTGATCTTTATTTTCTATAGCAATAGTTGAAGAATCTTACCTTGAATGTCTTAGGAAGCTATCTTGATGTCTTTGAATGATGTAACCCTAACTTGCTTGAGAATAATGATGAAGATGAATGGTGAAAGAAAGAGGAGTGAATGAATTAGGTCAAATGAGAGGGAAAACCCTATATTTATACACAATTATGCCTTAATTCCTAAAAATACCTCATCACAAGCCGACCTTAGGTCTTAAGGAATAAAAACCCAAAAGAAATTTAAATTTATTTTGACTTTTGAGCCAAATGGGACTAAGTCACCACCAATGGAAACTTAGTCCACTTGGGAATTTTTAAGTGGGTTATGGGAATTATGATAATTTAAATATTTTTTATGGGGTTCTTCTTCAACAAGACACTTAATTAAGACTTGCAAGTGCATAAAGGGGCCATTTAAAGCATAAGAAAGGTGTAAATATTGATGAAAAGCCTAGGAAAGTATGAAAGTTTGTTACAAAACTTTACAACACTTTGAAATAGGTCTTATCAAGGTTATTTAGGTGAATTATGATATTATGGTCTTAGAAAAGTGTTAAGATGTGTTACAACACCTTACAACACCTTTACAAGACATCAATAAATGTATTTTATTCAGTTTGCAAGGGACCAAGACCTAATGTGGATGTGTAAAACACCTCACAACACCAAATCAAGGCCTCATTAAGTCCAATTTCTCATCAATTAATCCCAAATCAAGCAAGGAAAAAGGGATACTTTTTCCGTGTCCACAATGCCAAAGGATGGAAAGAGTTGAGTACAACTAAAATGGCTTATTTATGGCAATGTAGACATCCTCATCATTTGTCATATCATGATTGTTACCATAGCACTAGCAGTTGCACCATATGGATGAGGCACACACCTATAAGAGGACCTTGTACACACTATACAAGTAATGGATGAGTGGAATACTATGTTGGCCTAGAGGGGTGAAGCATACTATTGCACCTCTACTATGATCTTGGATGATATCTACACTATGAGACATAGAGCCTAATGACATGTACCCTTCTCTAGGTTTACAGATTTGAGCACATCACTTGTATGTGACCCATGGGATATACAATAGAGATGGCATGGACATATCTATGAGCCTACTCTTACACTTTCCATGGCAACATGAAATTTTCTATATAGGCACATTAATTTTAATCAATTGAATACTACACACATGATCTTGAGGGCCTATAGGACACTATTAGCCTAGATAGGCTTGTTGCAACAACTTGTGAGGATGCAAGATGATCATTAATTTATCTCTAATTATGAGTATATTGTTATTTCATTCCATTATGATCAAGTGACTAAATAGTTCGTTCACCCTTAGTAGATTATAATCCTTCATCTGACCCATATTAGATCGACTTGCAATGACACTGGACCATAAGACATAGCTCATCCTACCATCATGGATGTCAATTTGAGTGAATCTAATGATGAGTGAAACATAAACCTTATGTCTAATGTGGATGATGTTGGAGAAAGCATCTCATATGCTAGGTTGTGGGACACCACACATCCAAATCCTATATTTCCTACAAATCATCCTATTAGTGACCTAGGCCATGGGCATGACATCAAGAAGACTACAAGGTCGATGAGGATAATGATAGTGATGCAAGAAGATATGATGAGGAGTGTGACACCTCTATTTCCCTAGTAGATAATTAAAAACCCATTTTAATGTATTCAAAACAGAAAGATATATATTATTTAAAACAATAATAATGATAGTATGCAACAATAATTAATATTAAATACTAAAAATCCAATAATAAATAATAATACTCATCTGTTAGGATTTCGTAGAAAACCCATAAATTTTTTAAATAGACCCCTGGTTAGCTTCTTCCATCTCTAAGTAATCTAGGAGGAATAAATTGTACTACAGTGCTCTAGACGAGTGTTGGTTCTATTGGAAACACAGTTGTCATTGCACCAAAAGATTGACCTGTTAATGCTCAATACAACTGTGACAATTAATGGATCAACGGGAGGCGGTTAAGCCATGTCATGAATCCCAAGGGGAGCGCTAACCATTTGCCAACAATCTTCCCCTCAACGTTATCCGAGGGGATTTGAACCTGACACCTTTGGCTTTGATGTACCAATTGTTGGAAACACAATTGTCGTTGCACCAAAAGATCGGCCTGTTAATGCTCGATACAACTGTGAGAGTTAACAGATCCACGGGAGGCAGTTAAGCCATGTCACAAATCCCGAGGGGAGTGTTGACCATCTACCAACAGGTTCCAACTGAACAATGCTCAACACACATGCAATACCCAAGCTCTGGCTAGGATAGTCCCAAGTGCAATTTGTACCCTAGGTTGGACACACTTTGTGTGCCCCCTTCTCCAATTTCTCACAACCTGCTAACCAGGAATCCTATTTCCACAATGTGCAATAAATTTTTTATTTCTCCATTCTTGTTTCCTCCTCCATAAATTAGTTTTTCACATTCTTTTTATACAATGTGAAAGGTTGGTTCCAACTGTTATAGCCCCAAAAAATAATTACATTACAATATCTCATGAAAAAGTTTACCAATTGTATATTACATTTATTTTGAGACTTTTACATTAATTTTCTTCGTTAACTTCTCTATGGGAAAAAAGTCCCGTAACTATTCTCTCCCTATTATTTAGTCGTTTCCCTTAGCAGCTCAAGTATTTTTTGTATCACAAATACAATTATAGCAATCTTTAGTTAAAAAAATGTGGGTATTGATCCTTAACAAAATTAACTTTTTCCCAAGTAGCACTATCATTACCACAATGACTCCATTTAAATTTTACTTATTTTTAACTCTATTTCACAATATTCCAGTTATTTTTTCAATTTTTTGCTCTCGTTCTTGTTCTTTGAAATCTTATATTCACAAGAAGGTTAAATAAATACTTTTCTAATCAATAAAATGATTTTCATTATATATGTATATTTCTTAAGTAAAATCACATGGATTATATTATGGATTTGTAATTGAGGCAAGGCAAGTTTATAAGAAACATCATCTAATTTTTCTAATATTTCAAAGGTCCACAAAAAAAAGGAGCTATTTTAGAATATTTACCAAGTTTTAACGAACTCCTTTTAGGTTTGACTCTAAGAAAAACATGTTCACCAACCTCAAAGTTTTGGATAGACCTCTTAGAATTAGCCCAACTTTTATACCTATCTTGGGTAGAATTCATTTTTTGTTTGGATTTTTTAATAATGGATTCCATTTCTAATAGTTTTTCATTCTCATACCAAACCTTATGAATAGGATCATACCATGAGATAGTTATATTAAAATTTTGACCATAAACAACTTCAAAAGGTGACATATTAATGGTTGAATGATATCCTTGAGTATATGCAAACTCCACTATGTGTAAATAATCTTCCAATGAATTAATTTATCCATGGTATAAACTTGTAACATATCCTCTAAGATAATATTAATCCTTTATGTTTGGCCATCAGACTCATGATGATATGCAATACTAAAACTTAAATTGGTGCAATACTAAAACTTAAATTGGTACCAAGTTTTACTGTGAGCGCCAATAAAATCTGCATACATTCTAAACTCCATAACATGGGTTAGTTCATGCAAACCTACAAATGCTCCTATGAGATAATACACCATACTTCACAAAAAAAATGACAAAATAAACTAACTGAAAATATCAAAGAAGCACAATGCATACCTATCCCATAGTGGATTGGTGTAACTTTGTTGTGAAAAGTGACCCTTTCCCAACCCTTGACAAATAAATGATGCAAATTATAATGGACAAAATCATCTCTCAATATGAAGAGAGTAACTTTGCATGAGGATTGTGTGTGTAGATTTGTGAAGGATTAATTCAATAGAGAGGGTCTGTATTTATAGAATAGAATGATAGAATAGTGCAAGATATGAAGAATGTGGGACAAAAGACAAACCAATGACAAGATGCCATTTGTCAAATGTGATAGGATGAAGGTTGTGCACATCTTGGTCAATATGCCAAAGAGGGGGAGGTTTGAAATTCAAAAGATCGCTTGTTGGAGGGAGAAGAAAAGTCTTAAATGCCAAGTGGGGGACATGTAAGAGGAGAGTTAATGCTATGTTGGAAGGGACAAGTCATTTGAGAGGGAGAATTAAAATTGAAGGAATATTCCCTAAAGATGCCTTGTTGAGAGAAAATGAAGATTTAATAAATTAATTAAAATCATTTATTTGTGTAAGTGGGAAAAGCTAGAGGATGGGACTTGCATTAAGATTAACATTAATCATGATTTAGCTAACTTAAGTGAAGATTAGGTGATTTGACATTTTTTCTTTAGATTTATGGATTAAACTAAATAAAAAAGGATATAGAAATGATAAAGATTTAGTTAAATAAATATTTGATTTATTTAGCTAAAGGGGATGATTAAAGATGGATTTATTTAATTTAAATGGGGGCCTTTAGAGATTGAATTTAATGAACTAAATTTATTTGATGGATGAATATGAATTGGTTAAATGCATGATGCTAATTTTGCATGTCTACATTTAGAAAAAGAGATTTGCAAAAAGAAGAGGTAAACCTAGGATCTTGATTTGAAATAATGTTCTTTGGAAGATCATGTAATTAGACAGTCTCTTTTACAAAAATATGGGTGATATCACAAGCAGAGGATTTTATTTTGACAGATAGGAAATGTATCATCTTGGTTAATTTATCTACCACTAGGAAGATATAATCATGTCCTTTATGTGTTCGAGGTAGTCCAGTAATAAATTCCATACTAATTTACTCACATTTCTAATTTGGAATAGATAACTTGGTTGTACTTGAGACCAAGAGGTTTACATTGTTCTACTTTTACATTTTGACAAGTTAAACATTGTTGGACATAGGTACAAATTTAAGTCTTCATTTCAAGATAAAATTATTTTTTCTTGACTAAAATATAGGTTTTCTAGAATCCAATATGTCTTGTCATAGGTATATCATGTAAATCCTTCAAACTTTTTTTGCTTAAGGGTAGGTTTGGGATACATAATCTTCCTTTGTAATAAAAGAGACCATTAATATTTAGTAAATAGTGCTGAAGTCAGTCATATAAATAAACATTCAAGGATTTATTTTGGAAACCTTCGCAAATTTGTTGAAAATAATCATCATTAGTTAACTTCCAAATTTGATATATTTTTCAAATTGGCTTCTCTCTACAATTACACATAAATTTTGCTGACTTAATGTGTATGTGACTACGCTTTCCTTTCCTAGAATATATTGGATAGTGAAATCATATACAATTAAAAGTTTCATCCATATTCTTTCTTTCATATTAAGTTGAGGTTGAGTAAAGATGTGTTGGAGACTATGATGGTCATTTTTTAATATAAACTTATTCCTTACTAAATAATGAACCGAAAACTTTAAAGCATGGACAATGCCTAATAATTCAAGATCATGGATAGGATAATTTCTTTCAGAAGGTAGAAAATTTCTTGATTCATAACATACTACTTGGTTATCTTGCATTAGAACACCATCTATATCTATACCACAAGCATCAACAATCACAAAAAATGGTTTACTAAAATTTAGAATACAAAGAATAGGTGCAAATGTTAATAAAGTCTTTAATGTGTCAAAATCCTTAACTTTATTGTTTCTTAGTTAGACCGGTCAAAGGTGTGCAAAGGAAGAATAGAATAGTTCAAGAAGTAGCTAGGACAATGATGAAGGAAGAAAATCTATTGGATTTCTATAGGAGAGAAGCAATTCATACTACAATCTTCATTCTTAATAGAGGTCAAGCAAGAATGAATAGTTCAAAGACTCCCTATGAGTTATGGTATGGTAAACCACCTACTAAGAAATATTTTAGATTTTTTTAGAAGAAAATGCTATATCATAAGAGATGAAGAAAACTTAGGAAAGTTTGATGCAAGATCCAATGAAGGAATCTTCCTTATATTCCACAAGAATCAAAGCTTATTAGTGTTATAAAAAAAGGTTGAAGAAGATTGTTGAAAGTGAAAGTGTTAAGGTGGATGAAGAACCACTACAAAGTTCACTACTAATAGAAGGATATGAATCTAATGAATCCCCTTGGAGTGAAGAAGAAAATGTTGAAGATAAGGAAAAGGAGATGATATTTGGAGACAAAGAAACTCCAAGAAAGATCCCTATGAAGTTCCTAAGTATGTGCAAAATAACCATTCTGAAGATTAGATCATTAGGGACAAGAGAAAATGTGTGTTGAAAAGGAGAAAAGTGGCTATGATAGAGGAACAAGTAAATTTTTGTTTACTTTCAAAGGTGGAACCTAAAATAGTGATTGAGGCATGCAAAGATGAGAATTGGATCAAGGCTATGAAAGATGAATTAGAACAAATTGAGAAGAAACAGACTTGGGAATTGGTCCCAAGACCTACAAACAAGAATGTGATAGGAATTAAGTGGGTTTTCAAGAAAAAAATGAATAAGGATGGAAAATTTGGAAGAAACAAGGCGAGACTTGTGTGTAAGGGCTACTCACAAGTAAAAGGAATAGATTTCGAGGAGAAATTTTCTCTAGTTGCAAGGATGGAAGCCATTAGATTTTTTTTGTCTTTTGAAGCACATAAAGACTTCAAAGTATATTAGATGGATGAAAATTTGTGTTCTTGAATTGTGAGTTGGAAGAAGAGGTATAAATTGAACAATTGAAAGGATTTCAGTTATCAAATGATGTTGATATGGTCTACAGATTGAAGAAGGAATGGTTGGAATCAAACAAGCTCCTAGAGCTTGGTATGAAAGGTTAGATAAGTACTTGTTGCGGCAAGGATTCAAGAAAGGTATTGCAGATAGCGACCTTTACTTCAAGGTTGAAGGAGAACAAATTTTGATTATAGTAGTGTATGTGGATGACATTATCTTTGAAGGAAATGAAGGTATGTGCAAGAATTTTTTAGAGGAAATGCAAAAAGAGTTTGAGATGTCAATGAGTGGGGAGATGAATTTCTTCCTTGGATTACAAATCAGTCAATAAAAAAATGGTATTTTCATTTCATAGTCAAAATATGTCAAGGAAATGTTGAAGAAGTTTGGAATGGAGGATTCTAAACCAATGTGTATCCCTATATTTGTTGGTTGTAAGTTGAGAAAAAATGATGAATCTCCTAAGGTTGAGCAAAGCAAGTACAAATCGATTATTGGTGAATTTCTATATCTAACTGCTACTAGAATGGATATTATGCATGCAGTTTGTCTTGTGGCAAGATTTCAAGATCCCAAAGAATCTCATGTTGCAATAGTGAAGAGGATATTTAGATGTACTTGAAGGGAACTCCAAACTTTGGTTTTTGGTAGCATAGGGATACTAATTTCTCCTTGAGTGCATATACAAATGTAGATTTGGTATGTTGTACAGATGATAGAATAAGTACAAGTGGAGGTGATTTATTTCTTAGAAACAAATTGGTTTCATGGTTGATTAAAAAGTGGGATTTAGTTTCATTATCTACTATAGAGGCATAGTATATTGCAGAAACATCATGTTGCACATAGGTGTTGGGGATAAATAAAACATTGAAGGATATCAGAGTATCATATGATAATCCTATTTCTATCTTATGTCATAATATAAGTGCTATTAGTATATGAAAGAACCCAGTAATGCATTCAAGAACAAAACATCTCTATCCAATATCACTTTCTAAGAGAGAAGGTTGCAGAGAATGAGGTGAAGATAGAATGTGTTCCTACTGTAAAGGATCAAGTTGTAGATATCTTTACAAAGGATCTTTCTAAAGATACTTTTGAGTATCTTCGAGAAAAGTTATAAGTTGGTGCATTTTTTTAGGTAAGCATTCAAGATACATTCTTGGTCCTAGACTGATGTTGAAGGCTACCTCTTAGAGGGATTAGGTAGTAGTGTTGATAGTTGGTATAGTCAAATGGATCATATTTTTTTACCCCTAAGGGGGAGAGTGCAGAAAAGTGAAAGTAGTGGAGAGAGTGCAATTGATTGTTGTTGTTACAAGTGGTGTCTAAAGTGGTGTATCTAGATGTCAAAAGGGAAAACCAAAAAGAAAAATTATATGCAGATGATGTGTGAAAGGTGTAGGTGTCACCCTTTGAGTATTTTCAAAGCGAGAGAGAAAAAAAATCAATAAAGGAAAGAGAGTTGGATGATTTTATGGCCCTTTGCAATTGATGTTAAAGGGGGAGAGGCTTGGTTGAAAAACATAATGTATAGGAGCATTGCAGGAAAGAATATGGTATTAAAAACATAGGGGGAGAGAGTGTTCACAAGAGAATAAGAGAATTATGAACTCGTCATATAGGGGGAGAAGAAGTTGGTGAAGCAGAAGTAAAAGAGAGAGTGTGAATAGTAAAGAGATGCCCCAGTCAGGGGGAGTGCTGCTTGTTTTAGAGTTATTGTTGGTTGCTTTTGGTGTTGATGATTTTTTAATGAGATGGTGTTTCCAAATCAATGACAAAAGGGGAGATTGTTGCAAATATGTTGCTGATGTTTTCATTGATTTCAATAGTAGTTGTGTTGGTCATTGATGCCAACAGTATGGAGATTGTTGGAGATTTCTAGTGTTGGAATTGTTTGTAGTACTATCATTAGTGTTGTCAATATTGATGCTAGTATGGATGTGTTATGGATTGATAAAGAAGGTGTTTTGGTGCTATCACCAGTGTTTTCATTGATGTCTAGGTGGATAAGAGTTGCAGTTGTAGTAAGATCACTTGGTCTCCAAGTGCTTTTGATAAAATTTGAATAAAAGAGTGTGTAGTGTGACAAATGAGTGTTTAGTGATGTGCTCCATATTTTTTCATGGTTGAAGATATGTTTGCACATTTTGGATATGATGATCAGAGGTGTTCAGAGGTGTTATTGTAGACACATAAAAATGACCTAGGCCTGCAAGCTCTATTTTTCATCTTTCTCTTCCTAACATAATTATGACATTTTAATTATGTCCTTGGTCCACATTTGACTATTACTTAGATAATTCATTTCTTATTATTCTTCATGATTATTAAAGAAATAATTTTTGTTTATTTATTCAATGCGCCACTAAGTGTCTAAATCTTATCATAATTAAATAAATTTCTTAATTTGTTTAATTATCAAAATTCATTATGCCTTCTTGAGTATTAAATAAATGAATTTTATTTATTTATTTAATATGTCACTCACTCTCATAATTAAATAGATTTATTAATTTATTTAATTATTGATCACAATATCTAAATTAAACAATTGTCTTTAATTATTTAATTGCCTTATTTGACATTTTCCTCATTTTAAATAAAATTAATTATTTAAAATGGCCTCGCATTATTAACTGCCACTTCTTTTAGTAAATAATCTAAAAATCAATTATTTACTATCATCCAAATCCACATTTTAGAATTAATTTTAATTAAAAAATGCAATATTTTTCCATAAATCAAGTAATCGAGCAAATTCTTGATTTTCTAAATCTTTTTTTCTGTCCAATCTTTATCTTCTTGATTATTCGAATCTTATCTTCTTATCTTCTTGATTTTTGAAATCTTTATCTTTTTGGCTAATCTTTATCCTCTTGTCACATTTATTTTCAACTGTCGATTTGATTTTCTCAAATTGCATCTTGGCCGCTCACTTCAGATTTTTCCCTAACCCTAATTATGGGTTGTCACATGCAATCTTGACCTCAGATTTTAGGCTTCCATCAATTTTTAATCTTGATCGTCAGTCCAAAATTGCATTTTCTATAAAATGCCAATTTTTCTCACATTTTGGACTTACAACTTATTACGCACAATTCTTGATGTTTGCATTCGACATTTTTTCATTATTTATTGAGTCTAAGGCATAGTCACATGAGCATCTCATAGGCATAGGCATATTGATCATTTGGTCATTTTCAAATCCTTCAAAGCTTGTTTAGTACATTGTCATAGTCAAATTTCTCACACACTTGATCTAAGGGAAACAATTACATTTGCAGCAAGTTAGAAGGTGCTATGGAGGTGAATCGTGGAAGCTTCACAGATCAACTGGTATAATCATTTTAATTGGTTTTTGCTTTCAATGTAATTCATAGTTCTTTGGGTTTTTGTTTTGTGCTTTAATCTGCTAACTCTAATCTGGAAAAATTACCCTTAGTTACAGTTATATCTAGAGTTTCGAGTTTTGGATCGTTTGGTAATGAAATTTGTCTTTGAAAGTTTGTCTGTTTGTATAGAAGGTTGTCTAAGAGAAATGAGATTGATCCACATTTCTCCACAGCAAGGTTTTTTGTCTTGTGAATTTGGGACTGTGCTTATATTTTTTGTAAATTTTTCCTTTCCTTGAGGTTTCATGTGTTGAGGTGTTTCGCAAGATTGGTTAGTAAGTTGGGTTCTATGGCATTATGTTTGGTTGCACAGAATAATGGTGTTCTCAGTTTTAGGTGGTTTTGGTAGAGTTGCAAAATAATTTGATAATCCTAGAATATTTTGAGATGTTGTGTGGATGCTATGAAGTTTTATTTTTTGGTTTGTGTGACCTAGAGAACCATGTATGTGGTTGCTTGTAGTGTTAGTTTAGGTTTGGCCGACCTAGCCTGCTAGTGCTATTTGCGGAGGTATTTCATGGATTGTGGATGTGTTGAGTAGCGTGATGATGTGTATTTGGGTCCTAGTTAACCCTTGGTGTGGTTGTCCTCCACTACGTTCTGCCACGAAGGTGTTTTATGCCAACCTATTTTGGTGTTGCATGTTTTAGGTGCATACATTTCATTAAGGCCAACCCAATTGAAATTTTTAAGGTCGTGGATGGTATAAATGTAAGGTAAATTGTTAGAGATGAGAATGGATCAATAGAAGGTGTGCAAAAGATGTGAATTTGATTAAGTGTGGTGATATGAATGTGAGCTTAATGTTTATGACTCCAATACAGTGAACAAAAGAGTCCACATTTTTAGTATGCTTGAAGTTGCTAGAGGTAGTGAGACAAAGGTTGTGCATGGAATAAAGTTTTGGTGGTGGATTTCTCCTATTTTATTGATAGTGAATCTCTTTGTAACGGTCTTCTTCTATCTTCTTTCTTCTTGGAAATGATCCATCTAGTAGTGAGCCTTCTTCTTTTTGGATAGTGAGCGCTTGGTAGTGATCCTAATTATATTTGGTGTTACAATTCATATATATGTGAACTAATCCTCATAGTGGTTTTCCAAAAAGTGTGGTGTTCTTATGTGTTTGGAAGTGTTTGCATTACTATTTCATATGTTTACATTCTACTAATGCATGATAAGGGTTTGAATTATATTGAGGGATTGAATATTTTTAAGTATACAACTAATTCCCCACCCCCACCCCCCCGCCACCCCCGTCTTAGTTGTCCTGTGAATCTAACAATTCCATGATGCACATGTACGAACACAATAATTTGACCTAAATAAAAGTATTTTTCCAATTCCTTTTGGGGAAAGATGTGTAACAAACTAAAGATTGATGAAGATATTTTTTTTAGAATCTTTTTCTAAATATTTTTTTATTAATTGTTTATTGGCCCTAATTGTTGTTTTTGAAAACCAATGTGTACAGGAACCATAATTTGACCTAAATTAATCATTGTTTGAATTTTTTTATTGTGTGGAGAATTGTCTAAAGATTGATGTCATATAATTTTTTACAAAAAAAAAAGAAAGTTATTGAAAGAAAAACTAATATTTCAAGCTTATGGACCAATTTACTTAAGAAATTAATTAAAAATAGAAACATAACCCAATCATAAAAAAAAAATTACATATTTGAAAACTAGACATTATGATATATAATGGGTTTTAATTTCATAAATTAATTCTAAAAAAAAGCTCATCAACTATATTGTCAAAGTTAGACATTTCACTTGAAATTCCCTTAGTTTTTCAATTGGAGGTCAAATGCTAAGGGTCAGGTTACCAAACCTTTTATGAGCCTAAAACCCAAGAAAAAAGTGGCTTGGGATTTTATCTTTTTTTTTTAGAATGAGTGCCCGTTCTATTTTGAGAACAGGTACCTGTTTTAAAGCAACCACCCATTTTAAAATAGAACAAAAATAGAACGGGTACCTATTCTATTTTAAAATGGGTACCCATTCTATTTTTAGAATGAGTACCAATTTAGGAATGAAATCGTGATCTAAGGCTCAAGATCTCGTTCCTAAATAGGTACCCATTTTTAAAAAAATGGGTGCCCCTTCTTTTTGGAATTTTTTTTTTACTAAAACTTCCCCTCTTCATGAATCCAAATTCTTGCACTTACCCTATTTATTGGGAAGCGGAAATCTCTTCCTAAATCTCAACATCATATTTATTTGCACTTGACCCTCTTCCTCTCCTTCTACTAGTAGTAATTCCTTCTTATATTTACATCCCTTTTTGTTAGCTTCCTATAACTTGGTTTGTCATGTTTTGATACTAATTTTATTATCCCTCTATCTTGAATAATGTTGATCTCTTAGATATTTTTGATTTCTTCTTCATTTAATTCCTTTGTTACTTTTTGGAAGAGTATATTATCTATATTATTTTTATTCTTTTCTCTTGTATCTCATTGTTGTTTTGTGTTTGTTGGATATCTACTATTGCCTCCCCATGAGAATAGTATTTTTCTATTTCATTAACAATTTTGAATAAATATAATACTATTTCGAAAGTGGTATTATTGTGGAAGTTATTTTACATGTCCTCTTTTGGAAAAAATTTGGTACTTTTTTTTTCGAATTTCTTCATGTACTTTGTTTTCCTCTTGATTGTTTTGAACTTGCTATTTTTTCTCAAAAACAAGATCTTCATTTAAAGAGTCTTTACCTTGTCTTTTTTTTTCATTTTCTTTTCATTGTTCTATTAAGTGTCCATTTTTCTTACTATTGTAGTTTCTTTCTAAAGATCCTTTGTTTTAATTTTTTGGTTATTAAATCCTTCTTCTTATTGTATTTTAACAAGTAGTGGTAAATTTGTGCCAAGTTTAGTTATTCAAATATATATGCATATAAGCTATATTTTGTATTTTTGTATTCTCATCCATCAGTATACTTTTGTGCCAAATTTAGATATACAAATATGCACACATAAAAGCTATTTTTTTTATTCTCATCCATAAATATAAAGGCTCCAATATTATTTTCTATTTCCATCAACATTAGATTATTTGGTACTTTATGTCTTAGTGGGTCAAAGTATGACTCCCAATATTTACTATAAAATCTATGCCATTCTTTAACCATAGATATTGTTTCATTATTTCCTAATTTTTTCCTTTGATTCACATTCAAATGGGAAGAAGTCTCTTGGAAACATTCTACCCCAAGTTTTACTTACACATTTTTTTATTTGATTTAATGAAACCCAAAAAAATCCATTTCATCTAAAGAACATATCTTTTATATGGGGTTTTACGTTTTCAAATTCCTACTTGTCTTTAATAAGTAAAGTTTTCTTAAAAGATGACAATTCCTTTGATCCATCCATATCCTTTTTATTTTTACATCTTAGTTTTGGTATTGAAATATGTCTACCAAAGCCTTGTCTTCCTTCTCTTTTGGCCTCAACAATCTAAGTTTTGATGGAGAAGAATTGTTCTTTCTAACTGTAGTGTAGGATTTCAAGTTTTTTTGTTCTACTAATTATCTTTGTTAGCATAGTTAGTTATATTACATTATTCAAACTACAACCGACTGGCTATGTGGTGGTTACGTTGTCAGTTATCATGTGGTCGTTGAACTGTTTCTCTTGTATAAACATTATCTATGTTCCTAAATCAATTATGAATCCAGTATTAGCCTTCATATGGTATCAGAAGGATTTCAATCCCTATGCCTATGCATCAAAGTCTGCAGGAAGAGAATGAATTTGTAAATCTACAAATATGGCGTAGAAACTTGCAGATGATAGCGATCTCCATGAAGATATTTTCCTTGGCGTTTGATTGCTGAAGCCGCATAAGGTGAAGATGATTAGTCATTTAAGAAGGCATTTATAGTTTGCAATAAGGTGTTGAAAACTACAGATAATAGCAAAATAGACCAGGTGTTGGTAAAGCATAAGAAGTTGGAGGACTATGCAAATGTAAAGCCTGCAACGCATGGAAGGCATATAGAAGAGAAGGCCACACAAGGTGCCACAATGGAATTCTCCTATGCTAGGTGTTCAGTTTGTATGTTGGATGTGATAAAACCTACACTCTATCACTTCCACCATTTGGTTATGTAGAACATATTTTTCTATTGGTCTTGTTTGTCTTAAAGGATGAATTTTGTGGTTCTAGTTATCGTTTTTATCGTTTAGGAATTATGAATCCAGGCAAGTGAATTTTTTTTTATTATGCTTAATATTATGAGTATAATGGTGATATAAGAGACATTTTGAGATTGATTTATAGTAGATATAGCATTATGGAGATTATTTTAGACAAATATTCTTGATCTGATTTTCATACTTGGAGAATTAAAATTCAAGTGCAACTAATGAATAAATTTTATGGGGAATAGTAAGGGAAAAAGAAAGTCCACCTATAGATGCAAATAAGTAATTGGATTAGAATAGTAGAGATGATAAAGCTAGGGCTATTATTGGTCTTGCTCTTTCCGACTTTGAATTACATCACATAGATTTATATAATCATCAACAGAAATTTGGGCTAATCTAAATAACTTGTTTGGAGTAAAAGCACTTAATACAAAGTTTTCTCTAAAACTTCAATTGTTAAAGTTTAAAATGGAAGATGGAATCACAATGTCAAGTCACATAAGTAATATGAGGTCTCTCATTAGGCAACTAGTAGAAGTCAAGGCTCTAGTTGATGTTGATGATTCTAAAGCTATCTTGTTAAATAGTCCGCCATCAAAATATAATAATGTTATTTTTACACAATCAAATAACTTCTCGAACATTGGAAGATATGATTTCAGCTCTTTTAACAGAAGAAAAGAAAATGAATTCAAAAGATACAATTTGATTATCAATAGGAGAAAGCATTACATTCTCGAAGTCATCATAAAAGGTCAAGTACAAACAATGGCGAAATTAAACATTTTTACTATAACAAAAAAGGCCATAGAGCTTGGTCCTATAGAATTCAAGCTAGATATGTTCTTAAAGGAAATATCAAGATCAAACAAGTGAAGGTAACTTAGTTTGTATTGAGGATGAGGATAAAGATTTAATAAATGATGTTTTCTTTTTATATTACTCATAATGGGTTAGTACTTTGAGTCATCACACTAGGGGTTGGTGGCATTGTAGTATGGAGGAATTTCCACCATCTCAAGTTAACTTCTCACTTTGAGATGGTGCTTTGCATGAGAAGCAATTTTTATTTCTTTCTTGTTTTCCTTGTTGATGTTAATGGATTTCAAGAATAAATATATTGTGGAGTTTGATTTTTTGATACAAGGGATTTGGTGCTGAAATCAATATGGATTGTTGTCCAATGAGTTTATGAGACTTTGATCAAGAATTATACCCTTCTGAGGGTTATTAGACAACTTGATGGAGCTCTATCATAGATCAATATGGATTATTGTCAAATTAATTCACCAATCAGTGATTCAAGAGTTTGAAAAAATGGTGGTCCACGAACTCAAGAATTTAGCTCAAAGCTATACCCTTTCGAGGGTCATGAGGCAACTTGATGGAGTTCCACCTAATTCAATATTTTGTTTCTTCAAGGAAAATCTTCTCAAGAATGTATATCTATTTTGTTATCAACAAGTTTTGTTGTGCCTTAAGGGGGGTCCCTTAGCAAGGTGAATTAGAGCTTTCAAGAATACATTTGTAGGAACAATGTAATAAGAGGGGGAATTTAAACATAGTTAATTTCATTACATTGTTTAAACTACTACTGACTAGCTATGTGGTGGTTACATCATCAGTTATGATGTGGTCGTTGAACTATTTCTCTTGTATAAATATTATCTATGTTCATCATTCAATTATGAATCTAGTGTTACCCTTCAATCTCTTATTAGACCATCAATGATTGTATTGTCTAATTAACTTTTTGTTAAAATGATCTTCCCTCTTCCTTTGTTCATCTATCCATTATTGTACTATCAAACTATATTCCTTTTTAACTTCTTCCCTGAGTTCTATTCTCATTCTATTGATATTTCTAATTATTTTTCTTAACTAAATTACTATTCTTTTTTTAATTAATCATTATTTTATAATACTTATTTTTATTATAAATATTATGTAAATTTATCTATGATTTAACTATCTAGTATCAAAGTAATATAAATTAATCTAGTTAAAGTTGTTAATAATGCAATAGTTGGTTCAAAGCTTTTTAGTACCTTCACTTATATATAAGGAATATATTCTATAATGAGTCTTATAATTTCTTGTAGTTAAGAGTAACATTGGCTATTTTTAAGATTTCTATATTTATAATTATGAAAAAAATCACTACCAATAATAACTTTCAGAATTTTATATTTATATTTGTACAAATTTATAAGCGTTAAATTGGCATTTAGAAAAGGATTTGGAATAATTATTGTTGGTTTAAATATAATTTATTTTTCTAGTTTTTTTTAAATAAACATTCTATTTAGAAAAATATAAGAACTAGAGGACTCAAAGGTCATTCTAAATATGCTTTTTGTGGTGTTAACAACAAGTGTGTAGTTCATATTTTCTATCTATCTTCCCTTTTTTAGGGTCTCATAAGGCATTGGTCGCACATGTAGAACCAAACTTATTCTTTCTACTACTTCATCCAAAATTTTGACATGTTTGAGACATCCTCTTGCTTCTATCCCCTTACTTCTGATAGTTTGAGATATTGGTCACATCTTTATTCTTTAAAAAAATTGGTTGAAAAGAAATCATTATATCTTACAGAGTTATCGGTCTCATTAGGTATGATTGGAAAAAGGATTTTGGATTAGATAAGAGAAACATTGGTGGTTAAGTGTTTTGTTGATGAAGTGTTAGCTTCTTCTAATATTTATATTTTGATGCAATTAGATTCGGTTCATTTGGTTACCTCTACTCATTCTAGCTCTAGGGTCAAGTCTTCTAATAAAGTGAATAGAGTAGGTAAATGATCCCTTCCTCTAGTGGGTTTTGTCAAAATAAATATTGATGATTCTTCTTGTGTTAATCTAAGTGTAGTGGGTTTTGGTGGAGTTGGGTGAGTTAAGGTTGGCTTGGTTCATTTCTTCTCTTATATTATGGAGTTTGATAGTAATAATCAAATAAAGGCTTGAGCCATCCTTGCAGGTTTCAAGAAATCTTATCAAACGGATTCCATGATTTTAATCTAGCTTTCAAAGAATGAGAGGTTTTATGAGTCTTCTTGTAGTTTGACTTCTTTTGTGGAGAAAATTATCCACCTTTCATGAAAGATACACTCCATCTTTTTCATTTATACTCCTACAAAATGGAAAATTGTTGTGAACTTTTATTGAAATCGATCAATGATATTAATCCCAACTGAAATGTTATGGATTGGTTGTCCCTATCTTCTACTCAATCTTCATAATTTCTTCAACTTTTCATAACTTTTCATAATGATTTAGTCTGATCATTCTAATATATCTTTCATTAGAATTTTGTGTTTTGTTGATTTCTATGAATTCCCTTGAAGTGACTTGGCAGTAAACCTCCTCAAACTTTTACCTAATTTTAACGACATCTATTTTATTTTTTATAATATATTCCTTTGCTTCTTAATTAATACACTTATCCTCTCACTTTAAAAGAAAATACTTTTGTTTATACCCAGTGGAATTCATTTTCATAATTACTGGAACGAACAACTGCTTTTTGATATTCATTTCAGCGCTCCCAATTCAACATTTTTTAAACATCGTTCGCTTGCAAAAAAACTACTGCAGACAAAGCTTATTACAATTCTCAAATCTAATCCTTGCTGGCAACTAAGCGAAACAATATTCATCACGATAGTTGTTGCCATCATTATTGGTGTAATTAAACGCCTGCCGTAGCGCGAAATAGCCTGAGAAAACCGTAGGTGACTAACATGGCAAGCCATCCTCCAATCAGCACTCTCACACTCCCTTTCACAATAGCAGAGCGACCAAAGTAAGCTCCAATCGCACCAAAGATGGTGAGCATCAAGCTCGAAACTCCAGCTAGCACGCTAGCCCGAGTTACGTAGTCGGTGATAAAGGCCGCAGAGATAAGAGGCAACAGTGCTCCCACAGAAAACGCAAGGGCCGATGCGCAGGCCGCCTGAATTGGGTTCGGAAGCCCTTCTATTTCTGCTTCTGAAATCACCAACGGAGACGCAGGAGACATTATGCTCATTCCCCCTCCACCCGAAAAGGGGGAGCCAGTATAGCTCGCCTGTTCGCTTCCCTTCGTCGCTTCTTTCGCTTGCTTTTGTCTCTTGAGGTTGGAAAGTTCCACGTCGCGCTGCGTTTGCACGGAAATAAATTCGCCGATAGCCATACTGCACGCCCCCGCCACCAGCGCCGCCAGCCCAGATATCACCATTGTCTTTGGGTCTGTTTTCACCGCGCCCACGCCCATCATCAGCGACGCGGTGGTGACCAGTCCGTCGTTTGCTCCAAGGACAGCGGCCCGAAGCCACTGTGCTCTATTCTGATGATCCATATTTTTCTCATCTTCATCCTCTGGACAAGAAGACATGGTAATCAGAACACTAGATCTTGGAGGATTTGGTAGTGGTGATGCCTCCGCAATTGCTTCTCCTTCCTTCATCATTCTCTTCAATTCTATGGAGTCCAACTGGAAACCAAACGGGCTGGATGCTCTAGCGTCCATTTTCACTTGGTTTCTCTCAGCCGTCCAACTAAGTTTAGTATGGAGGTAAATTTTGAGTGTTGTAAAATACAGCGTGTGCTGTCCACGCTTTGATAGACCTCCTTTTGTAGCACACTAACCCTTTTCAGTAGCCAAAAAGGTGAACCTGATATTGACAGCCATTACCAAAGAGTATCAAGCAGATATGCTTTTGTTTCTGTTCACAACATTTTTTGTTTTTTTTTAACTGGATTTTTAGCTCGTTATTGGATCTTACACGTCGACAAAGTGGTGGATTATATGAGTTTGTTTTGTTAATGCGTGTGCCATGAGCGTGCCAGTCCATTATTTTTCTCTATTTTAATGGCAGTGGGATTAAAGGATAACAGTCAAATCGCTTTCCCATGCAATTGAACAATCATGTGGCAAGTTTGTGTGGAGCACGAACGCCATTGAGTCAATTCGCCATATAAAAACTCCCCACTACCTGGCCAGTATACAATTTATTTTTATAAAAAGGAAATGAAAGGGAAGGTTGTTTCTTAGCCCATTATGTTCTTTGATTTCAACTATAAGTGGCTTATATACGGGATCATCTCCTACATAGAGGATGTTTAATTACTATAGTGAAAAAATTAGATGTTGGTTCAAGCCATCCTTGCAATTTTAGAAAAAGTCTATGAGTTGGTTGGAAAAAATTATGTGAGGCAAATTTTATTATTTTTGTTTCATTTGTAAATAATGGAAGGTTACATCAATCTAAATTCTTTTAGGTTGGCATTTTTTATGGATTAGATTTTTTATCACAAAATTTTGATTTCATCTCTTTTTTTATATTTCTAAAGAATGAAATGTTGTTACAAACTATTTTATCAAATACGTCTCAAATGTTAATCGTATTTAGAATGTTATAGATTGGGAGTCCTTGTCTTTTGCTCAATCTTCCCAATTTCTTCAACTCCTTCACAATGATTTGATTTTATCATTATGATAATTTTTTAATGAATATTTTGTGTTTTATTGATTTTATAGATTCTTTTTTTTTTATATGTGACAGTTGAAAATATCCTTAGATTTTTATCTTTTATACTTTGGTGATCGTTGTTTTTTAAGAAATCTCTCTCTATTTTTTTATGAATACTTAATATGTATAAATACTTATCCTTTTTTTTGCCATATATATATCTTACTTTTATAACATTTGAATTTATAAATATTTTTCTAAATATACTTAAACGATAATATAAAATCATAGAATGAAGAAACATTTGTTTATAAAAAATAATAATTTGCAGTTAATATTTTATATTACATATTAAAATTATTTTAGTACCATTAAATGTTGAAAATTCATAGTTTAAATTAGATTTATAAATATTTAATATCCAAATAAAATATGACCATGTATCTAATTAATTATGATTTCTTAAAGAAAAAAATTTGAGAAACATGAGAATAAAAGAAAAAAATGGCTATTGCAGACAACTAAATTTGTCACCAAGTCAATAATTTTTTTCCCTAAATTTTAAGCTAGCTTGAGCAAATAACAAAAATATTTATATTTTAGTGAAGCTACATTGCATGCAAATTTAGAGTTTACCAAATAATAAGTATTAAACTATTTTTAAAAATTATACAATATATTTTTATCATTCAAAATTTTAAAAATATTTTTAAATAGTCATTAGGAAATAGTATTAAAAATAAATCCTCTTATTCATTGGGTGTAGGGTGTTCATTCTCACCCAATGAATAGGTCAACTTTTATGGTGCCTCCTAGAGAAATCTAAGTCCTTTGAAGATTCACTCAATAAATCAATGACATAACACCCACATTCATAGGGTACTAATAAAAACACATTTTTTTATACCCCTCAAACTTATATTTTCACAATTCACATCCCTTCTATACACACTAGAATAATTAAAAATTCTCCTTATTTTCACTAGCTATCATATGTACCTTTTTAATTATCTTTCTACATGTTTTTGTATTATTTCAACACTCTCAAATGTGGGCACTACCTAGCCCTACATTTGGGTCTTTTGATTTCCATACCACATACTAATGTGTTGGCATAGAAATCTTGGATGAATTATGAAAAATATGTTATCATACATAAAGCTTTGATTTAAAATTACTTGTACATCCTAATCCACAAACCATTATCACACCAACTTTTACAATGAATCCCCCTAGTAATATATATCTTAATTATATTATAGATATTATTTTAAATGATAATGGAATGTTGTTAATGATATCAACCGATTCTTTTTAGTATGGCTAAGGAAATATCAAAAGATGTTCAATAGCTAGTTTTAGGAAATATTGATAGAATTATACTAAACCTCCATGACCTTGATGAGATCCATGCCTCCTTTATTAAGTGCATTATATTTTTTTATTAAAAAATCATTCCTAGGATTAGGAGGCTTTGACATAATATAAGATTATTTTATGCAATAAAGCCAAATTCATAACCCTAGTAGGACTAGCATAGTGAATGGTATTTTATTTGAATACTAATTATAAACACCTAACTACCTTCTACATATGATTCCAATCCATAATAGGTACCAATATAAAATTAATTAAATTATTCCCTTACAACCTAATATTAAAGTGATATATTGGATCACATTTTCATTAATTAATTTTTTTAAATATGCATGCATGTGGTAAGGTATTCCATCAAAGGTGAATCCCCTATGTTTTACTTCCTTCAGCATGAGAAGTATAATAATAGATTCAGATGACTTAAATTTGTTTGCAACTTAGAAAAAAATAGAAGAGGAGCTATAAAATTAAGGCTTCAATCTTGACATTAGATGACATAAAATTTTAAAAATATTGATTAAATGGGACTTGATTTTTATTACTAACTATACTATAAAAATTAAGCACATTGTAAATTAAAAATTGAACAGTATTGTCATGATCATAATCTCACATTATTGAACACCAAAAAAATTCAAAAAAAAATTATTTTATACATCTAATGGTGCAATAAAATAGATGATTTATTATTCTAAACAACATTAATGATAAAATTACTATGTGAGGTGTAAATTCCACATGCTAATTTTAAGCATTAGTCACACACCAAGAGTTTGGAAGTGAATAATATGATGTGGTGACATGCAATTCTAGAATAGCTCACTTTAGGTGAGAAAAACTATTAAAGGAATAGATAGTGGGAGTGTCATTAACATGAAATCTACTCATAAGATGTTATATATATATATGAAGGGTAGATAAAAATGTCTTGAAATTTCAATTCTAATCCTATGATCCAAAATATCCTTATAATACATAAAAATTCACTTAATAATTGATTCATAAGAATCCATAAAATATTAAAAAAAAAAAACCCTTATGACCATATCAATTTAAAGGAAGTCTAACATTTGACTGTATAAGGAAGAATAGTAATTCAATTCCAACATTTATAATTTACTATTTAAATCAAAATGCTATTGAATTATTCTATATTTAAAAAACCCAATAATTTATTAACAAACTAAAATTTGATTATGTGAATCACAATAAAATATATTCATAACTCTTTAGAATATAAACTTTATTTCTAAATTTTACTAACAATATATATTGAGATACATCATTATTTTTGCTAGGGTTAGTATTTCATTATAAGTCCATATTATATATAAATATATTTTATTTCTTCAATAATTTATGTCTCCTAATTGTAATTAATTATGAAATATTTCAACTTATTAAGATTTATATAAAATTTAAATTTGTTAATTATTTTCAAAAAATAGATTAAAAATGAATCATCATAAATAATATAATTAAATATAACATTTAATATCATTATATATACATATTCAATAAATTATTCATTTTTCTGTATATTTAATATTGTTTTTGATTAAAAATGTAGGTGTTATGGCCTTAATTCAGAACAAGGCATCAATAGTTAGTCCATAAAGTGAGAAAGTCCAACCACAACACAACAACACAAAACAAGTCAACAAACCAAATCAACCAACAAGACCAAGAGTAGCCAAGACACAACAAGGTAAGACTAGAAAGAAAAAAGATATAAGAACTAAGATATATTTACTATTATTTATAGTGACTTCATAGAATAATTTTTCCATAAGTGTCTTGTGAATGTTTTTTATATTGAAGAATTTATTGAGTTTAAGGACTAAGCACTATCAAATTGGAGATTGGAGGAAGGAGGAATAAGAGGATGGAGGATCTCTATCATCTCAAGCAATATTCTCACTTTAAGACGGTTCTTTGCATGAGAAGCATATGTTTTTCTTTCTTTTATACGTTGATAGGATTAAAAATGAATATATTGTGAAGTTTTTTCTGAAGATAGATAAGGGATTTGGTGAACTAATAAATGGATTGTTGTAAAGATATTTCACATGTTGTGATCTAGGTAATTATACCCTTTTAAGGTTCATGAGACAAATTGATGGATTAATATATTTTTGTCAAATAATTTGGCGGATTTTTTATTCTAGAGTTGTAGTAATTCGAGAACTCAAGAATTCAATGCATGAGCTATGCCATTCTAAAGGTTATGAAGAAAATTGATGAAGTTCAACCTAATTAAAGATTTGTTTCTTCAAACAAAAATCTTCTCAAGAATTTGTATCTTTTTGTGTAATCAACATGCTTTATTATATGTTTTATTTGTGTTAGGTAAACCTTAGGCAGGGTTCTCTAGGCAAGGTGAAATTTGAGGTTTTGGGGGTACATTTGCAAGAACAATGTAATAAGGGGGTAATGTTAGTGTAGCATATTATTTTTTACTACCACTTAGTTTATGATTAATGGTAATGCCCATTATGTATTTATAATCACTAGTTATACAGTTATAGTTATCAATTGTATCTGTCCTATATAAATTTTTTTGTTCTTCAAATAAAAATTCAACAATTTACCTTTCATCATATCCAGTTACATCATATTAACCTAAATATTTAATTACATTTATGAACTAGAATGTGAAATTTTTATTGTATATTATGGGATTTTAAAGGTATGCATATTTTGGTAAAAGACAAGGGAGGGTGGAGGCAAGCAGAAACAACCTACATAGTGCTTGAATTCCATGAAAAAATTGTAACCTTTTTTGTCGCACTCATAAGTGCTTTTTCTTAGGATTATGTCTTATGGGAGTAATGTCACATAACAATTGCACCTACATGTGGGTTCGTAACCAAGTCCATGCTTGACCTTATAAATCTATATGCATATTTTTTATTTAATTTTTTTTTTAAAAATTTATTAAAATATAATTTTATATTTTTTTTAATGGAAAAAGAAAATTATAGGTGTAAAAATGTCTTTACAACTATAGCTAGCATCCTTCTTACATGTCTTAGAAATAAAGGTTTCAAATAGGACAAAGCTTCCCACAAGCATTAAGGGAGCTAGTAATGTTTTCTTATTTCAAAGTGTTGTAAAGAGTTGTAACAAACTCTCATGCTTTTCTAGACTTGTCCTCACTAATTCAACCCTTATGTTTAAATGATCCCTTAATACACTTTCCGACCCTACTTAAGTGTATTTTTGAGAATATTCCTGTTAAACCTCATTAAATACACTTCAATCCCCAACACCCATTAAAATTGCCCTAGTGGGACCAAATCAGCACCTGAAGTGACTTAGTCCCAGAAGGCACAAAAATCAAAATAATTTTAATTTTCTTACAGGATTTTATTCTCTTACCCTTGAGGTCAACCTATGATGTGTTATTTTTAGGAAATATTAGAAAATCAAGTATAAATAAAGGGTTTTTCCTCTCACTTTCACCCCCCCATTCACCTAGCTCATCTTCAAGCAATTACCAAGCATTCTAAGCATCAAGTCATTCATTGGAGTACTTCATTGCATATCTTCAAATTTTAGCATCAAGGGTCTGGTGATTTTGTGGCATTGCATGTTATTTATTAATCATTCTCTTCTTATTTCATTTCATTTCATAGGGTTTGATTACCAAATCTGAGTTTGACCAAGGAAAACCCCTATACTCTAACCCTTAACCCTTTTTCCCCTCTTTGCATGTGTGTTTGCAGGTCTTGTATGTAGATTTGTCAAAGAGTTTGGTGTTAAAAAGTGGTCAACAATCTGTCAAAGTCATCAAAGTCAACAAAGCCCTAATTGAAGCTTGGAGACCTCTGTTAGCCTATTTTCTGCAAAATCTGGACTGGACACCTACCAGGAAGGGAAGTGCAGATTGAAAGCTATAGAATCCTGCCCCAAATTTTGCGAGATTCCTAGGTGAACTAAGTTGCCATCTATGGTGAATTAGTCCCACTGCCAGACCCGAAAAGTGGTTCCTTTATTTTTGAGTACTCATTTGGCAAATTCCTATTTTGATAGATTTTCCCCAAAACTAGACTATGTCACCTAGCTTGGCGTAAGTGTCCCAGCCAGCTCTACAAGATTCTAGAGTCTCTCTGCATCAAACTTCAGATTCTAGGTGCACCTCTCCAGTCTTGTTCAATTATGTTATCATTTACTTGCATTCTAAGGTGTTTTTTCATACATCACTATATTTTCAAACACTTCGCATTTCTTAGGTTTAGCATTATTAATCATCTTTCTTTTTCAATTTATTGCATTAGGACATTGTATTTAGGAATATTGCATCCATCCTTGCATTAATTTTGGTGTAGACATTATCATTTTGGGTCCATTACTCTCCTTTTAGGTGAAAAACCTAGAAGTGCTAGAGCATTGTGGATACCCAAAATCAGTGTCCACATTTTGGTGAACCCAACTTTTGAACAATTTCTTTCTGATTTCAAGTGCATTTGCATCCTAGGTTTAACTTGCATCTAGATTGCATTAGTTTTTGCATTGTTTAATTTGCATCCTAGGATTTTAAAAATTGCATTAGTGAAAAGCTTATATAGCTTGCATTTTTACATTATATTTCATTGGAAAATAATAAAATTCTACATTTTCATGTTGTAGTTGCATCTGTGCATCTAAAACACATCAAATTTCATTTAAATTTTTTGAAAAAATCATAAAAAAATCATCACTGGGACTAATTCGCCACACTGGGTGACTTAGTCCTTCTGCACATTTTGCACTATAATTTTTGGAATTTTCTAGGCATTTTTTACATTTCAAGTTTTTGTTATTTCATTCTATCATAATTTCCAGATTTTTTATTTTATTCTATTTCTTGCATATAGTTTGGTTTCATCATGGCTTTTTCCTTTAATAAGTTTTGGATGTCATTAAAATCTTTAGTTGACATGTCAAATTGTGCCTTTGGAACTAATCCTAATGACCTTGAGCTTCCTCATTCTCCTTCAACTCCTCATGAATTTCCTCCTCATGTTGCTGACATTATTGGAGAAGATGATGATAGCATGAATAAGTTCTTGAATTAATTTCTTGATAACCTTGAAGCTAATGCATCATTTTATCCATCCATGAAACAACAAGACCTTCCTATGTGTCACCTCCTAATATGTTTGGTTACTTACATCCTGAAACAAATGAAGGACCTAAGTTCCCTCCATCAAGTGGACCTAGTTCCTCTAATCAAGAAACTCCTCAACCATTCTATGATCACAACGCTACAAACACACCAATCAACCTTGAAGAAAACTATAGAAAAGGTTTTACCATATTAAGCAAACAAGGTTGTGACACAACAACTGAATATGACATTCATCAACTTTTAAATCAAACTCCAAAAGATTAAATCACAATAGGGTTAGTATATCAAGATCCTCCTCATGATAGCAAGCCTCCTTTAGAATATTGGAGACACCGTGATGATGGCACAGTGATCTTTGATTCCCCTCTTGATCTGAATGTCCTCCTTCCACATGAACAACCCTTACATGATAACAAGAACAAGGATGATAGGATCACTTAGGGTCCTCCTCCTCCTTTTATTTGAGAAAAGGGTGAATCTAGCAAATGCAAGAGGCCTTACAAGTTACAAAATATTAAGTTTCCTCTTTTTCCACCACCTGAATGTGAAAGGAAATTGCAAATCCTCCTAAACAAAGAACTCACATTATTACCACCTATGAATAGGTTGGTAATCTATCCTAAAGAGGCTAATGTTCCACATTGTGCATATCATCATGTTCTTGGCCATAGAAGTGATGAGTGTCATCAATTGAAAGAAATATTGAGCAAGTATCATTTTGATGGCGATAATTGTTATCCAATTAATCCGTAAATCTCTACCAAACACCTCATCCTGGAATACTTATAGAATCTTCCATTCACACTACTACATGACCATCTGCATCACCTATCTCAGCTCATTCTTGTCTTACACTCAATGGGGGCAAGAAGTTGTTAGCCTTGTCCTAGTAATGCATTTTTCTTTGTCCCTTAGTTGCATTATGGGTATGTGTAGGATCATCATGGAAAAAATAGGCCCTTAAGTGGCAAAAAATATAGAAAAATCAGAGTTAGGCAACTTGACGTAAAAATTTGAATATGTTATCTATATTATTTCAAAAATATGTAAGAATAAAATATGTAGCAAATTGAATGTAGTTTCTAAACTACTAGGTTTATTTAAAAAAAACACAATCTATTTGGTGAAAATTTGAAATTTCAATGCAGTAGTACTTAAATTTTTGGGAAAAAATAAGTAGGTGTCTGTCTGACCACCCTAACCACAATAAAATTATAATATTTTTTTACAAGATTTTAGATATAAGTAGAGGACTCATGTCCCAATGTGATGCATGTTTTTTTGTAATTTTTTCCAAGTATATAATTAATTAAGAATTTTTTATTACAACTTTTTAAAAATATAAAAATTTGTGTGTCTAACCACCTTAACTTGGTCAAAACTTCATGAAATTATTTTTTTCTTGTTTTAATCCTATAGTATGTGAAGCATAGAATGTGATGCATATTTCGGATTCAAAAAATGTGATATTGTTTGAAAGATATAGATGTTTTTCAATCAACCTATCAATCAAGACTTTAGTCGTAATTCAAATAGAAAATGAATAATAATTACTTATTAAACTCAAAGTAAAGAATAATTTATATTGGTGGAAAGTTGAGAATCTCCTTTAAAAACCCTTTTCTTTTCATCAATTTTGGGTAAAAAAAAAGTCATTAGCCACATACCCTACACATTACCATCATATTGCCACTTTTTGGCCCATCATGATCATGCACATACCCTTATTCACCTTTTTCTTATACCAATTGAGATTGGGAGGCGGATGACTTGCTTGATAGTTGACTTGCATTTTCCTTACTAGTCTTTTGCATTTTCCTTTTTCTTTTGTGTTTTTCATGTGTATCATTTTCCCCTGTAATGTGACATTTGATGTTCTTCTCTTTTTGAGGCATTCTTCTATTTGTACCCTATTTCTTCTATATGTCATACATCATTTTCGCCTTTCTCTTTTCAATTGTTTTGTGTTTTCCTCTTGGGAATGATGCAAAGCATTGAGATTCCCTATGTCTCTTCCATGTTGACCCTCTTTTCTTTTTCGCTTTTTTTCCTTTTGGGGATGACGCAAAGCATTGAGACACCCTATGTCTCTTCTAGGTTGACCCAAAAGGTCTTTCTACTATATTTTTCAATTGTGTTTTCCTTTTCGGGATGATGCAAGGCATTGAGACTGAAATGTCTCCTTTATGTTGACCCACAAGGCTTCCTTTTTCATTTCTCCTTTTTCCTTTCTCTTTTCGCCTTTTGCTTGTGTTTTCCTTTTGGGGACAATGCAAAGCATTGAGACATCCTACATGTCTCTTCCATGTTGACCCAAATGAATCTTTTTTTTTCTTTTTTTCACTCTCTTTGTGTCATTCTTCTAGTTCTATGTATTTGGGGAATGATGACAGTTATGAGCTCTTTACAAAAAATTGCAACAAAGAACATACTGACCCCAAATCCATAAATCCCTTATGTGTTTAGTTTTTTCATTTTGGGGGAAACTCCTTCCTTTTCTCTTTTTCCTTTCCTTTCACATGATGAAGCCTTACTCGGAAACATATGACTTGGCATAGGGGCTTTCCATGTTGGCTCTCATGTCTTCTTTCTTGTTTTCATTTTTCATTTGTTACTTTAAAGTAATTGATCAGAGAACGGTGTGTAGCAATTCCTTTAAAGTGGGGACATATATTGGCATTATTAATTTGCATTTTTCCTTTCTCTTGGTTCTTAGTGTAGCCTTGTTACTTTATACGATGTGTCTTGTCACTTTGTGGATGACATTGGGTGTAGTGTCCTTCATGAGCATGATCTATCTTAGCATATTACATTCCTCTTGGTGGCCTGATGTGACACACTGCATCCCCTAAGTTGCAAATATTCTATTATTTGATCCGTCCTCTTTTGGAGACATTAGACACAATGTTCCCTAAGTTAAAGACCTCACATGAACTAAGCAAGACTCCTTTGAACATTCTTTTATATGTTACATTTTTCATTTATATGGCCACCTTCCATAACATAGTTTGCATGCCTATAGTGCTATCACATTTGTTCATAAGTTCTAAGCATATGAAGCTTTGCTTGTCTCATGAAGCAAAAAATGATATTTTTCTTTGTGACACCTTATTAAAGTTATCAGGGGGTATAACTTTGGTATGGTTGAGCAGGAAGCCCATTTTGAGGCATGATTTTTCCCCATAGCCATTTTTCGTGTGTGTGAGTGCATACTAGCCATGAGTGTATGTTTCTCACCTAGTAGACAACCATGAGTTTTGTTGACCCAAAGTGAGTACACATCTCTTGTTTTGAACAAATAGCCTAGGTCTAATCCACAATGGGCTGGACAAACGATTGAAGCTTGATCCAACTTTCTTTCCTTTTGATTTCTCTGTTTCATTCTTTTTCATCATTTTCGTGTGTGTTCCTTTGTACTTATGATTGGTTTTCCATGAGATCTTGATCTTGGGGGCTTGATCATCCCTCTTGATTATTGGTCTCATCTTACCAGCATGAGTGCATTTGGATCCTTCCTAATGTGCATGTTGGGCTACTTTAGTGTGAGTTTGAAGCAATTTCATCCTCTCACTAAAGTGGGGGCTTAATGTGTCACAAAAAAATGTATAGCTAGACATTTTTACGCTCACTTGAGTCTCTCTTATAGACTTTGGTTTAATTTTTCCTAAATTTAATGTTGTAATGTGATCAACACGTTCACACTAGGTGTTGGACCCTTCAGAATCATTAATACTTTTAGGATGTCTTGTAAAAGTGTTGTAAAGTGTTGTATCCCACTTTCACACTTTTCTAGGACCCTTTCATTATGTGGACTCAAAAAAGTATCCCTTTTGCTTGCTTGATTTGGGAATAATTGATGATAAACTAGACTTAATAAGGCCTTTTTTTGGTGTTGTGAGGTGTTTCACGCATCCACATTAGGTCTTGGACCCTTGTAAATGCATTCATTGATGTCTTGTAAAGGTGTTGTAAAAGAATTTCACACCTCTCTAGACTTAATGGACCCATCTTTCCCTAATTCAATGTTGCAAAATGTATTTAATAACATTCTCACATTAATCTAGAAGGCTTGTAAAATAAAATTAGTGTCAATCTAGTGTTGTAATGTGTTTTACACATTCACATTGGATGCCGTGCCTTTCTAGGCTAAGTGGGCCTCATTTTAGTGTTGTAAAGTATATTTAATCACACTTTCACATTGAATTATGTGTCCCAAGCCCTAATTACTCTTTACATCATCATTATTAGCCCTCTATGGCCCAATATTGTGTATCCCAAGGCATAATTTGATCAAACACCTGATGAAATCTACATAAGAACTAAAAGTCCTCACTCCCCAACAATCCAACTGCCAAGAGGGCCCCTCTAGGACTAAGTAACCCATTTCGATGAATGCATCTCTACCAGGTGGAAATAAATTGTCTAGCATGGTGGCTTAGTCCAATTTGACCTATTTTCAAGGTTTGAGAAGGAGATTTTGGAATTTAAGTTTATCCTTTCATTATGTCTACCTTAGGGATCCAATTAACTGATAAATAAGGTGAATTTCCTATAAATACAAGCCTCTAAACCATAATTCATAACTCATCATCATTTATTCATCATTCATCACGTTCTCAAGTCAAGAAAGTTAGTGTTTTAGCATTCTAAGTCATCAAGATAACATTTTTCAGACATTCAAGAGCAAGATTCTTCATCAATTGTTGCAAAAATTCAAGATTATTCATCATGGAAAGTTTCTAATTACATTTTTCCATGTTTCATGATTCATTACATTATTTCTTCATTTTGGTTTAATTAGTTAAAAGGGGTTTGACCAAGGCAAACCCCCATGCCCTAACATCCAACATTTCTTTCTCTTTGTGTGATTTGCAAGTCTTGTTTGCAGATTTATCCAAGAAAAAGATTAGAAAGTTGTCATCAAAGTGTCAAATCCCTTCAAGGTTGTCAAAACCCTAAAAGAGGCTTGGAGAATACCTATAGGTCAAATTCTATAGTTTCATATTCAAGAAATTACTAGGAGCAGAAGTGTAGTTCTAGGTCTACAAATTCCCCTTTTGAATCTTTAGAAAAGAAAAGGTGGACGCTTCCCCTAGTTGTGGTGACCTAGTCCCACTATGCATATTTTTCAGAGACCTTTTCAGATTCGAATACCCATTTGGTTGAAATAGGCCCCAATGCAGTTTTCCATAATTTTCTTGAAACTGGACTAAGTCGCCCAGTTTGGCACAATTGTCCCACCAGGATTAAAAATTTGTATTTCTAGAATTTCAGAGTTTCTTCAAGTCTAAAACATATTTCCAGGTGTAAACCTTTTTTTTCACAATCTTCTATTTAGTTTTGTTTTCATTTCTAGGTCATATTTAGGCATATTGCATCCCTCATTGCATTAATCTTGAATGAGGACATTTCCCAATTTGGCCCATCTCTCTCCTTTTAGGTGAAAAGCCATAGAAATGTGAGAGAGAATTAAGGTGCCAAAATATTTGTCCACATTCTGGTGAACCCACCTTTTGAATACTTTCCTTTCTAATTTTGGAGTCCATCACCATCCTAGAATTAGCTTGCATTGCATTTTGCATTAGTTAAAGTTTCATTCTAGGGTTTTAAATTTTACATTAGTGAAAGTGCATTTAGGTTGCATTTTTCCATCTTAAATAATTGAAAATCTTTGAAATTTTAGATATTCATCTTAGGACTGCATTATACAATACAAAGATTGTCAAAATCCATCAAAAAAATCTAGAAACTCTCAAAAAACTCCCTACTAGGACTAATTCGCCACCTTGGGCGACTTAGTCCCTGTTCACCCTTGAAACAACCTTTTACTGAGCTGAAAACCCTATTTTTAAGCTTTTGTTTGCTTCCATCAACAACCTGTATTAGTTCGCTGAGTTTTTGTAACATGCATTTCCTTAAATCTCACTTAAATTAGCTCATTTCATGCATGGTTTGAATTTCAAGATTGCATTGTCATATTGTCACATTGCATAATTAGTCAATTGTCCTCCTTAAAATTTAAAAAATTGCATTCCTCGTTTGCATGTTTGCTTTCAAATGGTTACATTTCAAATTTTGTACAATAATCATTACATCATGTTTTCATTGCAAAAATCTATAGTTATCATCTTTTATGTTATATTTTTATATCTTCTTACATATTGTAAGAACATTTTGTAATGGACATATGAATATGAGGCCCTTCCCCCTCTATTTTTTTTTGTCATAGATCCCTCTCCTTGTATCCCTTTTGTGCAATAGGTTAGTCTAGTGAAACAAACCTTGGATAATCATAACAATCACACTTGTTCTTCTCCTATTCTCTCCTATTTGCGAAGAAGATATTATAGTGTTAGAAGAACCAATTGATGAGAGTTTTGAAAATACGAGTTGTTTCTCTACTCTTACCTCTCCTATTAGACAAAGCATTACTAAAAAAGAGGACATAGTGATAAGTAATCATGACGATCACACACCATAACAAGAGACTATTGAAACCTACCTATGTTCATCTCCTAACATCTTCTCCTCCTGTTATAGTGATGAGGACATGTTGGAGTTAGATAAGAAAAGTTTCAAGATCTATGATAACCCTCTTTATGATCCTTCCCATACCTCTCCTATTTTGGAAGACATTAGAGAACAAAGAAATGAAGTTGTAGATGACCATGATATTCATATATGTTCTTCTCTTAGTATGTCCTCTAGTTGTAAGGGAGATGCTTTGATGTTAGAAAACACAACCAATGAGATTCATGAGAATCTTAGTTGTCCCTTTTCACCTAAGAAAATCCTTATTGAGCAAAATAATTCAACCATTGACCATTCCCCTACACTTGATGAAGTCATTTTAGAAGAACCAATTCATGAATGTCAAGAAAATTTGATTAGTAATTCTCCTAAAAACTCTCCTCCTAGTGAGAATATCATGGTTCTAGAAAATGGAAACCATAGTAATGTGTCTTCCTTAGATAAATAGGTGATTCTAGACTACCCTTTATTAGAGATACATCAAACCAAGACCATTGAGGTTATCAATGCGCAAGTATCCATTAGATCCCCCTTGATCAATGGACCTCATACATACCCCATGGGACATCCTAAGAACCCTCTAATTCTATACCCACCTTCACACAAACAACGAAATCCATGACAACCTGAACTCATCCTTTACCCACCATCACATCCACCTAAACCTGAGTTTACCCTTTACCCACCATCGCATAAACCTCCACCTCCACCTAAACCCGAGTTTACCCTTTACCCACCATCACATCAACCTCCACCTCCACTTAAACCTAATTTTACCCTTTACCCACCTCAACATGTTATTCTTTCTCACACACACTACACTAGAAATAATCCATCACCACAACAACCAACCCTGACTTCCCTAGCTTTGCCTAATTCTATACTGCTTCCTACTCCTTGATTAAGGGAGTATGATTTTGTTGAACAACTTAAGAGCACTCCTGCTAAGATATCCCTATGGGACCTCCTTCAGACTTCAGCTACCTATCACACTATGCTTCAAATGGCCTTACAACAAATTCCTATCCCTTCTAATGTACAACCCAATGACATAACAACCATAATTCAAGGATTGAATGTTGACATTATTTTCCACCAAAGCGAACTCCCCCATTTGGAAGTGCAAAAAAAAATTATGCTTTCAAGTTCATATCTAAATACAAAACAACAAGGATAAAGTGAACCCTTGTTGACATTGGCTCAGGGGTTTATGTGTGTAGTGTGAGCCTTCCAGATAGGCTTGGCATTGATCAATTGAACATCCAACCTAATTCTTTATCTATTAAGGGATTTGACAATGTTGAAATGAAAGTGCTTGGGTTGATCATTATACCTCTTATAGCTAGAGTGGCTTCATTGAATGCACCGATCCATGTTATGCCTCATAAACTTTCATGTAATATTATCTTAGGCAGATCATGGATTCATGCAATGAATGGTGTGCCTTCCTCTCTTCATTGAAAAATGAAATACATCTACAACAACAAAGTGTACATCCTTGAAGTTGACCCCGATCCAAATAGTTGTTTGACCATTGAGAAAAACAACTCGCATCATTTAAACACATCAATATCCACTACACACATGGAACTAGTAAAACCAAAAAACAAAGAACAACACTCAAAGCTATTAGGAAATGATTGGGGCTCCTTAGACTTCACACCAACACTCATGGAAAAATACCAAATCATAAACAAAGATTCAACAAAGGGACATGAAAAAGCAGTCATGTCAATGTAAAACTCGGATGACCCATCAAAAGCATCTGTGTCAACCAATTTAGACCAAAACATAACAAATTACACAACAACTTTTCATGAACACAACAACAAACAATCACTCGATTCAAAAGAAATGAAAAAGCTATATGGAAAAGGCTATGCACTTATGAAACAACTTGCATATAGTGGAAACAGATGTGGTGCTAGAGAACAAGGTATCCGCAACCCTATTGATTCTATTGCACAACAAAAAACTCATGCTCTTGCTTATTTTCCTTTGATAGATATTTCCAAGCCTTCCCTTAACATCAATACTATCACACAACAGACTCCTAAATCAACCTTAATAGTCATCCATCCTAAACTCCTTGACACTAGTGGTCTTGAAATTCATCCTTTACACAACATGAAACAAACAACGAACTCTTCGCTTAATTTCAATGTCATATCTTAAGACACTAATGATTTGAATTCGTTAGATTTTACATCCTCCTATAAAGGAGAGAAAAAAATATTGTAGTCTATACAGCCTTGTGTAGGTTTGACATCTTGTACATCTAAGAAAGATGTATCTTTGTCACAAACTACAGGATCACCTTCTACCATTCATCAAGAGGGTATCTTGTCAAGACTTCTCCAAGATCACTTGATCATCCTTCCACCAAGAACTCGAAAGAATTCATCTTGTCCCTATCATAGAGGTAATTGTCATTCTACTAATGAATGTAAGGCTTTGAGTCATAAAATTCAACATTTTCCGGAGTTTGGTATTCTTCCTTCTATGGGGGCACTTACTTCTTCTAGTTGATACTAATTTTCACTCTAGTGTGCATCATTTCAACTCACCTTTGTCCTGCGTTAAGTGGGGGAAAGGGGGTAGGTATCCTTTTCCTTGTATGTCACTTGTCATTGCCTCTTTTGGATCACCATTAACCTTTCATGAACATATAAGAGAAAGCTTGGGATGTGGATGACATGCCTTATGTTGTCTCACATGTGACATACTACCTTTTTAATGACATGGCTTAAAGGAAATATATGATTTGGCATAGGGCTTTCTGAGTAAGCTCTCATGTCCTCTTTCTTCTACTTTAAAGAAATTTCTCACAATGATGGTGTTCACAACCACTTTAAAGTGGGGGCATACATCACCACTCACATTTAATTCTGCGATTTCTTTCTTCTTGCAATGTGTCCTTTTCTTGGTGGATTTAGTGGGCTTGATTCCCTACAAGAGCGTGATACTTATTTGACACATCCTCTCTTGGATATGTTAAGCATGATGTTCCCTATGACAAGACCTTGCACGAACTAAGAAAAACCCCTTTAAACATTCCTTGCACTATATTTCCATTTATAACAATTGTTATATAGACACCTTGCATAACACAGCTTGCATGCCCGTGGCCCTGGATCTTGTTTGTCTATGAGTGTCAAACATATGAAGTTTTTCTTACCTCATAGAGCTCAAAAATCATTTTCATTGCACGCGCCTTATCAAAGTTATCAAGAAGTATAACTTTGGTATGGTTGAGCGGGAAGCCCATTCTGAGGCATGAATTTTCCCCATAGCCACCTGTGTGTATGTGAGCACATATCAGCCATATGTGTCTCACCTTGTAGGGCTTTCTCACCCCATGGACAACCAAAATTTTCGTGGCCCTAGAGTGAGTATGCTATGGATTTCTCACCCACCGAACATCCAAGAGTCTCTTCACTGCAAAGTGAGTATACATTTCTTTTTCCAAACAAACATTCTAGATCTAATCCACAACGTGTTGGACAAACGGTCAAAGCTTGATCCACCTTTTATTTTCACTTCCTTCTAGTTATTGCCATTGCATGATTATGCATTATACACCTTATGCATGTCCTTTGGTGCTTATGTCGATTTGGCATAGGATCTTGGATTCTGGGGGCTTGATCGATGCTTTCATCTTTGTAATTCTTTCACATTTGTATTGGTGCAATTGGAATATTCTTGAATGTCTACTTTAGTGTGAGTTTCAAGCAAGTCCATCCTCTCACTAAAGTGGGGGCTAACTGTGGACACGAAAAAAGTACCCCTTGTTGCTTGCTTGATTTGGGAATAATTGATGATAAATTGGACTTAATAAGGCCGTGATAAATGGTATTGTGAGGTGTTTTATACATCCACATTAGGTCTTGGACCCTTGCAAATGCATTCATTGATGTCTTGTAAAGGTGTTGTAAAGTGTTGTAAAATACTTTCACACCTCTCTAGACTTAATGGACCCATATTTTCAAAATTCAATGTTGAAGAATGTATTTAATAACATTCTCACATTAATCTAGAAGGATTGTAAAATAATCTTAGTGTTAATCTAGTGTTGTAATGTGTCTTACACATTCACATTGGATGTCATCCCTTTCTAGGCTAAGTGGACCTCATATTAGTGTTGTAAAGTATATTTAATCACACTTTCACATTGAGTTATGTATCCCAAACCCTAATTACTCTTTATATCATCATTATTAGCCCCCTATGGCCCCATATTGTGCATCCCAAGGCATAATTTGATCAAATACCCAATGAAATCAACATAAGAACTAAAATTTTTCATTACCCAACAATCCAACTATCAAGAGGGCCCCTTTGGGACTAAGTCACTGATCTAGGTGAATGAGTCCTTTCTAGGTGGGACTAAGTCACCCCCATGGTGACTTAGTCCA
Source organism: Sequoia sempervirens (assembly GCA_007258455.2). Taxonomy (NCBI): domain Eukaryota; kingdom Viridiplantae; phylum Streptophyta; class Pinopsida; order Cupressales; family Cupressaceae; genus Sequoia; species Sequoia sempervirens. Next base: position 146,428,419 of record VDFB02105785.1, read on the forward strand.
ATTTGGCCTATTTTTCAAGGTTTGAATAGGAGATTTTGGAATTTAAGTTTATTCTTTCTCCATGTCAACCTTAGGGATCCAATTATAAAAAAAAGGTGAATTTCCTATAAATACAAGCCTTTAGACCATATTTCATAACTCATCATCATTAATTCATCATTCATTATGTTCTCAAGTCAAGCAAGTTAGGGTTTTGGCATTCTAAGTCATCAAGATAGAATTTTTTAGACATTCAAGAGCAAGATTATTCACCAATTGTTGCAACAACTCAAGATCCTTCATCATGGAAAGTTTCTAATTAAATTTTTCCATGTTTCATGCTTTATTACATTATTTCTTCATTTTGGTTTAATTACCTAAAAGGGGATTGACCAAGGCAAACCCCCCTGCCCTAACATCCAACATTTCTTTCTCTTTGTGTGATTTGTAGGTTTTGTTTGCGGATTTGTCCAAGAAAAAAATTAGAAAGTTGTCATCAAAGTGTCAAATCCCTTAAAGGTTTTCAAAACCCTAAAAAAGGCTTGGAGAATAACTATAGGTTGAATTCTATAGTTTCAAATCTAGGAAATTACTAGGAGTAGAAGTGTAGGTTAAGGTCTACAGATTCCCCTTTTGAATCTTTAGAAAAGGAAAAGTGGAAATTTCTCCCAGTTGTGGTGACTTAGTCCCACTCTACATATTTTTTAGAGATCTTTATAGATTCAAATACCCATTTGGCTAAAACAGGCCTCAATGCAATTTTCCAGAATTTTCTTGAAACTCGACTAAGTCGCCCAATTTGGCACAAGTGTACTATCAGGATTAAAAATTAGTATTTCCAAAATTTCAAAGTTGCTTAAAATTTGCAACACATTTCCAGGTGTAGACCTTTTGTTTCATAGTATTCTATTTAGTTTGGTTTGCATTTCTAGGTCATTTAGTATATGTTTGCATATCACATTTCTTAGGTATTACATTAATAATCATCTTTCTTTTTAATTTTTTTGCATTTAGACATCATATTTAGGCATATTGCATCCCTAATTGCATTAATCTTGAATGAGGACATTTCCCATTTTGGCCCATCTCTCTCCTTTTAGGTGACAAACACTAGAAATTTGAGAGAGCATTAAGGTGCCAAAATATTTGTCCACATTTTGGTGAACCCACCTTTTGAATACTTTCCTTTCTAATTTTGGAGTCCATCACCATCCTAGAATTAGCTTTCATTTCATTTTACATTAGTTAAAGTTTCATTCTAGGGTTTCAAATTTTGCATTAGTGAAAGTACATTTAGGTTGCATTTTTGCATCTAAAATAATTGAAAATATTTGAAATTTTAGATTTGCATCTTAGGAATGCAATATATAGTACAAATACTGTCAAAATCCATTCAAAAAATTTGGAAATTTTTAAAAATATCCCTACTGGGACTAATTCGCCACCTTGGGTGACTTAGTCCCTATTCACCCCTGAAACAACCTTTTACTGAGCTGAAAATCCTATTTTTAAGCTTTTGTTTGCTTCCATCAACTACCAGTATTAGTTGGTTGAGTTTTTGTAACATGCATTTCATTAAATCTCACTTAAATTAGCTCATATAATCCATGGTTTGAATTTCAAGATTGCACTGGCATATTGTCACATCGCATAATTAGTCAATTGTCCTCCTTAAAATCTAAAAAAATGCATTCCTTTTTTGCATGTTTGCTTTCGAATGGTTACATTTCAATTTTTTTACAATAATCATTACATCATGATTTCATTGCAAAAATCTATAGTTATCATCTTTCATGTTATATTTTTAGATCTTCTTGCATGTTGTAAGAACGTTTTGTTAAGGGCATATGAATATGACATCCTTTCCCCTCTCTTTTTGTTTGTCATCAATCTGTCTCCTAGTATTCCTTCTATCCAATAGGTTAGTCTAGTGAAACAAACCTTGGATAATCATAACAATCACACTTGTTCTTCTCCTATTATCTCTCCTACTTGTGAAGAAGATATTATAGTGTTAGAAGAACCAATTGATGAGAGTTTTTAAAATCCGAGTTGTTTCTCCCTCTTACCTCTCCTATTAGAAAAAACATTACTAAACAAGAGGACATAATGATAAGTAATCATGACGATCACACACCATAACAAGAGACTACTGAAACCTACCTATGTTCATCTCCTAGCATCTTCTCCTCCTGTGATAGTGATCAGGATATGTTGGAGTTAGATAAGAAAATTTTCAAGATCTATGATAACCCTCTTTGTGATCCTCCCCCTACCTCTCCTATTTTGAAAGACATTATAGAACAAAGGAATGAAGTTGTAGATGACCATGATAATCATATTTGTTCTTCTCCTAGTATCTCCTCTAGTTGTAAGGGAGATGCTTTGATGTCAGAAAACACAACCAATGAGAGTCATGGGAATCTTAGTTGTCCCCTTTCACCTAATAAAATCCTTATTGAGCAAAATAATCCAACCATTGACCATTCCCCTACATGTGATGAAGTCCTTTTAGAAGAACCAATTCATGAATTTCAAGAACATTTGATTAGTAGTTCTCCTAAAAACTCTCCTCCTAGGGAGAATATCATGGTTCTATAAAATGGCAACCATAGTAGTGTCTCTTCCTTAGATAAACAAGTGATTCTAGACTACTCTTTATTAGAGATACATCAAACCAAGACCACTGAGGTTATGAATTCACAAGTATCCATTAGATCCCCCTTGATCAATGGACCTCATACATACCTCATGGGACATCCTAAAAACCCTCTAATTCTCTACCCACCTTCACACAAACAAAAAACTCCATGACAACTTAAACTCATCCTTTAACCACCATCACATCCACCTAAACCCAAGTTTACCCTTTACCCATCATTGCATCAACTGCCACCTCCACCTAAACCTGATTTTACCCTTTACCCACCATCACATTAACCTCCACCTCCACTTAAACCCGAGTTTACCCTTTACCCACCTCACCATGCTATTGTTTCTCTCACACACTACACTAGAAACAATCTGTTGCCACAACAACCAATACTGACTTCCCTACCTTTGCCTAATTCTATACTGCCTCTTGCTCCTCGACAAAGAGACTATGATCTTTTTGAACAACTTAAGAGCACTCTCGCTTATATATCCCTATGGGATCTCCTTCAAACTTCGGTTACCTATCACACTATGTTTCAAACAGCCTTACAACAAGTTCCTATCCCTTCTAATGCACAACCTAATGACATAACAACCATAATTCAAGGATTGAATGCTGACATTGTTTTCCACCAAAGCAAACTCCACCCTTTGGAAGTGCAAAAACAAAATGATGCTTTCATGTTCATATCTAAATACAAAACAACAAGGATAAAGTGAACCCTTGTTAACACTAGCTCAGGGGTTTATGTGTGTAGTGTGAGCCTTCTAGATAGGCTTGGCATTGATCAATCAAACATTCATCCTAATTATTTATCTATTAAAGGATTTGACAATGTTGAAACGAAACCACTTGGACTAATCATTATACCTCTTACAGCTGGAGTGGCTACATTTAATACACCAATCCATGTTATGCCTCATAAATTTTCATGTAATCTTATCTAGACAGACCATGGATTCATGCAATGAATGGTGTTCCTTCCACTCTTCATCAAAAAATGAAATACATCTACAACAACAAAGTGTACATCCTTGAAGTTGACCCCGATCCAAATAGTTGTTTGACCATTGAGAAAAATAATGCGCATCATTTAAACACATCAATATCCACTACACACATGGAACTTGTACAACCAAAAAATAAAGGACAACACTCAAATATATTAGGCAATGATTGGGGCTCCTTATACTTCATACCAACACTCATGGAAAAATACCATCTCATAAATAAAGATTCAACAAAGGGACACATAAAAGAATTCATGTCAACACAAAACTCCGATGACCCATCAAAAGCATCTGCTTCAACCACTTTAGACCAAAATTTAACAAATTACACAACAACCTTTCACAAACACAACAACGAACAACCACCTGATTCAAAAGAAATGAAAAATATTTATGGAAAAGTTATACACTTATGAAACAACTTGGATATGGTGGAAAAGGATGTGGTGATAGAGAACAAGGTATCAACAACCCTATTGATCCTATCACATAGCGAACAACTCACAGTATTGCTTATTGTCCTTTGATAGAGATAGCCAAGCCTTCCCTTAACATCAATAAGTTATCACACAGCAGACTCCTAAATCAACCTTAACAACCATCCATCCTAAACTCCTTGACACTAGTGGTCTTGAAAGTCATCCTTTACACAACATGAAACAAACAATGAACTCTTCGCTTAATGTCAATGTCATCTCGCAAGACACTAATGATTTCAATTCATTAGATTTTACATCCTCCTATAAAGGAGAGAACAAAATTTCGCAATCTAGACAGCCTTATGTAGGTCTGACATCTTGTACATCTAGGAAAGATGTATCTTTGTCACAAACTACAAGACCATCTTCTACCATTCATTAAGAGGGTATCTTGTCAAGACTTCTCTAAGATCACTTGATCATCCTTCCTCCAAGAACTAGAAAGAAATTTTCTTACAAGAATTCATTTTGTGCCTATCATAGAGTTCATGGTCATTCTACTAATGAATGTAAGGCTTTGGGTCATAAAATCCAACATTTTCAGGAGTTTGGTATTTTTCCTTCTATGGGGGCACTTACCTCTTCTAATTGATACTAATTTTCACTCTAGTGTGCATCATTTCAGTTTTCCTTTGTCCAATAATAAGTGGGGGCAAGGGATTAGGTGTCCTTGTCCTTGTATGTCACTTTCCATTGCCTCTTTTGGCTCACCATTAACCTTTCATGAACATATAATAGAAAGCTTGGGATGTGGATGACATGCCTTAAGTTGGCTTGCATGTGACTTACTACCTTTTTAATGATGTAGCTTAAATGAAACATATGACTTGGCATAGGGATTTCTGAGTAAGCTCTCATGTCCTGCTTCTTCTACTTTAAAGCAATTTCTCATAGTGATGGTGTTCACAACCACTTTAAAGTGGGGGCATACATCACCACTCACATTTCATTGTGTGATTTCTTTCTTCTTGTGATGCATCCTTTTCTTGGTGGAGTCATTGGGTTGATTCCCTATAGGAGTGTGATACTTCTTTGAAACATCCTCTCTTGGAGATGTTAAGCATGGTGTTCCATAGGATGAGACCTTGCACGAATTAAGAAAAATCCCTTTAAACATACCTTGTACTATTTTTCCATTTACAACAATTGTTATATGGCCACCTTGCATAATAGAACTTGCATGCCTGTGGCCCCATCATGTTTGACTATGAGTGTCAAGCATATGAAGTTTTTCTTACCTCATAGAGCTCAAAAATCATCTTCATTATGGTGCCTTATCAATGTTATCATGAGATATAACTTTGATATGGTTGAACAGGAAGCCCATAGCCACTTGTGTGTATGTGAGCACATATCGGCCATATGTGTCTCACCTTGTACGACTTTCTCACCCCACGGAGAACCAGAAGTTATGTGGACCCAGAGTGAGTATGCTATAGATTTCTCACCTGCTAGATAGCCAAGAGTCTCATCGCCCCAAAGTGAGTATACATTTATTTTTCCAAACAAAAATCCTAGATCTAATCCACAACGTGTTGGACAAACAGTCGAAGCTTGATCCACCTTTTATTTTGGCTTCCTTCTAGTTATTGCCATTGCATGATTATGCATCTTGTTTTTCTGCATATTATACACCTTATGCATGTGTTTTGTTGCTTATGTTGATTTTACATAGGATCTTGGATTATGGTGGCTTAATCGATGCCTTGATCTTTATCATTCTTTATCGCTAAAGTGGGGTCTAATTGTGGACACAAAAAAAGTATCCCTTGTTGCTTGCTTGATTTGGGAATAATTGATGATAAATTGGAATTAATAAGGCCTTGATAAATGGTATTGTGAGGTGTTTTACATGTCCACATTAGGTCTTGGATCCTTGCAAATGCATTCATTGATGTCTTGTAAAGGTATTGTAAAGTGTTGTAAAAGACTTTCGCGCTTCTCTAGACTTAATGGACCCATATTTTCCTAATTCAATGTTGCAAAATTTATTTAATAACATTCTCACATTAATCTAGAAGGATTGTAAAATAAACTTAGTGTTAATCTAGTGTCATAATTTGTCTTACACATTCACATTGGATGTTGTGCCTTTCTAGGCTAAGTGGACCTCATTTTAGTGTTGTAAAGCATATTTAATCACACTTTCACATTGAATTACCTGTCCCAAGCCCTAATTACTCTTTACATCATCATTATTAGCCCCCTATGGTCCCATATTGTGCATCCCAAGGCATAATTTTATCAAATACCTAATGAAATCGACATAAGATCTAAAATTCTTCATTCCCCAACAATCCAGCTATCAAGAGGGCCCCTTTGGGACTAAGTCACCCATCTAGGCAAACGAGTCCCTGCTAGGTGGGACTAAGTTTCCCAGCATGGCGACTTAGTCCAATTTGGCCTATGTTCAAGGATTGAACAAGAGATTTTGGATTTTAAGTTTATTCTTTCTTCATGTTGGCCTTAGGGATCTAATTATCAGACAAATAAGGTGAATTTCCTATAAATACAAGCCTCTAAACCATAATTCATAACTCATCATCATTCATTCATCATTCATCATGTTCTCAAGTCAAGCAAGTTAGGTTTTTGGCATTTGAAGTCATAAAGATTGCATTTTTCAGACATTCAAGAGCGAGATTCTTCATCAATTGTTGTAGCAACTCAACATCCTTCATCATGAAAAGTTTCTAATTACATTGTTCCATGTTTCATGCTTTATTACATTATTTCTTCATTTTGGTTTAATTACCTAAAAGGGGTTTGACCAAGGAAAACCCCCATGCCCTAACATCCAACATTTCTTTCTCTCTTTGTGTGATTTGTATGTCTTGTTTGTAGATTTGTCCAAGAAAAAGATTAGAAAGTTGTCACCAAAGTGTCAAAGCCCCTCAAGGTTTTCAAAACCCTAAAAGAGGCTTGGAGAATACCTACATGTCAAATTTTGTAGTTTCAGATCCAAGAAATTACCAGGAGCAGAAGTGTAGGTCGAGGTCTATAGATTACCCTTTTAAATCTTTAGAAAAGACAAAGTGGACATTTCTCCCAGTTATGGTGACTTAGTCCCACTCTACATATTTTTTAGAGATCTTTAAAAATTCAGATACCTATTTGGCTAAAACAGGCCTCAGTGCAGTTTTCTAGAATTTTCTTGAAACTGGACTAAGTCACCCAGTTTGGCACAAGTGTACCTCCAGGATTAAAAATCAGTATAATTTCTAGAATTTTAGAGTTGCTTCAAGTTTTCAACACATTTTAGGCATACACCTTTTGTTTCACAGTCTTCTACTTAGTTTGGTTTGCATTTCTAAGTCCTTTAGTATATGTTTGCATATCACATTTCTTAGGTATTACATTAATAATCATCTTTCTTTTTCAATTGATTACATTTAGACATCATATTTAGGCATATTGCATCCCTCATTACATTAATCTTGAGTGAGGGCATTGCCCATTTTGGCCCATCTCTCTCCTTTTAGGTGAAAAACCCTAGAAATGTGAGAGAGCATTAAGGTGGCAAAATCTTTGTCCACACATTATAATTCATCTAGACTTTTCCTCACTAATCCAACCCTTTCTTATGTTTAAATGACCCCTTAATACACTTTCCAACCTAATTAAGTGTATTTTTTAGAATATTTCCGTTAAACTAAATTAAATACACTTCAATCTCCGACACCCATTAAAATTTCCCTAGTGGAACCATGTTGCCACCTGGGGTGACTTAGTCCCACTAAGCACAAAAATAAAAATAATTTTAATTTTCTGGCAGGATTTTATTCTCTTACCCTTGAGGTCGGCCTGTGATGTGTTATTTTTAGGAAATATTAGAAAATCAAGTATAAATAAAGGGTTTTTTGTCTCATTTTAACCCCCCATTCACCTAGCTCATCTTCAAGCATCCTAATTCATTATTCAAGCAATTACCAAGCATTCTAAGCATCATCAAGTCATCCATTGGAGCACTTCATTGTATATCTTCATATTTCAGCATCAAGGGTTTGGCGAGTTTGTGACATTGCATGTTATTTATTCATCATTCTCTTCTTATTTCATTTCATTTCATAGGGTTTGATTACCAAAGCAAGGTTTGACCAAGGCAAACCCCTATACTCTATCCTTTAACCCTTTTCCCCCTCTTTGCATGTGTGTTTGCAGGTCTTGTATGCAGATTTTTCAAAGAGTTTGGTGTTAAAAAATGGTCAACAATCTGTCAAAGTCATCAAAGTCAAAAAATCCCTAATTGAATCTTGGAGACCTCTTTCAACCCATTTTCTACATAATCTGGACCAGACACCTATCAAGAAGGGAAGTGCAAATCGAAAGCTACAAAATCTTTCCCTAAATTTCTCAAGATTCCCAGGTGTACTAAGTTGCCATCTATGGAAAATTAGTCCCATTGTCAAGCCTAAAAAGTGGTTTCTATATTTTTGAGTACTCATTTGGCAGATTCCTGTTTTGACAAATTTTCCCAAAAACTGGACTAAGTCGCCTAGCTTGGCTTATGTGTCCCAGTGAACATTTCCAATCAACTCTGTAGGATTCCAGAGCTTCTCTGCATCAGACTTCAAATTTCAAGTGCACCTCTCCAATCTTGTTCAATTATGTTATCATTTGCTTGCATTCTTAGGTGTTTTTACATACATCACTGTGTTTTCAAACACTTTGCTTTCTTAGGTTTAGCATTTATAATCATCTTTATTTTTCATTTTATTGCATTAGGACATTGTATTTAGGCATATTGCATCCATCCTTGCATTAATTTTGAGTGTAGACATTAGCATTTTGGGTCCATTTCTCTCCTTTTAGGTGAAAAATCCTAAAGTGCTAGAGCATCATGGATACCCAAAATCGGTGTCCACATTTATATAACTAGATTTATAAGTGATACATAAAATTGAAAATATATTATTCCAACATTCATATATTAATCAAATCTATCTATTTCATCAATAGTTTATCTAATCTAATTATATGGGTCTATTAATCTTAAAAAATCATAATACCATAATTTTAATACAATGTAAATATTAAAATATCATGTTTAATACATACAAAAAATAAGGTTTGTATCTTTATAGAATAAAGTATGAAGGAAATTTAGTAAAGTGTTGCACAAGTAGTAATATATATTTTCTCCTTAAAACTATAACTTCTCTTAGTAAGTAATGATGATCAACAAAAAGTGCCCACCTTTAAATGCTATTTGTGAATGATTCTAGAGGATAGAGTGAAAATGAGTGTACTAATGTGCTCATTCTTGTAGTAACCTTCTTGTAGTTTTTGGTACTAGTTAATTTAGTGCCTTTTTTGTTTATAACTAATTAAAGACACTTTAGATTGGATGTATTGTATGCCTTTATTGAGCTACAACATTGTCACTCTTGTGTCTTATTCCTTTCCCTTGTGTTAAATATTCAATCTTTACACTTGGTTGAGCTTCAATTCCATTTTGTGGTATCTTAATGAAAATTGTTAATCCCATTTGTCTTATGTGTGCACTTTATTTATATTTTGATGAATAATTCTTGTTGGAAACCACTTGTAACATAAGTGAGTCTTTTGTATTGGTGAGGTGATTGAATATTGACATTTTTTTATACATGAATGATATATAATTATATGTACTTGTGAATCCCTTTTATACATTTTATTTTCCTAATAATTATAACTATTTTAATTTATCATACCTAATTATCATTAATTCAATATAAATCAATTTATATTTAATTTTACACGCATATTTGATTAATTTAGATCAAACTTAGTGAGAATTTATTTGTCTTTACCTTTTATAATACTTGAACAGGCTATAAAGAAAAATTGTTGCCTAAAAGCCTTTCTAGACACAACTTTCCTATAAAATATTAAATAGATCAAACTCTCATAAAATTATAAAATATACTATGAATCTAAGTTTTTATCAAATAAATTTTACTAAATAGATCAATTTTAAATTTTGATATTTCTTTATGTTTATTTTATCTAATTTAAAAAGAAAATACAAGAATTTAGATATTTTTAATAACTATTATTTTGACTAGATCTATTTATATATTATTTTTAAAAATAATTTTAACTCTTTTAGAAAGAAGGTGAACCAAAAAGAATCATGTTCATGAATCAAATTATATATATACATATATATATATATATATATATATATATATATATATATATATATATATATATATATATATATATATATATATATATATATATATATATATTTTCAAATGAAATTATAAAAATAATTTTAATTCTTTTTAGAAAGAAGGTGTTCATGAATCAAATTATAAATATATATTACATGTTTTTTCAAATGAAATTATAAAAGTAATGATATTATTTATTTTATTTGTATACTAATTATTTAAATTTTTTTATACTATTATTTTTTAATGATAATGTAAGAAGAATTTTTAGAATTAAAATTTATTTTAAATATTATAATAATTGATTAAAAATTCTTAAAACCTTTAAACCAACTATATAATGTACTTTTAACCTGCATTAGCCTACCTTTCAATTACAATTATGATTATATTTTTTTAAAGTCTATCTTTATGTTTATAATTATGAACTTTCATAAAAATTAAGTGACATAAGAAAATAAATATTATTAAACATTTCAATATAAAATTTCACAATCAATTTAAAAGCCAAAAGTTGTGATTATTTATTTGACCATTTAACTGATTATGTCATGAAAAAGGCTAATAGATTTATATTGATCTATGTGTACTACAATTTAACTGGCTATGTCATGAATAAGGGTAATTGATTTAGATTGATCTTTGCGTAGTACTATATAATTGTTTATGTCATGAAGATTACCAATAGATTTAGATTGATCTCTGCGTAAAATTTCTCCGGCAAAACAGTTACCACTGTCGTAATTTATATTGCTATACCTGGAGGGAAATTTTTTGCTAGCATTACAATTCTAAATATATTAAATTTCTCAAACTGTTTGGCAAACATAGAACACTGAATCTCCTTCGTTCCATGCTCAAGATTATATAAACATTTTTTATTTGCTAAAAACTATTGCACCTCAGCTTATTTCGACTTGCTGGAACTAAAATAAAGCGACTAATATTCAGTAAGATAGATGTTGCAGTAGTTGGCGGTGCACTTAAACTCCTGCTATAGCGCGAAAGAGCACGAGCAAACCATAGGTGACTAACATGGCAAGCCATCCTCCAATCAAAACTCTCACGCTCCCTTTAACAATAGCAGAGCGACCAAAGTAAGCTCCAATCGCACCAAAGATGGTGAGCATCAAGCTTGGAACTCCAGCTGGCACGCTAGCCCGAGTTACGTAGTCAGTGATAAAGGCCGCAGAGATAAGAGGCAACAGTGCTCCCACAGAAAACGCAAAGGCCGATGCGCAAGCCGCCTGAATTGGGCTCGGAAGCTCCTCTTTTTCTTCTCTTGAAATCACCAATGGAGACGCAGGAGACATTGTGCTCATTCCCCCTCTACCTGAAAAGGGGGAACCTGAATATATAGCTCCCTTCGGTTCCCTTCATCGCTTTTTCCGCTTGCTTTTGTCTTTTCAGGTTGGAAAGTTCCGCATGAATTCGCCGATAGCCATGCTACATGCTCCCGCCGCCAGCGCCGCCAGCCCAGATATTTCCATTGTCTTTGCGTCGGCTTTCACCGCGCCCACGCCCATCATCAGCGACACGGTGGTGACCAGTCCGTCGTTTACTCCAAGGACCGCCGCCTGAAGCCACTGTGCTCTATTCTGATGACTCATATTTTTCTCATCTTCGTCCACTGGACAAGAAGACATGGTAATGAGAACGCTCGATTTTGGAGGATTTGGAACTGGCGATGCCCCAACAATTGCTGCTTCTTCCTTCATCATTCTCTTCAATTCTATGGAGTCTAACTGGAAACCAGACGGACTGGATGCTCTAGCGTCCATTTTAACCTAATTTTTCTCAGCCGTCCAACTATGTTTAGTATGGAGGGAAATTTTGAGAATGTTAAAATACAGCGTGTGTTGTCCACGCTCTGATAGACCTCCTTTTGTAGCACGCTGACCCTTTTCAGTAGCCAAAAAAGCGAACCTGATATTGACAGCCATTAGCAAGGAGTGTCAAACAGATAGACATTTGCTTCTGTTCACAAGAAATCTTAGCGTTATTGGATTTTACACGTCGACTGGGTGGTGGACTGCAAGTTTATTTTGTTAATGCGTGTGCCATGAGCGTGCCAGTCCAGTATTTAACTTTATTTTTATGGCAGTGGGAATAATGGATATACAATAACATTATTTTCTGATGTTTGCATGGAGCACGAATGCCAATCAGAAAATTACGCCATATAAAAACTCCCCACTACCTGGCTAGTGTATGGTTTTATTTTAAAAGAGAAGAGATGGTTGTTTTATAATACCTTGTTATTTATTGATGGTTTTTATTATATAGGATCATCTCCTATATTTATTCTATAGAAAAAATTCAATTTTTTTTACTCTGTATATATAATTTGAAGTTATAATTTAATAAAATATAAGGGAAAAAAAATGTTTGTAAAAATTATTGTTTGAAGTTAATTTTTGATATTATGTATTTTAGAATTATTTTATATCGATTAAATGTTGAATATTTCAGAATTTCAGTGATTTTTATACATTAAACATTAAAAAAATATATGATCATACATTGTAATTATGATTTCTCAAGGCAAAGAAAGTGTGAGGCATACAAGATTAAAATACACAAAAATAGTTCTTATACAATGAATCAATGAGTTTTTCCCTAGATTTATTTGATCTAATTCTTCACCCAACCTTACAAATAAACAAAAGCATTTTGTATTTTATTGAAGTTACATTACTTTTAAATTTCACTAATTATATAGAGTATGTCAAACAATATGTATTAATTTTTCTTTTTAAATTTAAGTACTATTTTAATATTATTGACAAACCACAAATAATTTTTAATAAAAATTAAAACTGAATAATATTGCAAAAACTTCAACGTTCGTGGGTTGTAGGATGTTCATTTTTCACCTAGTGGATAATTCAATAGTTATATGGGTGGCCTCCTCACTCCCTTTTAGAATTTTCCCTTTCATCCTATCTCTTGAGAGAATCCAAGTCACTAGAGGGTTCGCTTAATAAATCAAATACAAAGCACCTGCAATCATGGAGTACTCATAAATACCCCTAATTGCATTTTCATCTCTCAAATTTATATTTCTATATTCCCTATACACACTAGTATTATTAGAATATCTCCCCATTTTCACTAGGTATATGTACATATTTTAATTACCTTTTTATATCTCCTTGATATATCTACACACTACCCATGCCTATAACTAACTAAAAACGAGTTTTGATTTCCATCCCATACATTAAAGCTTTGGTACAAAAAAATGAGATGAGCTATGAGAAACATATATCACCTATTGGAAGTCTTTTTTTTTTAGGTGGTTCTAGAGATCAATATTTTAGGAGCCTTTTGATACAAAATAGACAGCATGGTTGAGTCTAGAAAGGCTAAGGAATTAAAATTTATGTATAATATGACATATTTTGGTGCAAGTAAACATTTTAAATGAAAAAATATATTTTTAGGCATTTTCATTGGTGATCCATACATTTATACAAATTTCTACTTTTATACTTGTATAGTCGTAAAATTGCACCCCTTGCAATTTCACATACATTTTTGTGTCTGCTTTAGTGTCCACTCCCTTAGCATTTTGAGTAGGCTCATTTTAGCCCCTGCATCAACCTCTTCCCTTCTCAGGATGCTCTAGCAACCCTTTCCAGCAGCTACCCTTGTGTGTCAGCTTTGCCTCAAACTTTGTCACTTTCTAGTTTTCATTGTTTTGTAGCATGATGTGTCCAGACACTAGCACGATGCATAGATGTTTGCACGACATGCTAGCATCCTGTGATTTTTTAGTGTTCAAACAACCATTTTCATGCATGTTTGCCACTTGTTAGCAAGTTTTATCGATGGTAACGGGTGGGAACACCTGAAAAAAGCTCAAGAAGCTTCTTCTCTCTCCTTAAATGTCATCTTTTCACCTCATTTGTAGGCTCTTCATCCTCTAAGTTCTTCCAAGTCTTGATAGCACTTCTCTACCTTCATTCTAGCTTTTAGCTTCACTCCATCACTTGCATAGCTTCATGCAGCTTATTGTAGCAGCTTCAAGCTCTCTCAAGCTCCTTTTACAACACTCTTTGTAACTCTATTTTCCTCATTTCATCCTTGTGAGCATCCTAGGATTCCATATCTCCTAACATTTGCATACTTTCTTTGTGATATGGGTTCGTCTCCTTGAGCGGGGATTGCTTTTATGACCTCTTTTGTGATACAAGTTCTCCTCCTTGAGCAGGGTTTCCTTTTATCACACACTTACTTGGTGGTGCAGGTTCTACTCCTAAGTGGGTTTTTCTTTCACCACATGCTTTGTTCATTCCACTCTTTCTCTCTATCTTCCTGGTTGTCCATGGGGGTGGGAACACCAAAACAGGGGTTTGACTAAGGAAAATCCCTATACAGCACCAACACTTTCTTCAGATATTACACTTGCAGGTTTTGAAGACATTTGTTTGGTGGAGGCTTCATCACTCGCGTGGTTGCAAGTATTTATTTCCTTTCTCCTCCTTATCTCTCTCATTTTTGTCTCACTTTATTTCAGTTTTATCGCATTCTTTCATTTTCCTTTATTCTGTAAATTCTCAATAATCAGATAGCTAGTAGTCATTTAGCCATTTTCTATGATAAACTTGTTCTCTATTCCGTATGAGATGCCAGCACGCCTCTGGGATGCCAGTGTGTCATTTTTTCATCCATATTCTGTGATGTTGTCCTTTGGTTGGGAGCTTGTCAATTTATCCAGAAAATCTTCATTACTTGCTCCTTTTGATTATAAAACTCTCACCGTTGTTCCATTGAGGTAGTTTAGAGAAGTTCACCTCATGAGGCTCTCTGAATGAAGAGAACTCATGAGTAGCGAATCCCCCTCTTCTACAATACTATAAATTAATTGTTGCACATGTTCAATTATATTAAAATTTAATTTAATTTAATTTATTTTTTCCTTCATAGAGGTTTAATCACCTTGATAAGATGCCTTCCCTCTTTATAGCCATAAGACAACATTGTTGATTCAAAAAGATGACTTAGAGAAAAAAATGTGAATAAGGTAGTTTTTGTAGGTTCTTACTATTAGAATTGTGAAACAGGCACAAAACCATGAGCCACATGATCAAACAACAAACAAAGACACCTTCCACACAAGAGATCTGCAAACAAGAATTGTTATATTCATAAACAAGGAAAAATTATAGAAGAAGCTTTCAAGAAGATATGAAAGCTCCAGATATTCCTTGTGAATAATATCAAAGAGATATTTACAATAAGGGTTGAATTCTTATAAGAGAAAAACCCTAAATGAGAAAGGGATCAGATCATGAAAAGTGTCAACATCACTTGAGATATGACATAATGATATAATATTAACTCAACTAATAAAGCATTCCTAAGTTTAGCTAAAGTGTTTGAGAATAAATTAGACTATTAATCAATTAAATATTAATTAATTATTAGCTAATGCATGATAACTCTAACACCCCCCATTAAGATGAACTTAGGGAGTAGCTAAAAACCCTAAAAGGAATGCATGATGGGTCCCGACAAACAAGGCCAAAAAGGTACCCATGTACAAATAGAAGATCTCTATAATGTGGAGAAATAGAGAAAACCACATGGGAAAAACTCTACTACAAAAAGAGATGAAATCCAAGTGAAGGATTGAAGAAGCCTCCAAACAAGGAAAGGTTGTCCCAAAAGATAAGAACAATGGAACATCCAGAAGAATGAAGAAAATGCAAACACTGCCGAAGGACTGCTGAAATGCTAAAAGAAGAACCTTCGGTGTAACATATAATGATAAGGATCAAGAAGACAAGAATCTATATGAGATCCCCCAATGACACTACTCGAATTGGATGGAAAACCAAGGAAAAATATCTCAAAATCGAAGATACAGATGGCACAAGTACCAATAGTTTGAAGAACTGATCAAATGAAAATGGAAGGTCACCTCCCGAAATAGGAATGGAAGAGTGTCCATATGGTAAGTGCTCCATCTCACTAAAATGCATGGGTAACTAGCCATTACATCCACCTAGTACATAGGAACAAATATTGTATACATAGTTCACTCTAACGAAACCAAGGAAGTAGTAGCACCAACAGTAGAAACCCCCCCATAATGCTGACAAGGGAGACATATGACAGGTACACTAAAACTAAATGCCTAAAAGTAGTGCATGAAGAGGATCCAAGAACATCTGAAGGAGCAATCATGAAAGTACAAGCAGATAGAAAGGATGTGAAAACAAAATTCACATATGCATGAGAAAGGTATGAAGGTAAACAAGGGAAAACATCAAACCCCATAACACTTTATATCATAGTGCGAGTACAATAAGACACAAAGTGATGTGCAAGATCCCATAATACAAGTGCAATATAAAGGCACTTTATCTCAGTGCATTTACAAATTGAGTACACACGTAAAAAAGATGTCTACAATGCCAAAACAGAATAGAATAATAGAAATACATATAGAATAGCCAAAAACAAGTCATCCCATGCAAAAAAAAAATTCCAAGAGCTAAAACATTGAAGTAATTTACTAGAGTGCGAAAACACAAAAATTTGAATAAAATATGGCTAGAGAATAATCTAGAAAAACTACATGGATGGAACTAAAGAGCTCTGAAAGATGGTTCCAACACCGCTGGGATCACGAAAAATGGAGAAACTGGTCAAAAGTTACAAGGTCAGGACTAAAAACAATACCTTTGAATTCAACTGACTATAGAATGCACCAAAAGCAAAATAGGCGATGAAACCCACACAACTGGAAATTTGACAAAGTTAGCTTTCCGACGATATCTTGTTTGCTAAAAAATGATACCGTATGCCCAAGTTATGGCGAAATGAAAAAAACCACTTTTAGGGCATAAAGGGGGTCAAAGAGGGCCAACCAGCAATCCATACTACTAACGTTAGCGGAATATTCCCTCTGCCTAGAAAAAAATCCGGTCCCTTGCAAAAATGTCGATTGACAAAATATTCCCCTACTCAATGGAATATTCTTAAAGATTCTCCACAAAAGAAATGGTTGATTATAAAAGCCTCCACCAGAAAAAATCGAACGCTGCCAAGAAATGCCAAAATTGTTCACCTAGAAATATGAACTGGCTGAGAAACATCAAAAAAAGTTGTCAGGAGGACACGCAGGTGTAGGCATCTATAGAAATCGCCAGAAAAGGAGAAACGACATCGGCAATAGAAGAGAAACCGGTTAGTGCTACAAGTTGTGGTACGGCATATGCAGTGCATTAAAGCCTGCACAGGCATTTTAAAAAACCATCCCTCTTTTGACTTATTTTCAAAAAAAAAAAAAAATGAAGCTTTTAAAAGCTTTTAAATTTTTTTATTTTTTTTTACAATTGAAAACTAGGGATTTTTTTTGCAGAATATATATATTTTTTCTTGTTATGAACTTCTACCTCGTAATGTGTGCAGGCTATCGTACGAGGCTGTATATAGCAAAAAAAAAATTGTCTCACAAGTCAACTGCTCAGATTTTGATGATTTCACAGTCATTCTTAGGGTTTTTGGCCACTGCAAACACAATGGTGAGGTTTGTTTGGGCTCAAAATACCCCAAAAAATTAGGCACTCCCTAGATCTAACAAAAATAGCCCTTTCTTTAAACCTTCACAGATTTGACAAATGAAATTGAAATCAGGCAAAACAAAAGCCAAATTTGACTTTCTCAATAGTTCTGGATCTAATGGCGAGGTCCTTTTCACACAAAAATGCACTGAACAAATTCCCACCTCCAAAATATTCAAAACAAACAAAGGGGATTCAAATCTAAAGCCTACAACCCTTGTTGAAGAAGAAAACCTCATAAATCGAGAAGGGGTTCGATGAATCCATGCTCTAATACCATGTTAGAATTGTGAAACAAGCACAAAACCATGAGCCGTAGGATCAAACAACAAACTAATACACCTTCCATGCAAGAGATCTACAAACAAGAATTGCTATATTTATCAACAAGAAAAATTTACAGAAGAATCTTTCAAGAAGATATGAAAGCCGTGATATTTCACATGAATAATATCTGAGAGATATTTACAATAAGGGTTGAATGCTTATAAGAGCAAAGCCCTAAATGAGAAAGGGATCAAATCATGAAAAGTGTCAACATCACCTGAGATGTGACATAACACGATCTAATATTAACTCAACTAATAAAGCATTCCTAAGTTTAGCTAAAGTGTGTGAGAATAAATTAGACTAATAATAAATTAAATATTAATAAATTATTAGCTAATGCATGATAACTCTAACAATTACCAAGTATTCATGTATAATTATTTAAAGTTTGACCTTTATTTTAAATCTTTAAATACACATTAATTTTTAAATGAAAATGAAATTCAATCAATTTTAAAAAATTACACGGAAAATTTTGAAGAATACTGTGATGAAATTTATTTTTCTATATGTTAACATTTTTCTAATTTTTTAGGGATTTAAATTTCATTTTTAATATATTTTTCTTATAGAAAATCATGCGTCCAAAACTTTGATATGTGAAAACTACTCTAAAAATCTTACAGTAGTGTCTCGCACAAGCCAAATAATAAAAATTAAAAACTTGTTTAATCCTATGGTTCTATGGAATGAGTTAAAGAAGACTTGTTTATACACAATTTTAAATTTTTTCTCTTGTCTATTTTGTGTACTTTATAATAATTACTTGTAAGATTAAAATGCATCTTCACATTTTGATTTAGTTAATTAATAAATAAAAATATTTTATTTCCAAAGAAGTAAGTGTGTATGCTCTTCTCTCACATGATTTGTATGATCTTAACACTAAAAATGCCCACTTGTTAGGAAGTTTTTGTTTAGGAGGTTTGCCTTGGATTTCATCACTAAGGGGGGTGAACTCAACTCATATGTTCTCATTGATTATATAGAGTAGGGGTGAATCAAAATAAACACCTCTTGGAAGTTGAAATCATGTCATTCAAAATAATGCCCCAAAAAATGTATACCTTCAAAAAGTGAAGGAGAAGGGTCACCCTCTTTCTACGAATTTTTTTGGTATTATTTATTTTATTTTCATGGATTAAGCATCATGTTCTCTTTCAATATACCAAGGATACACATTGACACTCATATATCCTATTTAAGACCTTTGACCATCCTTCCTTGTAATGTATTGGATATTGATTAGGCCTAGGAAGCTAAGAAAAATGTGTTTTCAAAGGGGAGAGTTAGAGCTAACTTTGTGTTGAAGTTAATGATTGAACTCTATAGCACCCAAAAATCACCTATAAGAAATTATCCTATCATAAATGAGAGATCAAAGAAAGATTGTGTTCTCAACAACCTAAGAAATTATATTAATATAATAACTTGAATGAATATTACAATGAAGGTACATTCTTATAAAAGCATTAAAAAGAAAACCCTAGATGATTATTGATTAGATTGTGATAAGTGCTCTAATCTCATGCAATGAGTAGAATTTTCTTATATTAGCTCAAACTAATTAATAAAAAATTAACTCCTAATTTTATCTTAAGTAATTAAAGTAAAAAAGCATATAATATTTAATTAATGATCAATTAATTATCAGATAATGAATTATTTACTCTGACACCCCCCTTGAGATCAACTTAGGGAGAAACTAAACAACTAATAAAGGAAGCAAAATGGGCTCTAGCTACAAGGCTTGATGAGGTACCCATGAACAAGCAACTAAAATCTCTCATAACTGGAGAAAAGAAGAAAACCTCATGGGAAAAACTCCTCTCCAAAAGAGAGATAGATGAAATGAAATTGTACATGTGACAAAGAAAAGGAGGACTCAAAATGTCCCTCCAAGTGTTACATTGGTCACATAAGTACAATCAAGATCCCCCAAGAAAAGAGAAAGGTTGAGACAATGAATCCCCCTAAAAGGAAGAAGGTCCTCTACTGAAACTAAATCCATGATGAAGGATTCTGAAGATGATCCAAAAAGAACAAACATTGTTCCTCCCATTAGGAAGAAACACATCCAATGGTGCACGAAGGAGAAACTCTCTTAGGAGAAATGATTGCATGATGGATGCCATGGAAGAATGAACAAGGGTCCGCGTATTTGAATCAAATGAACGTAATTGAAACAACTATGAAGATGCTTATAGAAAAACCTCCAAAGGAAATTTTGATGTAATGACTAGTGGGTCACATCTATCATAAAAGAGGAATTGGATATCCTCAAGTGTGTCCCCAATATTGGCAATGTGTGACTCAATGAATAACTCTGTAATTTTTGGCAATTAGTCATCCCACAAAGTTGAAACTAAAAGACTAAAAATATCGTATTGAAAAGAATTGAACTCTAAAAATGAAATAGATGTAGGAGGAAGCTTAGCACAATTCTCATGAACTAGAGTATATGATGGAATTACACATAGATTCAAGTGACCAAACTACTCCTTAGATATCTAAACTCTAGATGCATGAAAGTGATAATCAGTCGATGATAGTGCTTCCCCATTTGGAGAAAAATGAGAGAAGGAATACAATAAGGATGCATGATCTTCTATACAATAATATCTCTACTATGCGGGTCTCTAATAAGAACTAAATAAGGTGTGAAATCTACAATCCTACCTACCCCACTATGTACAATCTAATATATGGAAAGGAGACTAGAAGATAATGAAGGGACACAAAGTACATCGTGAAATGTACCATCACCAACATATATGGATTTTTTCTTAGTAAGACTCATATAATTTTTATTTCCCATTAAAATTTTTGGCAATATGCAAGGATCATACAAAGAGTCTAACATACCTGAAGATGCAACCATATGATGTGAGGATCCTAAATCAAGAAGTCATCTATTGGACCAAATATTGGTGGATGCAAAGAGAAGATGGCCTTTCATCTTGTCCACTCCATGTGCCATTATGGATGACCTTGATTGTGAAGGTATTATAGTAGAAGAAGAGGATGAAGGAAATTGAATTGTTCTTCTATAGAAGATGCTTCAACTCATCAAACTACTTTACATAACATTGATTCTCATCATGTCCTATCTTTGTGAAAAATGCACATTTTCATCAATCATTCTTAGATGAGGAAGAAGAATCTAAGGTATCATGCCATTATGATTCTTGAATTTTGCTTAATATACTTGGAATCCTTTTGTTTTGGTTTCTTTCCTTTATTATTTTAAGTCATTAGACCTTTAGTGCCTAGTGATGCAATAAGAGCCTTTGATGTGGAAGACTTCAATGAGCCCATTTCTACCAACTTTTCCTACTGTCAAGTGAATAATGTAGAAAAATCATCAAGTGAAGGCATAGTGAATCTAGAAGCAAGTGTATCTTTCATGGCATGAAAGGTAAAAACAAAAATTGAATAATTAGAACCAAGCTTAGCAAGGATGGAAAGAATCAATTGAGTATCCTCCTTCTAAATACCACACTATGTCAACTACAATCTAAGAGACTTGAGTTTGGTGAAGAAGTCCTAAATGCTATCAAAATATCAAGGATCCAAGCTGATAAGCTCATTATCCAACTAAAAACCTCTCATAGTATCCTACTTCCCAAACAAGGATACTAATTAAGTCCATAGTTGATTGGGTGTGGTGCATGATTCAACATGAAAGATAGGATCGGGAGACATATACATACATAATTTCCCAAAATCTTGATCACCCCTATTAAACCACTTTCTCTTCTTAGCAAAAAATTGAGGTTAAATTTTTGTACCCATGGTCCTTCTATATAGTCCTAATTTCTTCAAGTGTATCTCCATTTGCGATTTCCAATTATAGTAGTTGTACAGAGTAACTTGATGGAGTTTCACTTGATATGTGATTTGTTTCTTCAAAGGAAGATCTTCTCAAGAATATGTTGAGATTATGGATGCACAGTCCCTGAAGCTCCAGAATCTTCAATAAATGACCTTTGCCATGAAAGATAATCAACCAAAAAGGAAAGTGTTGCAACAATGGAATGCTGAATAAAGATTCTATATTGATATGATATGATGATAATGAAGAAAGTGTCTGATTATATAGGAAAGAAGGAAAACCTAAGATGCAAGAGATGTTGCCATGTTTCATGATCTAACAACATGTGACAACGTGTGAACCCTATCTAGAAAATTATTAAATGTTGAGATAAGTTCTAGAAGGACAACACATCTTCTAGAAGGAATCTTATCCCTACAAACAAGGAAGGGGATATTACCCCATTTATTAAATGATTTATTAAAATGCAACCTAGGACTAAATGATATATGACCTAAGTTAACTTATGCTAGTGTAATAATTTATTTAATAACACTAACACCCCCCCATAAGTTCAACTTAGGGAGGAAAATGCAATGATTATGCAAAGATGATGATCGATGATGATGGGTCCCGGCTACGAGGCCATGTTAGGTACCCATGTACATGATAAAGATGCAGAAAATATCCCACAACTAGAGAAAATGGGAAAACCCAATGGGAACAAAACCCCTCTCCAAAAAGGAGATGAAAATGCAAAGATGTTAGATAGGATGGGAAGGATGGAGGACTCCCAAATACCCCCCAAGTACACCATTTGTCACATGGATACAACACAATCAATAGCCCCCCATAGGAGGGAAAGAGAGACACTATATAGCTCCCCCATAACATGAGATTACCTACAAAAATGGTAAGTGACTGAAGATAGAATGTGATCCAATGTCGACAAACAACTTGTCTCCCTTTTGGAAGAAAAAAAACCAAGTGCAAGTGTAGAGATGCTTCCCATTCTGGATAGGAATTGAAGGAAGGAAGGATGAAGGTGGATTTTGATTATGTCTCTGAACTCTACTCAAATGTATCCTTTCTTGAAGATGAAGATGCCACAATCAATGAAGAGGATGAAAAAATAGGACGATGTGAAAACTAATGTTGAACAATATCCAAAGACAACAATGGAATGAATATGATGAATATGATGGATGTGATGGAGACTTCATAGCCCCCCTTGAATGAAGTGTCCTCAAAACCACTGAAAGAATTTTGAAGCCAATCCAATGGTAGATCTTGAAGAAACCTCAAATCCTGAATGGAATGATAGGGAAGAAGTATCATACATGAAATATCTGAAGAGAAACCAAGTGTCTCCAAGATAGTCTCTAGATTCCCAATCAAGGTCAAGAAAAAGGGATGAGGAGACTCAAGAGAACTCTCTAAAGTGGAATTTGAATAGAGGAGTGATACCCCCTCAAGAATGTCCTCCAAACCTATAGAAGTAGCCAAGTTGGTGATACCTGAAACAAAGCCATCCTGTGATATCAAGTCTGGAAAACTGAAGGTGTCCTGATGAATGATGATGGTGGAAGCCTCAATCAATGAATCTGGACAAGGAATCACTAAATTTTAAGGGATACCAATTGTATATGATGGAGAAGAAGCACCTGAAGGAACCTTATCAACCTCTTCAAAAGATTCAAAGCAATCAACTTCCTGCACAACAATATCATCATGGGGTACTTGATCTGAAGAATGACATTCTGAATCATGACCATCAGGGAATGGTGGAGAATCTAAATCTCCATATATCTCCCAAAGCTTAGCCCAAAGGATATGAGGACAATCACAATGATCAGTAGATCTCAAAACATCACAATCAACTTACATAGAAATGATCTCCAAGATAGTGTATATGCAACAACTCCAAGCAAGTTCATGAATAACTTCACTTGGATGAGGAACTATACCATATAGATGAGGCAATAATTCAAGTGATTGGAGATTGTGGATGATCCCATCCCACCATTGTGAATAGTTTCCCTTGTGCAACATAGTTAGAGAAGGAGTATATGCAATCCCCATAATGAACTTTCTCCAAAAAACACAAAAACAATGACCTTCAACAACAAATAGAAGCTTCTAAAGATGATGTACAACTGAAGTGATGCTACCCGAATCAAAAAATATTTTCCCAAGCTTCAGGATGTCCAGGTTATTGAACAAATGCACCAAATTGAAAAAATCAATGCAAGAGTACATGGAGTTGAAACTGATCAAGGGGTCTAGACTAATGAAAAAAGCTCTAAAAATTCTTCTTGATGCTATTGGAATCACTGAAATCTGACAATCTGATGAGAAGATATGAGCATTCAAGTCAAAAAATGTAGGGTTGACTTTAGTTGAGTGTAGAAATTTTTGCAAGGAAAATTTTGTAGAACTGATTGCACCACTGAATAGTGTTCTAAATTCTCTTTCCGTTGGTATATCATTTACAAATTTTTGATACTGTGGTGCAAAGATATGGCCATCAGAAGAAAAACTGTTGGATGGTATATGGAAAGCAAATTATGTGCAAAAAAAAGCACCTTAGGGAAAAAAAAAATAGTCCCCAGTCGCTAATATGGCTAGGGGTCTATCGACAATTTAAAAAAAATCTCACAACTGGATGAGCAGTGGTGAAGCGGTTGTGGAGCGGCGGTCAAGCGGCACAACCGGGATGCAGGCGATGCCACTTCCTTTCGTGGACCCCTTAGACATTGATGGGACCAAGATCTTCGACGTGAGGGCTTAGTTGAAGGATGGCCGGGAATCAAACACCAGTAATAGAATGTAGTGGTCGGGGTGCCGGAGATGGGTGAGGCTGGGGTCGGATGGATGATGCAGGAAAAGTGACCACCGTTGTGTGGAGGATCTGGCAATGGTGATGCCAGATGATGTTGGTGATGTGACAGGGCCAACCACAAGTCGGTCTGCAGACTACCGACAAGTAATTTTGAATATTGCAATAAATATGCAATTCAAAATTAAAAGAAATCTCGATAAAATAAAATTAAATCTGTTGAAATATTAATGAATGCCAAATGAAATAAAAATCAAACCAAACTATAGTCCACGGAAAAAATAATTATGCTGACTGCACATTAAAATTGTAGTTCGCCCACTGCAAAATTTTAATTTTTGCCAATACTATAGAAAAAATTGCCCAAAATAGCCAATAATTTCCAATTTTTCTAAATAAAAAATTCCTGTGAAGAGGACTGAGAGGGGAGAGTTTTTTCTGCAGATGTGTACGGATAGTACAAAAAATGCAAATCCTAGATTATACCTCAGAGGCTCCCAGATGATATAACTCTGATTTTGACAAATGAGCAGGCAATCTATGGGTTTTTGAGGCCTTTTGGATGCAATGGAGAGGTGAGAGAGAGCCTGATGTGCACTAGAAATCATGGTGCCTAGGTAGAACCAACTAGCCTACAACATAAACTCCAAGCCTGCAAGAATCTTGCACTCCAACTTCCTGGATCAAGGGTTGATGTTTCACTGGACAAGCTTTGATACCATGTTGAGATTATGGATGCACAGTCCCTAAAGCTCTGGAATCTTCAATAAAGGACCTTTTCCATGAAAGATAATCAACCACAAAGGACAGTGTTGCAACAATGGAATGTTGAATAAAGATTATATATTGATATGATATGATATGATGATAATGAACAAAGTGCTTGATTATAGAGGCAAGAAGGAAAACCTAAGGTGCAAGAGATATTGCCATGTGTCATGATCTAACAACATGTGACAACATGTGAACCCTATCTATAAAATTATTAAATGTTGTCAAGATAAGTTCTAGAAGGACAACACATCTTCTAGAAGGAATCTTATCCCTACAAACAAGGAAGGGGATATTAGCCCATTTATTAAATGATTTATTAAAATACAACCTAGGACTAAATGATATATGACCTAAGTTAACTTATGCTAGTGTAATAATTAATTTAATTACACTAACATAATATATATTTGTTTTCTAATCAACAATTTTAATTATGTAAGCCTTAAGGGGGGTCCCTTGGCAAGGTGAATTTTGAGGTTTTTATGATACATTTGCAAGAGCAATGTAATAACAGTGGAATGTTAGCGTATTTCATTATATAAGTGGTGATAACATGGTTGCAAGTGTATGTAGTTAAACTATTTTAACTACTTCCTTCTTCCTTTGTATAAATGTATATCATGATCATCATATAAAAAATTGAGCTTGATATCTCTTCAAACACTAGCCTTGTTGATCAATCAAAATTTGACCCTTATGACAAAAATCTTCTTACAAATAGCTATAGCCATTATACCTAGGTCAAGTATCAAGAAAAAAATACAACATGAGGCTATAAATGAGCAATGATACATTGTAATGTATCCTATGTATGATGAAAGTGATACTATCCTTGTTGACCAATCAAAATATGGCCCTTAAGATGATAATGATAGTCTTATGGATTAATTTTGATACCTTCAATCCTTAGATTCCATGTCCTTTAGCAAGTTATCCATAAGCTTTAATTGTCCATCCATCAATCCCTAATAACAAGAGATAACTAGAACAAGCCATATTAGTAATCCCCAACAAACATACATTGGTTATCCTTATCCTACCTAAATGACAAGAAAAACACACCTATTTTCCAACACTTACTTCAACCACAAACGATCTCCCTAATCCCTATCTCCCATATCAGAAATCCTCATCCCTATCACCAAACCAAGAAATCCTTGTAGCCTTCACATCCTATCCTAATTTTTAAACCTCTAAATTATTTCAATCTGATCAATCTCTATAAATATTAATCTCCAATATATAAACATGGTTATGCCATTCCACCACATCATTAATATGAAACGATACAAACATATTGTTGAATATGTATTCCTTAATATCAAAGCCCTCACATACCTCAAATTCGATAATTACAATATCTAATAAATTAAAATATTCTCATCCAATTAATGTGCAAAAATTTAAAAAGTCCCTCACATTCTAATTTCCATCAACTCAAAATTCTATTCATCTATCCTTTCATCTAAGAAAATACATATGTGTCAAGAAATTGCTCAAAATTATGTGTGTGCATAATTTTGAGAAATTAGACAAGTGGATAAAGAATCTCTTGTGGATCATAATAACATTCCAAATAATGAAGTGAAAAAGTGTATGTCCAAGGATAAAGTTCCAATATCCTATCAATGACCTCTTTTGTCAAGTTAGGCTTTTGTATAGATAAGAAAATTATAAAAAAAAAAGATTATTTTTTACTACACAATAATGGTTTAGAATCTTGCTTCTAAAAAAAATACCATTGTAAATAGAATCTATCACAACATGCAGTACCAAGGAAAAGGATTAGGCATGCAAGAAAAAGGTATCAAATTAGAACTAGCACAATTTTACATGAATCCTAAGTATTGATGTCTTGCATATTGATTGATCAACAAACCTAATAGTGTTTGTAGTATCTCATTGATATTGGGGGTAGTTCCATCCAATGTAAGCATTAAAATAGGGGTCATGTGTAGTCCTTACCTTAAGGTTGCTAACAACACTCATCACATCCACACCTTAAACCATCACTTTAATTCATTAAACGCACTAATTGGGACCAACAAAAATAATCCTTACAAAGTAAAATATGAAAACCAAATGTGGAAATCCATTGAATCTAAAAATTAAAGCAGAGACACGAAGTCAAAATGAATCTAGGTAAAGAAAATTAGATCAAGCAAAGAAAATAATCAAAATTCAACAGTCAATCAAAATTGGAGCCATAAGAAAAATCCCTCTTGCATATAATAGTTCCCTACCTTCTTCAAATGTTTATTAATACTTCACACAAAGCATATAAAATCATTAGTCATAAAATCAACCCCAACTCAACGTAAAAACTCCATCACCCCTCATCCCAAGTTTAGTAAATAAAAAATATTAAATCCAAAAATCCAAATAATCCATCTATGTCTAGCATCACCCTTCATAATCCAATATCTCATCTTAAATCTAAAAATCCTAACTCACAAATCTATATCACATCCTAGAAATAATGCTTTATCATAAGGACTCTAATGCCACTCTATTAGGATGTGTGCATTCAAATTAATCCAACCCCAATATCAATAAGTAATATAATAACATCCATGGGTTGTATGCAAGAGTTGTGACCCTAATAACACAACTCCTTTATGTAGGTTAGTATTGGTAGATCATAACACAAGAATATACATAAACAACATCAAAAGGACCAAAATGGTTAATAATCATTTGGAGATCAATTCCATTCAAAAATAGGAAAAAAATTAAAAATATTTCAAAAATTAAAAAAAAAAATAAAGAGAAAATAATCATTTATATGTTGCCTCAAGACCGTGCTAAAAATCTGGAAAATAAATATCATGTCTAAAAACAAAATTATTTGATACATAATATTTTTGATACATAAATTCTAGTTGAAAATGAGTTAGTGTTGATAGAGTGAAATTTAAAATTTGAATAAAATCCACAAGTTAGTAAACTATCCTAGATCATTTTCATGCTTATATAGATTTAGCTTAAGAATAAACACTTATAATTTGAGAGCTATAAAATGTCCTAGTATGGGTTAAGATTTGTTTGTAAGAGTAAATTCATAATATTATTCAATGAATGAGCTAAACAATTTCAAATCACATAGTCTAGGCACTCATGTAATGTGCTATAAATAAAGGGTTAAATTGCAAGGTGTACCCTTTTTATTGTTATATTTTCCAAAAAAAATCATTTGAATAACATAAAAAATAATATCAACTTAGAAGAATAAATAATACAAAATTAACTTAAGAAGAATAGTAGAAGCAATGATATAGATTGCACTTGTGAACTACAAATAAAATTTGTGAATGATTAATAAAATAATACTCTTTTAATTTATATTTTTCATAAAGACATACATACAAAATTAAGGAAATATATAATCATTGCAAAAACATCAATCATGATAACATGATAACGTGGATAAATAAAATGAGTATAAGCATTAGGGGGTGAGTATGAAGTACACAGATGATAAACCTAATTAATGATTAATATAAAGCACAATCCAAAGGATAAGTAATACCACCACCTTTTCCCCCATTTTGGAATATCATGAGTGTGTAGCTTGTGAAAAAGAAATGAAAATATTTCTCCATATGTCAAGAACAAATGAAATGCATAGGGGAATATTAAATAACATGTGTATATAAGAACTAGAGATTTTTATCAAATGAACCACACAATGTATCATTTAGATTACTACCCCAATTATATATATCCCTTTGATATAATGATTTTTCGGAGAAGTTTGTTCCACACATTTTTCTCTATGAACAAAGGTGGCATTAATGGATGGATTTTTGTATTCAATTGAGGTAGACTCACCTATTCTTTCTTGTGATACATATCTTGAGATATCTCTCTCCTGTGTAAAATTCGTCTCCCTTTAATTTTCCATACATTTATAATCATAACACCATATATTTTTTCATTCATAAACATTTGTATATATACCTTATCTAACTCTTCACTATTTGTATCACATGATGTGTTACATGTATATGCATTTTTTCTCATAAAAAAATAGTTTCCTTTACATGAGACTTGGCATAACCATCCCTATCATAATGAGGTCATAAATTATACATCCATAACCATTAGTATCTTCAACGTGTATCACCTTCTTGTCAATAAGATCTTGAATTGTATCTTGAGCTTTATAAATCTACTCATCAACATTCATAATTTTGATAATAGAACTACCATATAATCATTTGACATATGCACATATATAAGAATAGAAATTTTAGGACGCAACTTGAGAGATTGAGTGTGATTAAAATATAGTTTTATTTTTTAGCAATACTAACAAATTATTAAAAGTACAAATATTATTAAACCTCTCAATATATAACTTCACAATAAATTATATTTTTTTGTTTTACAATTTAATTAGTTATTTCTAAATTCATCTCGATCTTTATGTACTACAATTTAATTTGTTAATGTCATAAAATAAGGTATAAGATTTACATTGATCTTTGTGTACTACCATTTAATTGGTAATTTCATGAAGAACGCTAATAGATTAAGATTGATCTCTGCGTACAATTTTTCATGTAAAGCAGTCACCACTTTCGTGATTTATATTGCTATAACCAGAGGTACAAATTTTGATAGAATTACAATTCTAAAAATAAAAATAAAACCAAACTGTTGGGGAATCATGGAACACTGAATCTCCCTCCAACCAAGTTAGGGATAAGACTTTCTTTTGGAAAAATATTGCAGCGTTCCATGCTCGAGATTACTTATTTGCGAAAAAACATTCCACCTAAGCTTATTACGACACTCAAATCTATGGCTTACAGGAACTAAAATCAAGGAAGTAATATTCAGTACGATACTCGTTGTAGTAATCGACAGTGTACTTAAACTCCTGCCGTAGCGCGAAAGAACCTGAGCAAACCGTAGGTAACTAACATGGCAAGCCATCCTCCAATCAGAACTCTCACGCTCCCTTTAACAATAGAAGAGCGCCCAAAGTAAGCTCCAATGGCGCCAAACATGATGAGCGTCAAGCTGGAAACACCAGCCAAGACGCTAACCCGAATTATGTAGTCAGTGATAAAGGCGGCGGAGATAAGAGGCAACAGTGCTCCCACAGAAAACGCAAGGGCCGATGCGCAAGCCGCCTGAACTGGGCTAGGAAGCCCCTCTTTTTCTTCTCTTGAAATAACCAACGGAGACGCAGGAAGCATTGCGCTCAGTCCCCCTCTACCTGAAAAGGGGGAACCTGAATAGCTCGCTTGTTCGGTTCCTTTCATCGCTTTTTCCGCTTGCTTTTGTCTCTTCAGGTTGGAAAGCTCCGCGTCGCGCTGTGTTTGCACGGAAATGAATTCGCCAATAGCCATGCTACACGCTCCTGCCACCAGCGCCGCCAGCCCAGATATCACCATTGTCTTTGCGTCTGTTTTCACCGCACCCACGCCCATCATCAGCGACGCGGTGGTGACCAGACCGTCGTTTGCTCCAAGGACAGCTGCCCGAAGCCACTGTGCTCTATTCTGATGATCCAGATTGTTCTCATCTTCATCCTCTGGACAAGAAGACATGGTAATGAGAACACTTGATTTTGGAGGATTTTGATGTGGCGATGCCTCCGCAATTGCTTCTCCTTCCTTCATCATTCTCTTCAATTCTATGGAGTCCAATTGGAAACCAAACGGGCTGGATGCTCTAGCGTCCATTTTCACTTGGTTTCTCTCAGCCGTCCAACTAAGTTTAGTATGAAGGGAAATTTTGAGAGTGTTAAAACACAGCGTGTGTTGTCCACGCTCTGATAGACCTCCTTTTGTAGCACACTGACCCTTTTCAGTAGCCAAAAGGGCGAACCTGATATTGACAGCCATTAGTAAGGAGTGTCGAACAGATAGACATTTGCTTCTATTCACAACTAATCTTTTGTATTTTACTGGTTATACACGTCGACTCTGTGGTAGGCTATATGCATTTATTTTGTTAATGCGTGTGCCATGAGCGTGCCGGTCCATTATTTTTCTTTCTTTTTAAATGGCAGTGGGATTAGTGGATATATAATATCATTATTTTCTGATGTATTTAAACAAGCATATGGCAAGTTTGCTTGAAGCACGAACTCCAACGAGACAATCACGCCATATAAAAATTCCCCATTACCTGGCCAGCATACAATTTTATTTTAAAAGGAAGAAAATGCTGTTTTATAGCTCATTATTTATAGATGGTTTATATTATATAGGATTATCTCCTATATTATTATATAAAAGACATTTAATTGTTAGATAAGTTTAATAAGATTTCGATATATTAATAGAAATTAACAAAAAAAAAAAAAAAAGATTGTGTAGATGTGGTTTAGCATGTTTATTCTCACTTAGTAGATAGGTCAATAGTTATATGGGTGGTCTCTTGATTTCGTTTTTAAATTTGACCTTTCATCCTATCTCTTGAGAGAATCTAAATTGCTAGTCTGTTCACTTAATAAACCAATTACATGGTCTAATTGCATTTCTACCTCTCAAATTTGTATTTTTATATTCTGTATATATACACTAGTATAATTCAAACACAACAATATTTTCACTAGGTATCATATGAACATATTTTTTTATTACATTTTTCATATCTCCTTATTATATCTACACACTACTCACATCTACAACTAACTCAAAGCTAGTTTTTATTTTCATCCCTCACATTAAAGCCTTGGCACAAAAATCAAGATGAGTTATGACAAATATATCATTGTACATAAATATTTGATTTAAAAGAACTTATACATCTCAATCTTCAAACCATTTCTATAATAGCTATAACAATGAATGCCCCTAATAATAATTGTTATTATAATATACATATTAACAAAAACTATAATGGAAGGGTTTTAAAGATACCCAATGATTATTTTAGTAGAAGTATGGCAATGCCAAAATATGTCCAATAACTACTTTTAGAAATTTGGGTAGAACTATACTAAACTTGAATCACCTTAGTGTAACCATTATTTTCTTTGTTAAGTGTATTAAATTTGGGATCAAGAAAGCACCCCTAGGATTAAGAGGCATTGCATCAATACAACTCTATGTGATGCAAAAACGGGTAGCTTCATGAACCTAATAAGACTAACATAGTGAATGGATTTTTTTTATTTACATATGTAAAGTGATATATAGAGTCTTTGGAGTTCCACTTATAAAAACCTCACGTAAAAATCCCCACCAAGGACCCATGGGACATTAGCCTAGAAAACACGTGCATAATTTTTATTTATTTTTAAATAAAGAATGTAATACTTATAAATCAATGGTGTCACTAAGAATGTTGATATACTAACAAGATGGCACTATTGCCTAAACAATGTGACACTAATGAAAGAATATAACACTAACCAACCAACCTATTTTATAAGTGGTGCAACCACCAACAAGGGCCTTTGATATAGGGGTTAAACCCCTACAAGACTTGACCATCCTAGGGGAAACAAAATCCCTAACATGAGATGCAACAATGGAACGATTCGTGTGAAGGCATGTTATCCAAGGAAAAAAATTTGCACAAATCCTCAACAATGAAACTTATCAACATGATAGAAAATTTAGGCGACTCGCAATACTATGGGGAACAACTTTTGTGCAAATTATTTTCCCAAAAAAGTCTAGGAATATTTGTTGTTTGATTTTTGGAGGGTCTATAGTGCCCCAGAAGGACAACTTGACACTCCAAGATGACTCTAGTACCCAAGTGGGACACTAGCACCTAGGTGGGGCACTAATATCTAAGCATAGGTTTCCTAGATAGGAACATTTTCCCTATTTTGGCACCAAAGTCCAAGATAAGTTTGGTAGTCTTGATTCTAACAATGGATTTATAGTCAATGAGAAAACCTAAGCTAGGGTTTGATCCTTATGACATGAAAACACTCAAGAACTACCTAAGAAAACATACAATAAAAATTAGACTCTAAAATGTCAAAAAATGACTCAATCTTCCTAGTGATCTTAGACCCTCAGGTCACAAGACACTTTTACCCATGAAGGAGATGATTCCCAAGGGGTTGGAGAGCCTCTAAGGCTCCAACACAAGATTTAAAACAAGAAAAACAAAGGGAAAGTGTATTTGAAACCTTACATCCACTCCAAGAGCACTCAAGGGACCCTAAATAGCTCCTTCAAAATGAGGCAGTGCTTTAGAATGAACATTCCTAAGGTTTCATAACCGACTTAGCGATTTCATTGATAATATTTATATTCTCTAAAATTGATACTCATTTTAAAACCAAATAAAAATGCTCTCAGTTCATTTTTGCCAACATGAAATTTTTTAAGAGTATACAACATAGCATGCATGCTCGACTTTTTTGAAAACAAAGGGGTAAAAACTTTATTAGAAATCAGAAAAGAGCATTACAATAATAACCAAGGGACCCAGCCCCAGAAAACAAGGCGAAAATCCCACAGCATAAAACAACATCAACTATCCCCATGTGTCCTCCTATCCTCCTCCAAGAACCGGTCTAAATCCAGATGCAGCTCAAGGTTAACCTGATCCCAATCCTCAACCTTCCAACCACTATCATGCTCAGAGGCCCATTTGGCCAAGTAGTCAGTAGCACGATTCCACTCCCTCGGGATGTGAACAAAGGATGCCTCCTCCATCCAAGAACTAACCTGAAGAATCTGCTGAACCACCAAAGCCAACTGCCAATTTATATTAGATATCTTTCGCTCATTCAAGAGATTAATCAAAATCTGTGAATCAGCTTCACATATAACCTTTCTCCGTCCCAAAGCAAGGGCCCTCTCAATAGCATGAAGAAGTGTCAGACCCTCCATGAAGTTAACAGTCTTCACCCCCTCATGTATAGAGAACAGAAAAAACACCGACCCAGCTGAGTCCCTGCCAACCCCACCAATTCCAGCAGGCCCAGGATTTCCCCTAGAAGAACCATCAGTATTGATCTTTAAAAATCCATTGGGAGGAGATAACCACCTTCCAACCCATTGAACCCTCTTTTTCCCATGCCTACAGTTCCTGGAACTAACAAAAGATGAATGAATTTCTTGAAGACCCAGTTTGGCCACCAACTCAGCATCACCTCTCTCCAAGGGGAAAACCACATCACATTTAGCTAAAACAGACTCCTGCACCATTCCTAGCATACGCATCCAAACTTGCCGACCCACCAACTTCTGATCATGAAAAATTTGGCAGTTCCATTCCAGCCAAATCTGCCAAAGCGGAAAGGTAGGGCCCACGAACCAAACTTCTTGCAAAAAGGAAGCCATAGAAGGAGGTCTTCCCATACTATCCCAGAATTCAACCAAAGAGCATGCATGAATACAAGGAAGCTTCCACACCTCCCACCACCAATGCCAAAGCTGCACAACAAAGGGGCACCGGAAGAACAAATGCGAAGAATCCTCTTCCGCTCCCCCACACAAAACACAAATTGAAGGTCCTTGAAATCCCCGTTTACGAATGTTATCCCAGGTCAAGCACCTATTCCAAGCCAAAGTCCAAACAAAGTAGTTGCATTTAGGCCATGAGAGTTTATTCCACTCCCTTTTCCACCAATGAACCTCTGCCCTAGTTAGCTTCTGAGCCAGCATGCATGCTCGACTTCAACACCAATGCACATAAAGATAATTATAACATTAGTACCACTTATGTAGCCTATTTACAATTCATCCTCTAGGTAGGCCTAATAATTACATTACATAATAATACAAGGACTCATATGTACTTCAATATACACTTTTTCATCATTTAAGAAAAATAGAACGAAAAGACTAGTGAAGCCTTTACCCCACCTACTTGTCGTTCTCAAGCTCCTTTCATGATCTTCTAATCTCCAATGGTGGTTTCCACACCACCGAAATTTGTGGTATCCTTAGGCCCACTTCACTATGATAAGAGATAGTTACAAAAGTCGTAAACACAAATGTAAAACACAAGGGAGTAGGAATACACTCACCAAACATAGAGTATTAAAGAAACTTAAGAGGAATGCAAAATTCACTCATTCATAACATAAAAGGGTGAGGTACAATATCTCTTTAAGTAGAATATTGTTCATAAGGGCTAGATCCTAGAGAGGGAGTAGGTAGTGTCATCGCAATAGCCTATGATATTGGCTATGTGAAATCAAGTACACCTCTCACAAGAGACGAGGTTACCCAATCTATAAGACCCAATGCTCCTTGAGTGGGCATGTCTTCCACGGCCATACCATGCCTATACAAGTGCTCCATGTATGCCATCGACATCATTATCTTAGTTCTTTTTATTTCCCCATGCATTTTTAGTTATCACTTGTTTAAGAGACTTCTACATGAGATATCCTCAAGCCACTTTGCATCTCAAAAGATATTGGAAACCACTCCCATACCTCTCTCTAATGCCTACATTCTAAGTTCATCACAATTAACAAAAAATTTGTGTGCCTTGGAAAACAAGGAAAGAACTTGGTTCAACAAAGAATTCAACATAGTCTTAATATTTTTGTCTTGAAAAACCATGTAAGAGTCCTCAAATAGTCCATTCAAAAACATCTGAAATCACACTAAAAAATCAAATTTTATCTAATTATTTTCAATACAAAACCCAATATTTTTTAAAAAACTCCATTTATGATACCTTCAAAATTTAATTCTCTCATTCAAAATTTTCAAAAAAAAAGAACCCTTTGGCTCTAAAAACCCATAACTAAGTACCCTTTGGTTCTAAAAACACATAGCTAAATTATGAATTTAAATTCAGTTTTTAGGCATTTTGAAAAAAATGGGCATCATAAGAGAATAAAATGGAAAAAAAAATTTAAAAAAATTAAAAATTAATCCTTTCACAATTTTCATTTTATTGGGGAATTCCTATGCTCCCTTCAAGATGATCAAGACATCCAAATAAAAAAACATAAACAAAAAGAGATGATATGAGAAGATTGCCTTAGTTTCGAAGACACGCAAAAACAAGTCATCGATAAATTAGGAAAAGTAACATGAGGACTTTAGGTAGAGACTTAAAAAATTGAACCAAACTACCCTAAGAGAAGATATTCATATAAAACTTGACCTAAGACACAAAATTTGGAGACTTGCACTAGGGCAATGATAAGGACATAGGGACACAATTATAGTAAGGAAAAGACATCTGAATGGGACCCATTTAAAATATTTTATATCGAGTAATAACATCAAAGGGGTAAAAGGAAACTCACGAGGATAAAATTAGGGCATGCAAGAATTAGTGTCCACATCAAGAATTTTTGGATATTCTTTTTATATATTATATGAATAAGTGAATGTCTTTGAATATCAAAAAAATATTAAATTATGCAAATTTGTATCAAGTTAGTTCATAATAATTAGTGAAAAGGAAAGTAATAAGAAATTTTAAGGTCAATTCTATGTGATGCAAGATCAAACCCAAGTACTATAAGATTGACCGAAGACAAGAAGGAATAAATCTTGAGGTAGGTAATGAGCATATGTATGAAAGTGCAATGACATACATAATAAATGAATAGTAATGGTGAATGGATAGGATTAAATGCAAATGGAGATAAAATAAGGTCAAATATAGAAAGTATGTGTAAATAGTTATAGATAAATGATTAAGAAATAATCCTAACATTTTACAAATGTGACATTTTTCAATTTAGAATAGTATTAAAACATTTCATTAAAATGAATCCAAAACTATATAAAAACTAACATGAACATGTAAATCCTTCATTACAATATTAATAAAAGAGAAAATATAATATTTAAAGAAGTATAAAATAGTCATCAACAAAAAAAAAAAAGTTAGAAATATTGACTAAGATTCTATAAATGCAGACCCTATAAAATATATATATATACTACAGGGGTGTCCTCATGACCCAACCCAATGGCCCAGTAGCCCTTACTTTGGGTACCTAAGGCGAGCTAGGGCGAGACTAGTCCCCTACGGGTGAGATCCCTCACTTGCAAGAAGTCCCACCTCTTAAACCCGGGAGTGGAGTCAAACCCGAGACCAATAGAAAACAAACCCACTCTACTACCTGTTTAGGCTCCCTATAAAATAAATTTACTAAATGAATCCCTGAAAATTGTAATATACCAAATCAATGTAAACCCTATAATAAAAAAATACTAAATTTTCACATAATATACCAACTATTTATTTGAAGCATATATCAATTTTCAATTTCATTAAATCTACCGAAAATTGTAATTTTGACTCTAGTTGAAACGAAACCCAGAAATAGTGGAAATAGCTTCCACGTAGATCTATGGGTAAATCGACAAATTAGTCAGCTTCTAACTTGGATGTTGAACGATCAGATCACATTTATATTTCTAAACAGTAAACATGCAAATGATTTCCCAATTTACATGACTACAATCTGCAGAGCAAGACAAATCTCAAAATATTATAATTATAAAATGTTCTGCAAGAATATCACTACAACTAGAAAAATATAACAGCCCTTACGCTGTTCATCAACCATGTAATCCACCCAATATAGTTGGTACATTTAACATTCTTCCTCCGCAAGGATCTTGAAACCAAGAACTGCAGATCTGCTTTTACAAATTTAACAGCAGCTCTTACTTATTTAAGCCTATTTTACATTGTACTCTGCAAATATCTTATCAAACTATTGCAGATAAATATTATTGTAACTCTTATAAGCACTAAAATAAAAAGATATAGGAGTAGATAATAATAATGGATCACGGCCATGAAACTATATTCCTGCAGTAGCGCTAAACAGCCTAAGCAAACCGAAAGTCACTAACATGGCAAGCCACCCTCCCATCAGAACTCTCACACTCCCTTTCACAAGAGAAGACCGCCCAAAGTAAGCTCCAATGGCGCCAAACATAATGAGCGCCAAGCTCGAAACTCCAGCCAGCACGCCAACCCGAATCATATACTCAGTGATAAATGCCGTAGAGATAAGAGGAAACAGTGCTCCCACAGAAAATGCAATGGCCGATGCGAAAGCCGCCTGAATTGGGCTTGGAAGCCCTTCTTTCTCTCTTCTCGATATCACTAATGGAGACCCATTACGCGAACTGCTCGATGTCGATCTCGACGAAACGGATGTGTCCACGTAACTGGGCTCTTCGAATTCTTCCAGAGATGTTTTAATTCCCTTTTCTCTCTTGAGGTTTGACAGCTCCGCTTCACGCTGTGTCTGCACTGAGACGAATTCTCCAATGGCCATACTGCACGCCCCCGCAACCAGCGCCGCAATTCCCGACATCACCATCGTCTTTGAGTCGGTCTTCACCGCGCCTACGCCCATCATCAGCGACGCAGTGGTGACTAGTCCGTCGTTTGCTCCAAGGACGGCTGCGCGAAGCCACTGTGCTCTATTCTGAAAATCTTTATTTCGGTCGTCTTCTATTTCTGGAGAAGAAGAGACTGTAACAGTTACGCTGCAATTTCGAGGATTTGAATTTAGTGCTGCATCTCCAATTGCTGCTGCTGATTCTTTCATCATTGTCTTCGACTCCTTTGTTTACGGGGAAAAAGCCCAGACTGGCTATTATCATTCAAAGAAATATACAGACGACATATTCCTTTGATGACAGTAATACAGTTAATAAATCAATAACAGTATAGTCAGCTGACAGTCTGTTGAGGCAGCTGGACCATTAATGGATCAATAACAACGCAGTCAGGGCATTTAATCCACCAGACCTCGTGAAATTGGTGGCATTGTCATTATAGAGCATGGAAATTGGTGGTCAGTATTTTTCTGCCGTTTTTTTTTTAACCAAAATTTGACCATTTTACAGTTTTATTGAAGAATGGCCATTACGCTTCCGAACTGACAGTAGTTGATGGTCCGGGACATTTTTTTAACTGCTCACTGCCGCATTATAAATTAGGTGTTACTGCTTCAGGGACTAACGAACATGAGATCCACCTATACAATTGTATTTATTGTTTAAATTGAAGCGAGGCTGTAGATGTTTATACATTTAGTAATTTGATAAATCAAAAAATTAAAAATAAATAAAAATTTAATACAATTATTGATAGTTAATATGTAATTATCTAGTCAATAATGACATGGTGCAATGGTTAAGTTGTTGTATTGTTATTATTGTCGTTCAAATTCTACTGATGTGTAATTGCTGAGAATTTATAGTGGGGATGGGGGATCAAAAGAGTTTAATGATGTGAATATGTTCAAAAATAAATACAAAACAAATAAAATGTCTAACTAATATAGAAAATTCTAATAACTATGAAATGACTACATACTTTATTGAATAAAATAGTAAATAATAGTTTAAAAATAATTTTATATGCATTCAATAATTTATTTAAAATTTAAATTTTTAAATTTAGAAAAATAAAAGTGCATACCATTCATTTAAATATATTTAATATACAGATTCAAAGCTAAAATAATAAATATTACGTACATACATATATAATATGTATTATACTTTAAAAAAAATGAAAGAATAAAAAGAAACTATACATAAATATAGATTACACTAGTATAGATATCTTAAACACATCTATCTAATTTCAATTTGGAATTATTTTGTTTTGTTATCTTAAATAATTTGAAGATTACATCTATAACTTATTTTAAATAGATAGATATATTTACGATATCTATACTAGTTTTAATTATAAATTTTAATAAAATATGATAAATATAAATTTAAAATCTTTTATATAGAATATGTAAAAATCTATTTAAATGAATTTATTTTATTTGATTTGTTCCTATATTATAATTCCTAATCTATTAACTCTAAAGGAGTGACTAACGATTTAATTATGGTCATTGTAATAATGAATTTATTTTTTATTTTTGTGTTTTTTATGAGTTTTGGTGTTTTTTTGTTTTAGTAATTTGAAGAGTCTTCTATATAAAAATGTTTCAATAAAGTTTGTTTCTCTTTGAAATATTTTATTGAACATATAATGATAAGCAATAAACCATCAACAAATTCTCTTTGATAGAGTTCTAGGAGAGCTTGGGGAGACCCCCTGCTAAGATGACTTTTCTTTAGATTGCCTGGATTATTGGCCCTACCTTTATTATTTGGCACATTTGGCTTGAAAGAAATAGTAGGATTTTCCAAGATGTAAAGCAGGACGAGGATTTTTATAGAGAAAGATCTTTAGCAAGATTCAAGAGACTATTTTAGCTAAATGTTATCTATCGATTACTGTGGAGCCAAGTGATCTTCCCTTTGTGAGGAATATGCACTTGGAGGGTAGAGGGTCTAGTTTTTCTGCTAGTGATGGCCCTGGTCAGGTCAAGAAGAAAGTTCATCGAGAGGGTCGGTGGCGTCCTCCCCCACAAGGGATTCTAAATATTAATATTGATGGATCTTCTAGGGGGAATCCTGGACATGCTGGGATTGGTGGTATTGGTAGAGACAGTAATGGAGGTGTGGCATTTTTCTTCTCTATTTACAAGGGTCACCATTCTAATAATATTATGGAGGCTCTTGCTATTTAACATGCTATTGAAAGAGGTTGTTCTCTGGGCTAGAAGAGGATTATTTGTGAATCAAATTCACATATTATAGTTGATATTCTGAATGAGAGGAGATTTGATGGTGTTAACTGGAAACTTGTTGTTGTGATACATCAGATTGTGAACTTGTGCAATTTTTTGGAATTTTTTTCCTTTTGCCATATTCCTAGGGAATGGAATAGGGTGGTTGATCTTCTGGTGAAGTGGGCCTTTGAGCATGGAGAGAATTGGAATATAGATTACTAGGGACTTTTATCCTCAGAGCTTTTGGTGTCCCTCTATAAGATAATCATGGAAGATCTTCATATGTAATTGGTTCCTTTGGGAACTTTTGGTGCGGGTTTGGTTGGTTTTTTTTGGTGGCTAATGCCTTTAGCTCTATAATGTTTCTTTGATTGAATAAAATTTTACCCCTTTTATAAAAAAAATTAAAGCATAAATATGTATTGAAAAAAAAATTTAAAATATTATAAATTTTTAAATATTGATTTTGATAATTTGCAAATATATTTATGATACAATATTTTTAATACAATATTCAATATGCATAAACTTAATAATTAGTTATAATAGAAAATAAAAGACAATAATTTAAAATTGAAAGGTAGTGTTGGACAACATCAACTCATAAATATTAAATATTAAAATTTTATAAGAAAGTATGTCCATCCATAATTATTTAAAATTATTAATTATTTAATATTAATAATATTTAATAATTATTAAAAATTAACTTGTATGAGGTGTGATTTTTTGGGCTATTTTTTTATATTGCATCTTTTTAGAAACTTTATCTACTTAATATAAATGATACTAAAAAGTACAAACATCAACAAAATCTAAAAAAATTATTAATTTGAATTTTCAGCCTACTAAATGAGAATTCAATTCTTGTGATGAATGATCTTTAAAAAATAATTATTAGTACTTTCTAATGAATCAATTTTTTTTGTTTTGAAAATAAAAATGTATATATTTTAATGAGAAATAATTAAAATTTCATATATATCTCAAAAATTATTGAATCAAAAAGTTGAGTTATATCAAGAGGCCTTTAATCTCTTAGTGAAGTTGAATGGTTCTAAATGAGCTCAACAACCATCGTGTCTTGTCAAATGCAAGACATTTACACCAATAAAATGAATGAGGTACTAATGGCTTGCAAAAATAATTATAAATATTATTTGAAGCCTCAAACAAAATAATTGAGTTCTTATTATAGTTTTAGCATAGATAACAAAATATTACAATTACTACAAAAATAACACATGTGTAAATTATTTAATATCAATATAATAACAATGTGACTTGTGAAAAACCACATGACCATTTAAATATCATATAATTATTATTGTCCCTTTTTTCTTCTAAATTTATATAAATTTTTATATCATGTCAACATCATTCATTAACTACATATATTATAAAAATATATGAACTAATAACACATGTGACCAATAATAACATATTTGGCATTTGTTTTCCATGCCTCTAGGAAATTTCATCGTAGTAAAATTTACCACTAGCAATTCACTACCATAGAAAATTAACTGCATTAAAATTAACAGATTAATTTTTGGTGAATTTCAATTCATTGACAAAAAATTCACCACCAACAATTCACCATGGGAAAATTCATCACCATGATAAATTCACCTCAAGTAAAATTCACTAGCATGGGACAAATTCACTGCCAGCAATTCACCGACGAAAAATTAACTGCTAGAAAATTCACCACAAGTAAAATTCACCACCAGCAATTCACTGCCACTGAAAATTAATCGCATTAATATTTTATAATATATATTTTGAAAAATTTGAAAATTTTTAATGCGGTTAATTTTCCATGGTGGTGAATTTTACTTGTGGTGAATTTTTCATGGCGGTGAATTTTCTCACAGTAAATTGTTGATGGTGAATTTTTTGTCAGTGAATTGCTAATGGTGAATTTTTCGTATGTCATTTTCCATAGTCCATGTTGAAATAAGATTGCCTCTATATTTGTTGTATATATTTTTACATTGATTTTATCATATCACACATAGTGATCCATTATCAAGAAGAGGAAGGTATAGGAATAGGATGTGTGAATGTTCTTAAAAATAATTAGGAGGAAGAATGGATGGGAAAAAAAGGGACAATATTTCTAAATATTAAATATAAAAAACTAGATGGTGTGCATATTTAATTATAATAAATTTGAAAATATTAATTCTTAAAATAATAATATAACATAATTGAAATAATAAATATAGATGAATATAAAAGATAAGAATAGCTTATGAAAATCTATTAAGACTTAGAGATTAGAAAAATATATAAAAAAGTATAAAAGGATTTCAACAAATTTTCACAACCAATACATAGAAAAAATCACATATTTAGAACAATTAAATAAAAAATAATATAATCATTAGGAACCTATCTCACTTTAAAATGAACAATATCTTGAATTTTAAAAAACTATAGTAATATCTTAAAATTTATATAAAATAATTGAAAAAGTTAAAAAATAATTATCTTCTCAAACATAAAAAAATAACAATCTAAAGCAAAGAAAATGGGAATGATATTAAT
The DNA here is from genome assembly GCA_007258455.2 of Sequoia sempervirens. Classification (NCBI taxonomy): domain Eukaryota; kingdom Viridiplantae; phylum Streptophyta; class Pinopsida; order Cupressales; family Cupressaceae; genus Sequoia; species Sequoia sempervirens. The sequence continues at coordinate 146,472,105 of VDFB02105785.1, forward strand.
ATCAAACCCGCCAAGCTTCAAAAAGAAGACAAAAAATTTACATTTCAAATAAAAAATTGTACTTAAATTTATTATATCTTCAAAATTATATTGTATTTTTCTAAAATTTGATTAATTCTTTAATATTTTTACAAATCTTCAAGTCTTAATAAATTCCTTAAATTAGCCTTATCTTTTATGCTCATCTTTATTTATTAGTTTCTTTATAATTATCTTAATATTATAAAAATAAATATTGATATAATTATTATAATTTAATATGTATGTCATGTGATACTTTTTATTTATCCTTGTTCATTATTTTTCATTCCTTCATTTCTCTTCTTTTTAAGATCTTGTCTACATTATATTCTTTCACTTTCTTCTTATTAATAATGAATTAGTGGGTGTGATCTAAACCATGAAAGTACAAACATATCTAACAAATCAAAAAATAATCTTATTTATTTTTTGTTGACTATATATATATATAAAATAAAATAAAAAGATATTTTATTATTGTTGTTCACAACATTAATATTAAATTACTAAACTTAGTCTTCAAAAGATTTATAAATGAACATTATATATATTTACAATATACATTTGTTTAATAAGAAAATTATTCTTTCTATTATAATACAATAATTATAAGAATTGATTTTTATTAATAATTTTATTATTAAATACCATTTAAAATATATTACAATAAAAATAATAATCAATAATAATAGTTTTTTGGTAAAAATGATAGTTTATATTATTTTATCAAATTGAAAGAGTTATATAAAGACTTTTATACAACAATAGTTGTCAATAAAATCTAGAGAAAAAAAATCCGAAGTGGTTCGTTACATATCCGTCCCATCAATCCTCATAAGAGAATAGGAAAACAAAAGGTTAATAAAGACAAGAAACAAAACTGTTAACCCAAATCTTTACGAAGGAGATAAATAAGTTTTGAGCTATGGGTTGAAAAAAGAGATCCTCAGTCATAGCATTCTATCGATGATCAACATCTAAAAACTCATTTAGCCATACAATGTGCAAACATTCCACTCAAGAAGAAAACGTCCAAAAAGAGTAGAAGCTTTCCGATTATTCAAAAGAGAAACCAAAACAATGGAATCCATCTCACAAATAGCATAATAGTTATAAAAATAATATAAATTTCTTTCACAAATATTATACAATTAGTAAACAATAATATTTATTAAGTATATTTTTTAATTTTAATTAATTAATAAATATGTTCATACATACACTCCAAAACTCCATGGAATGTACTTCAAGCTCTTTCGACTGAATCTGCACCTTTCCGTTTTGGAAATTTGAGCACCTTCACTGAATGCCGTTATATGAGTGCAGGAATAATAAAATTACTTCACACCAAGTAATGGCAGTGCTACGGCTCCTGTGCACACTACAGGTATGTCATAGCTTTTGGTATCAACAGTTAATTCTTTGTATACGTCATTTCATTATTCTTTACTGTCTTCTGAATTCGTATCCTCACAATTTCTGATACATCTGCAGCGACAGACGTCCGTAGACAACCAGACTCTTTCTGTATCTTTTGATACCTTGCGCCGACAATAAAGCCTGTCGGTCAGTTCAAGAAAACAGTAGTATTCATTTGTTTTTATTTAATTAATAGAGATTATCAACTATTATAAGGGGGCTTCAAATCGCCTGGTTTGAATAAAACAGTTTTATTAATATTTTTTAAATCGCTAATATGGGATTTTCAGCAAGGTACGAATAGCACACAAACGGAGATCTCAACTCTAGCATGAATCTTCTTTATTTTCAGCTACTGTTAAATATACGTGTATAGCATGAAGTTATCCATATAAATGTCATCAATTTCAATGCGACAGTTCAAACTTCAAGTATAATTGATCGATGAGAGCACAATGTCTATAATTACAATGGTCTAGTATGAGTTTGAACCTTCATGGTTATTAGAGTGAATAATTTATCTATTCACTATACTTAGTATACTTCGATTAATGAAGTTAGACAACTTTTTGTCTAACTAAATGTGCAACCTTTTAGATCTCTAAAGGTTACCAAGTTATTTGGTAAACCTCATATGCTACCTTTTTGAGGTTGGAAGACTTTCCATCTCACCTCAAAGATCACTCAACACTTGGAAGCAAGATTGATGACTTGGTCAAAAGAGGTTGTTGGTTTGCGCATTCCAAGTGATCCTAAGTTTGACATCTATAGGACACTTATCTACTCCTTTGTGCCACTTAATGGGACACTTGTCAATCCACATCATAGATGGATTGCCTGTTCCTTTCCTATATATGCAAGGCTTTGTACTCATTATAATTTGTTGCATAGATAGTTGTCGTTGTACCAAAAGATCGACATGTTAATGCCCGATACAATCGTCAGAGTTAATGAATCCATGGAAGGTAGTTAAGCCATGTCACAAACTCAAATCGTTGCACTACACAGCACAAGGAGAACAAGGGTGTACACCTTGCAACAATCCCCCTAGCGCAAGCAAGGGGTTTGAACCCGTGATCTAGGCTCTCATATCAATTGTCGCACATACGATTGTCGTTGCACCAAAAGATTGACCTGTTAATGTCCGATACAACCGCCAGAGTTAATGAATCCATGAGAGGCAGTTAAGCCATGCCACAAATTCGAACATTGTGTTGTTTCACCAATGTGCCGATCAGATCACATTGAAGCAACTTTTGAAGAAGTTTACCAACCTATATCTGAAACTATAATTTCGGAAGTAGCTATAGCAACAAGAAAGGCAACCGCACAGCACAAGGAGACCAAAAGCTTGCAACATAATTTTGATCATCTAAATACAATATTACATATTATTCATTGTGCTTGTTCCTCATCTCCATAATTTTCTATTTCTTATATGATATCAGAGCATAGCGAGAGATGGTTCAAGCAAGATAGGGTGAACAAAAAAGTGTATTTTGTTTGTCTCCATTCAAGCGACCGTTCTGGCGTTTGAATTTTAAACCTTTGCAAAGGTACGATCTGCGTGTGGCGTAATCTTAGGTTTGGCGTAATTGCTCTGAAAATCGCAATATCTCTCGTCACAGAGGCTACGATATCTCTGCTCATCGAGGGGTTGTTTTGCAAGAGTTTGTGTGCAGGTTCATGCGACTTTGTGGCGAGCATTTGGGGCGTTTGAATTTGCACTCTCTGGCATTGGAAATCGGCTGAGTTTGAAAGAGTTTGTTGTGCAAGCTTGTATGCTGTGGTGTCTGCACCAACTCAAGAGGCTCCCGAAGTTCTCGCGCGGCCAGAATAAGGCATGCCTCTGTCCATACGCTTTGCCCAAGCGTGATAAGAGGGGAAAATTGCATTGAGAGGCTGCAGGTTACAACCTGTAGGTCGCGTTTCGCAAACCCCGCGAGCAGATTGGATGAGAGCTTGTAGCAGTTTGTTGTGCATGTATAGCACGCTCGCGGCCTGCAGGCCATCACTCGGCCACACAGCACGCACCCTTGTCCTTTCTACTCATTAGTGAACATTTGCTGGCGAGAGGCGTGAAAAGGCAGGCCGTGATATCTTTGACCTGAGATATGTCATTGCTGACACAGGAATTGCCGACATAGGGAGCAGAGTTGAGGTCACAAACAGGTAAGGAATCCACGCACAATGACCATTCTTGTAGACCCTGCACTCTTTCATTCACCTTGCACGCCTTTCATTTGCAGTCGCACCCCTATTTGTTGGTTGTCGGCTCTCCATAGACCGGCGGTTGTTGGCTGTTTGCTCTCCATCAGACCCGCGACCATTATTGGCTGGCTTCTGCACAACTGATTTCATGTCAGCTTGAGGCACTGGCGGGTAGGTTGATTAGGCCTTGAACTGCCTCCATTCAGCCCTAAATCCTTTGCATTCTTCAATGGCCTCCATAGATCGAACCTATCCTCCAAGCATGCCTCATAATCTTAGAAGCTCCATCAGCAAGCTGCTAGGCATAGGTGTCTCCGTCAGAGGATTTTATGGTTGAGTGACATTTATTGTCTATCGACCATTGACTTGGTCAATAACATTCAATAGGACCCTTTCTTAGAATATTTATTTTATAAATAACCATTAAAATTTTATGCTAATATTATTTATTGTACTGGTTAGTTCAAACCATGAAGTATTTGCAAAGGGGGTCAAATATTGAATAAATTTGTAAAGGGGGAGGTTGATTTTTTTTGTCGTAGTTAAAAACTTGTAAAAGAGGAATCTTTTTTTTCTTTTGCAATGAATGTAGCAAAGGGGGAGGAGTTTAAAGGGGGAGGTGAAATTTTATTTGCCTTAGTTAAAAATTTGTGAAAGAGGAGTCATTTTTTCTTTTGTAATGAATTAGGTAAAGGGGGTCATTCCTTGACTAAGGGGGTTTAATTTTCATTTTTTATCATTTTTTGAGGTTTGTAAGGCATGTGTCTTCTTAATCTGCCTCATGACATGAACTTTGAAGAACTTGTAACAACAAACATTCTTGTAAATGCACTCATATAAAGTACCAAAAAAATGAATTTGCGAAGGGAATTTAGGAAATTATTGTACTTACATTGAATTACAAAGTGTAATGGGGGGTTGTACCATCACAATAATAGACCCTTGAGATTCTCACCTCATGTGAGTATGCCTTGGAGCACACCCTTTCTCAGTTTCTTATACATCTCTACATTCCTTGCACACTCTCATATTTCAATTGGTATGCTTATTCTCTTAGCATTAAGGAGCAAACTATGATGTGTTATGCTAATGCTTCTTTCAAAATCTTCTTTTTGAGAGGCCTCATGAACCTTCTATCTTGATCTCTCATATGGGGGATTATTTTAGTGGATCATCTTTTTTGAGATTCTAGTACTCCTAATCATAGTACTATTTGTATTTTCGATTTCACAGAGTTTGATTGAATTTGTGTACATTGGTTGAGTAGTGTTCATATAATCACTCATGCATTGTTTTGTATCTCTCATCTTGATCTAGATTTTCTTGAAAATTTGTTGATTCCAGCAAACACTGGTCTATCTTTGATAGAGTTTACAACTTCGACGTGCTTCAAGAGTTCATCATTATATTCCTATCATCAAGGGACATATTTTCAAAAGGTCTTAAATCCTTCTAATTCTCTTTTTTGGAGAGGATATTTGTTCTCACTAGTTTTTTCCCCTTTTCTCCATTTTGTGAGAGATTGCATTGTACATCTAGGTACCTAACATGGCCTCTAGTCAAGACCCATTTCTATCTATTTATACTTTTGTGATATCCCTAAGTATCACTTAAGGAGGGGTGTTAGAGTGAATAATTTATCTATTCACTATACTTAAGTTTACTTAGGTTGATGAGGTTAGACAACTTCTTGTCCAACTAAATGTGCAACCTTTTAGGTTACCAAGTTATTTGGTAAGCCTCATATGCTACCCTTTTTAGGTTGGAAGACTTTCCATATCACCTCAAAGGTAACTCAACACTTGGCATCAAGGTTGATATATTGGTCAAAACAAGTTGTTGGTTTGCATATTCCAAGTGATCCTAAGGTTGGCACCTATAAGACACTTATCTACTCTTTTATGCCACTTCATGGGACACTTTTCAATCCACATCATAGGTGGATTACCTCTTCCTTGCCTATATATGCAAATCCTTCTACTTATTATAATTTGGGTCATCTAAATATAATATTACATATTGTTCATTGTGCTTGTTTCTCATCTCCATAATTTCATGTTTCTTATAATGGTGACAACATCAATGCTACAATTTAACTATCACACTATGCCATGAATTACTTATATACAACAATGATAAAATATTTTTAATTAAATTGATTAATATTTAAGAATAAGTATATATTTTAAAGTTCTAAAAAATTGTTAAAGGATTGTTGCTTAATTAGTTGATCGTAATTGATAAGAGTGATGATTTTTTTTTATATATATCATAGTAATATAATATTAATGTGGAAACCGATTTTGGGTGTCCAAAGTTCTCTTGCACTTCTAGGTTTTTCACCTAAAAGGAGAGAAATGGACCCAAAATGCTAATGTCTACATTCAAAATTAATGTAAGGATGAATGCAATATGCCTAGATATGATGTCTAAATGCAACTAACTAAAAAATAAAGATGATTATTAATGCTAAACCTAAGAAACACAAAGTGTTTGAAAACACATTGTGATATGCAAAATGATAAAATAAATGCAATAAAGAGAAAAATAAGGATGATGAACAGAAACTGTGCACCTGAAAACTGGTGAAGAGTTGAATGGAGATTGAAGGGACCTTTGAAATCCTAGAAAACTTAATTTTTGAGCCAACTGGGACACTTACGCCAAGCTAGGTGACTTAGTCCCAAATTAGTGAAATTGTCTAGAAATCTGTTTCTACCAGATGGGTATCTGAAATTGTAAAAAATATATGAAAAACCAGTGTAGTGGGACTAAATTGCCACTATTGGCGAATTAGTCCACTTTGGATTTTTTGCAAATTTGAAAGTGGAAATGAAAGCCCATAGTCTGCACTTTATTTTCTGATAGAGGCCCAGATCCAAATCTACAAAACTACCTACAAAACAGAATATAATTTAATTTCCAATGGGGAGGTTTTCCTTGGTCAAACCCCTAGTTGGTATTTAAACCTTGAAAGAGATAAAATTTGCATAAAACCCTAGCCCTGAGTGTGTCTAAGACTAGGAAGTCCGAAAATAAAATGCAACACTATCCTAATGTGTAAGAATAAGATGCATAAATGGATTTAGAACAATGCAAGACTCACTCTAAGAGACATTAAATCACATTAGAAATGAATCTAAATGACACGCAAACCTTCCTTAGGTTGAAGATAGAGAGAAAATGGAAGATGGAATCACTTCAAAAACAAGTCTTTAGGCTTGATTTGATGGCTAGTTGCATCTCCTCAACCTAGATTTCTCCATGATTCACTATAGGCATCCATGATCAACCCTTTTCAATGTAAGATCTTGGACAAAAAGTGAGCTTGAAGACCTGCCAAAACCCTAGTTTTTGCCCTAAAGCTTCAACTTTGTTGTAGAAAAATTAATGAATCTTCTTGTGAAAGATATTTGGCTCTTGACTCTTAATTTTGCTTGATGAAAATGACTTAATGTTATGAAAAATAACCTAAAAAAATGTACTTATAGGAATTACCATCGAATTATTCATTATTTTAACTTCACAGGCCGACATCCATCAGGATTTTGAATTAAGTTGGTGATTTTCCTGCTCAAAAATGAAAAATACCTCAAAAGGGACTAAGTCACCACCCTGGGCGACTTAGTCTCACCAAGGATTTTTGAGGTGGGTTTTGTGAAATTTGAGTGATTTGAATGTTGCTTGTCAGGATTTGTATGATTTGTGAATGGAATAGGCCTTAAAGTCCAAAATCATGAGCATTAGGGGCCTATAAACGTAGTTTTCAAGGGACCATGATTAATGCAAGGGTGTCTAAAATAGGACCAAATTAATCACAAAATTGCCTCTGTCTTCAAGAGTATACAATTTTTTGGCAACACAACTAATATTTCACATTTGTATAAATAATAAGGTTTATACAACTTTAAATTAAAACAATCAAATAATTTTTATACATTTACTATTGTAAACAAAATAGAATGATTTATGGTAATTAAATTTGTGTATTGAAATAAGCAATAAATAACATGGATTTAATATAGTTGTAGATTCATTATGAAAAATTACTTAAAATTAAATAGTAAAAAAATGTATAAAATAAATAAATTAATTATATGGGTACTTAGTTTGAATTTTGATATATAGATTTTTTAATTCATGTGTCATAAAATCATTCATCAATATCTTAAATATTTTATTCTCTTTCGATTTATAAATGCAATGTGCAATGTTTGGAATAATTCACTGCAAAACATAGAATCTCTTTATGACTGACTTCAATCATGTTCAAGATGTTCTACAGCCTTGGCAATCAGGGTCCCTTTGAATATTTTGATTTTTGAGGCATAAAAATATATTATATAGATTTTCTAACTTATAATTAGTGTGCATCACTAGATGATGTCATACATATTTGATCCAACAATTCATGGGGATTTATAATGTAGTAGAGAGAAGCTTTGTTATTTGGTTCTACCAATTGTCCATGTCACCTACTGGGCTCATTCCTATATGCACGATGACAATCATATATCATTAATGGTCCTTTTCTCTATTTGTAGGGCCCCTAGTTGGGTGCCACATGTTGGATTCATAGGAATTTTTAGAAAAGGGTAAAGTAATTTACATTTCAAATGGTGTAATCTATCCAATCTACCATAGTGAAACTCATACAACAACCCCATGGATGTGAGGCCATTTTGTAGCCTTCCTCTATTGCAATATCACCTGATAATTCAAATTTGATATTCACAACTTCATGACACCTTGAGGTAACTCTAACATAAATATTGATCATAGTAGGATCATGGCTCAAAAGATTGAACTTATCATCATAGGGTACCATATAGAAGTTAATCCTACCTTCTCTTGCAAAAGTGCCATCCAAAAATTGACAATCCATACTCCTAGGGCTAGCCAATGGAATAGTAAGTGAAAAATCCATTGATTGACATATTGTTTTCTTTTCCCAAGGTAGTCTAACCACTAATAGAGGCACAAAAATTGTTGCATTCATAGAGGAATTTTTTTTCCTCTAACTAATTATGCATTTAAGATTGAAATACATTGATGGAAAATATTAATTATGGAAGAGGATTTTTTATAAATATGGGCCTACATGATTCTTTCTAGTATAAAGTATGTGTTATATAGTTGAACTATGGAGATTAATGTATGAATATTTGTCTCACTCCTTTGTAATTACACAAAGAACCTCCATATATGTTTCAGACCTATTCATAATTCTCAAAGTATTAATATAAGAAACTATTAAATTGAAACTTTTATTCTTGTTAATGTGTATATAAGTTTTCCAAGGTATATGTGATTTTTTTTAATATTTTCTATTGACTCTCATGTATTGTGTGTAACAAAGCTTTACTTTGGTTAAGAAAAAAATATATTGTGAGATTTTAATTTTTATCATTTATTTTTTACATGTATTTTCCTTTTTACCTATAATAAATTATACTTAGGTAGACTAGATAGGGGGAAATCTTTATAATATTGATATTAACTCACAAATTCATCCCATATTTATGAGGTTTTTCATGTTTGATGGTCATGTGTGGTGCATTTGTTTTAAACCAACATTTAGGTCTATGAATAGTTTCTTGGCACACCTAATGGAGCTCAAACTCACAAATGGAAGAGTATTGGTAACCCCTTGATCTCACATTCCTTTCAATATTTCTATTATCACTTAGCAAATCTATTTTAGATAAATCAAAATTCTATGAACCTTGAAGATTACACCAAATCCACAAAAAGACATAATCCTTACATTCTAGTGCAACCCCTTATCTTTACTCCAAGTAGGAAAATGTAACGTATTCCTCAAACATGTTAGTATATCTTGCAATTATATTCCATAATGGTCATTCAACAACCATGAAGGATTTTCCTTGCATGGACTATTATAGTTCTTCTTCTACCTATTACTCAACCTATGAGGCACAATCCTAAATGGTACCTTGCAATTCCTCCTACACTTTTTTGGTTCTATTAAAATGCATTGTGAATAAAATAAAAGTGATTTGCTAAATGTAGATCATGAATAATGTTTATAAAAAATTTAATTTTAGATTTTGTAGTAACAGAAAAAGTTTCCTTTTTCTTTCTTGCTTGGATAATTGACATTAAAACTAAACTAATGGTGTCTTGGAGTGGTGTTGTAATATCTTGTACACATTCACATCATTTTCAAACATTTATTTAACTAAATCATGCTTTAATTTGTCCTTTCAAAAGGTATTGTGAAGTGTTGTAACACACTTTCACACTTTTCTAAGACTTATTTACTTAATTAAGCCTTATGGGCCCCTTTCTAAATAAAATATGCATAATTTATACCTATTTTAAGTGTTTTAAAGTGTTTTAAAGAACTTTCACACCTATCTAGGTGGTTTTAATTAATTTAGGTTAATTGGAGTTATTAACCCTCTTTTAATTCAAATTTAGGCCTTAATTTTGACACCTCCCAAAGATCTATCCTGACCATCTAATTTAAATATAAAATTATTTCATTGGGAAAAATTTGGTCTTGGTAAGTTGAGCCAACACCCATTCGCCCTTGATGGTGGATGGGTCCTCCCTTAACAGGACCCCCTTTTCTTAGTTGTTCTGGAATGGGTTTTTGGTCCTCTTTCAACTTCTCAAAGCTTCGTCCTAGAAACTTAGCCAGGACCCATTCGCCTTTGGTGGCGAATGGGTCCTCCCTTAATGAGACCCTAATTTTTTAATTTCATTCTGGTAGGAATTTAATGGTATTTCTTTCCAGATCTAGTGTCAGCCTTAATTCTTTGAATTTCAGGGTTAATCTCCTAATTTAGTATAAATAAGGGGTTAAATCACCTAGTTTTGTCCTAATCAATTCTAATACTTTCAAGAATTCAAGCATTCTAGAGCATTTCAAGAGAATTTTCAAAGCATTTCAAGGTAGATTTCAAGTGTTTATTGTAACAATTCAAAGATCATATCATCAGGGCAAGGTTCTAATTGCATCATTTCATGTCCATACTTCATTATCTTATTTCATCATTTGGTTTAATTAACTACAAGGGGTTTGATGGAGGAAAACCCCTATTCACTAACAAATCAACAAGTTTTTTTTCCTTGAGTGTGTGATTGCAGATTTACAAGTTGAAGAGAAAGATTATCAAAGTTTTCAAAATTGTCAAAGTTGTAAAGCTGTCATTCAAGGTGCAAGATCATGGAAAGAGCTCTATAGAACTGAATACTTCCTTCTAGAACTTGATAACAGGGATTTCAAGAGTGTAGACATCAAAGTATAGGATCCTGAAATTAGTTTTTTGAAACCCTAAAAGGACCCATTCACCCCTGAAGGCGAATGAGTCCTGCTTAGCTCAAAAATAGCAAGTTTCTGGCTAAGTGCACTCCTTTTTATGCTCTAAAATCATTCCTCATAGTTGCTATAATAGCTTGGGTTGATTTCTGGTTGTTATTAGCATCTTCTTTTGCATAATTTGAAGTGATTTGGGTTGGGAAACAAAACAAGCGATCCTTCTTATTTGTTTACATTTGAGAAGGATCCTATTTTCCACAATATCATTTTTGGTGAACCTAACGTATTCAACCTTGCACTTTTCTAAATTCTTGGATTCTTTCATTGCATTTCAAGTTAAAATCTCACACTCATTGTATTTTTATTTACATTGAATTAGGGTTTCTTCTCTTGTATTTAAATCTTGCATATCATATAAGGTTTAAATTTGCACTTCTTAAATCTGAAAAAAAATACAAAAATAAAGTAGTCATTTTGCATCTCATTTAGATTTCAATCAATTGTATTTGAAAATAAAAACAAAATTGCATTTCAATCTAGGTATTACATTTCATCTTTTTATTACATTTTTGCATTGAATTTTTGGAAAATTTGAAGCCGCATTTCACTATTTACAACCTAGAACTGAAAGATATATTTGAAAGCTTGCAAACCATTAAAAAATAGTTTTAAAAGACCTTAATAGGACCCATTCACCCTTATTGGTGAATAAGTCCCTAATCAGGTATGACCTGAAGCTTTTGGCAACTGAAAAGACATTAAAATTCAATCTAAAATCCATAGAAAGATCCCAAAAAGACCTAACTAGGACCCATTCGCCCTTACTAGATCTTCAATTTCATTCCACATTAAAATATCAATTTTTAGCTTCTGTTTGATGAATTTATCTTGTTGTTTCAATTTCCAAATTTTTCATTTCATCAAATTCATTACATTTAGCTTAAATTGCTTCATTTTAGTGCATAGTAAAAATTCAAAATTGAATCAAAACATTTCATTTTAAGCTTATTGCATTGTTTAATCAGTAAATTATTACATTTCTTAGAATCTAAAAATTGCATTTTATCCTAGGGTTTGCACACTAGGGTTGTAAAACTTGTATGAGCTTTACAACTTGGTGCCTTATTTGCAATACTATTATAAGATGTAGTTAGAGGCTCATGTAATCCAATGATCTCTCACTTGTCATGGATCTTGGGTGCTCTAACTCTCTTTCTGATAGTGTTGAGAATCAACCCTCCATGGCTCATAGCTTGCATACTTCATTTCCTATGGCTTCACCTTCTATAATTAGTGTGCATGATGTTATTGACAAGCTAGATGAACAACTATAAAACTTACAAGCCCATATCCTTAGTGAATGTTTTGACATTAACTTGGTTCCTATCATACAAGATCTAAGGAAAGTGCTTAAAACATGAAATGAAACAAAAATCATCTATAGCCCTAGTTACTTCCTTCAAGAGTACTTGAACAAGCAAGAAAATGGCAACATACATGCCACAACCAATCCTCCTACACAAACTAAGAACAATGTTATGCAATTACCTCCAATGGAGAATATGATAGTATTTATCAAAGCTAAACCTCCTAAGGGCTTGACTAGATACCCTCTTGACATTGCTTTCTCACAAAATTACATACCTAAACATGCACCAAATGGTCCTCTTTACATAACCAGCCAAATCAACAATAAGCCCACTAATGGGATATTGATTGATCCCACCTATGGAGAGATTGTGATCATAGAAGAATTCTTATATGTGCATGAGCTACATCAAGATACATATGAAAATTTGAAAGCATGGATTAAGACACATAATGGATTTCCTTACCCTACGATAGGCTTGAGAGATCTCCCTTTAAAAGTGGAACCAAAAACATTAACATTCTCATTCTCCATCATTCCACAATTAGACCAATTTTTTTTGAAGCTAGGCCATCCATGGCTTCACTCCATGAATAGAATTCCTTTGATTGTCCATAAATGTCTAAAGTTTTCATTTATCAATGACATATTCACTGTGCATCATAGCATATTTCATCCAGCCTCAACAAAAGGGAATTTTTCACTAGATTACTTTTGGCTCAAGCCTATGGAACCTATCAAGCCTCATGAAGATTTCTTTTTCAAATCATATCAAAAATTCAAGGAAAAGAAAATAGCAGAACTATCCCTTCGAAACATGCCTCAACCTATGACCGAACCAACCATCCTTGATGAGACAATGATTGAACCAAAAAAAATTCTGAACATACAAGAATAATCTATAGAACAACCTCCTGCAATTTCCCACAAGAGACCACAATATAGTACAAACAATCTCGTTGTCTCCCGTATCTCATCAAACAAGTTTACAAAGTCAAAGAAAAATTGGTTGAGAAAAACCTTGATATTTCTTCTAGTCCCCCTAAGAAAGAGAAGGAACCTATGATTGACAAAATTGCTCATACACAAAAGCAAACTGATAATAAATTAAAAATAAATTAAAGTGTTAGGGAGTGTAGATGTAGACATCATGCTATTTCTCATAGATTGCAAACTCAAGGAAACAACAATAGAATAGAAAATCAAAATATGAACCTACCTGAAGTAATGCATGATGACTCTCAACCCTTGCCACAACATAAACAAGAACATTGTATGGACATTTTTATTCGACCTCCTATTGTGATTGACTAAGATGATGACATTGATATTGCAAAGATTGACGTGGACAAGTGCATGATGAGTTGAATACTTTTTTTTCTTCCTTCATGAGCTTAAATGACAAATCTCCTAAAAAGAGTTTTGAACTTGGTGCATTTCCTAGTTTAGTACTTGATGTTGTCCCTTTGGCTAGTTGCAAGCCCGCCTTCCATTTATACCAACTCAGATTGGGAGGCGATGACCTGCTTTAGGTTGACTTGCTTGTGCCTTACTAGTCTTTTGCATTTTTCTTTTTATTTTATTGCATGTGTGTAATGTGATCCCCCGTGATGTTTCATTTTTTGTTCCTCTCTCTTTTTGTGCATTCTTCTATATTTACCTTCATTCTTCTCTATGTCATAATCATTTTTCATTTGTATTCTTTTTTCCTTTTGGGGATGACGCAAGGCATCAAGACATTCATGTCTCTTCTATGTTGACCCAAAAGCTTCATCTTTATCTTTTCTTTGCCTTGTATTTTCCTTTTGGGGATGACACAAGGCATCGAAACATTTATGTTTCTTCCATGTTGACCCAAAATATTTTCTTTCTCTTTTTCATTTGTCTTGCATTTTCCTTTGGGGATGATGCAAGGCATCAAAACATTCATATTTCTTCCATGTTGACCTGAAAGGTTTTTCTTTTTTTTCACTTTCTTTGTGTCATTATTCTAGTTCTATGTGTATTTGGGGAATGATGATGGTTCCATGCTCTATGATAACATTGTAGCATAGACATACTGACCCCAAATCCATAGATCCCTTGTGTGTTTGTAGGGGAAACCCTTCCTTCCTATTTCATGATGCAACTTACTTCGAAAACATATGACTTGGCATAGGGTTTTCTAAGGAAATATCTCATGTCTTACGATCAAATCATTTGGCTACTTTAAAGAAATTGCTCACAGTAATGGTGTAGCAACCGCTTTAAAGTGGGGGCATACATCAATGATATATTTTGGAAAATTTCATGGTGTGATTTTCCTTTCTTCTATTGATGTGTCCTCTTCTTTGTGGTGTCATTGAGTTTGATTTCATCCAAGAGTGTACAATCCATTGTCATGGTATGATGTGAACGAGGCATCCCATGGGTGATATGACACCTTGATTTTTCCTCTCTTGGAGACATTAGACACAATGCTCCATAAGAGGAAGACCATTACCCAAACAAAGCAAAATCCCCTTTAGAATTTTTTTTACATGACATTCAAAACCATTTTACAAAATCAATTTCATTGTGTGCCTTATCGAAGTTGTTAGGAGGATGACTTTGGTATGGTATGAGAGGCTAATTCGATTATCTCATTTTCCACCTCATTGGGATAACTCACCTAATGGAAAGACTGAGGTTCCACTACCCCAGAGTGAGCATACATATTTCAGAACAAACTCACCCCATGGATGATCTGAAGTTACATGGCTCTAGAGTGAGCAACGTTTGTTATGGACAAACAACCACTACCTCACATTGCATTGAATTGATTGTGCTTGATCCTTTGTTTTTCTTTTTCCTTGGAATTTGATAGGGTATGATCATGTATCTTTTTTATTGTTGCATATTTAAGTGTCTTGGATGTCTACTTTAGTGTGAGTTTGACATGGGGTCATCCTCTCACTAAAGTGGAGGAAAAATGTAGTAACAAAAAAAAACTCCTTTTCCTTGCTTGCTTGGATAATTGACATTAAAACTGGACTAATGGTGTCTTGGAGTGGTTTTGTAATATCTTTTACATATTCACATCATTTTTAGGACCTTTATTTGACTAAATCATGCTTTAATTTATACTTTGCAAAGGTGTTGTGAACTGTTGTAACACACTTTCACACTTTTCTACGACTTATTTACTTAATTAAGTCTTATGGACCCCTTTCTAAATAAAATATGCATAATGTATACCTATTTTCAGTTTTTTGAAGTGTTTTAAATCACTTTCACACTTATATAGGTGGTCTTAATTAATTGGAGTTAATTGGAGTTATTAGCCCTCTTTTAATTCAAATTTAGGCCTTAATTTTGACACCTCCCAAAGATCTATACAGACAATCATAATTTCAAAATCAAATTATTTCATGGGGAAAAATTTGGTCTTGGTAAGTTGAGCTAGGACCCATTCACCCTTGATGGGGAATGGGTCATCCCTTAACAGTACCCCCTTTTCTAATTTGTTCTAGAATGGGTTTTTGGTCCTCTTTCAACTCCC